>VUYV01000417.1:444048-488074 GCA_008711295.1 Anarhynchus alexandrinus | reverse complement strand
TATCATCGGCAAACTTGCTGAGGGTGCTCTCGACCCCACTGTCCATATCTCCTACAAAGATGTTGAACAGTACAGGTCCCAGCACCGACCCCTGAGGAACGCCACTTGTCACTGGTCTCCACTTGACTGTCTTGAAGAACGGTGCTCGGCTTCCTTGTTCTGCTCTTAGCCTAGTTCAGCTGCCTGTTTTGAGGAATCTTTCCTGTTTTACGGTGTGCCCTGGGTACTCAGCAGATGAACGACGTGACGAGCGGCTGCGGCTCGCCTGCGCTGGCAGTAGGCAGTTCCCGCTGTGCCTCTCCACCGGCGCCCCGGACATCAGCCTGCCGGCTCCGGCTGTAACCGCACGGGGCTCTGCCACGGCCTCTCGCAACTGGCTACGTCACGTGGGAGAAATGGGGGGACAAAGGGGGAGAAAAAGCTATAAGGCTGAAGCAGGGGGTCAGGGCCATCTAGGGGGGGGGTGATTTACCCATTGTGGCAAAAATGAGCAGCCTGTGGGACACAGGCGAGTTGCTAGACAATTACGGCGTCTTCTGACCCCAACACTGCAAAGCTGGGCTTCCCACACGTAACAGGCACGCGTGACATATAGATGATCCTATGCCCAGTGCCTTAGGATTGGCAAATTAGAACAGAACAGGGAAGCTTGTGTGCCGAGAGGTGCAAAGTAAAATCACCGCCAGCCCCTGCTACTGTTTCTCCCGGTTTTTGATGAGTATGTTTTTCCTTAGGGATGCATAATTTCCTCCTAAGTAGTATGTTCCTGAATTTGGTATTGTTATTTCTGAGTTTGCATGCCCTATGTTGGTTTGTCTGTCTGTGAAATGCTGACTTCTGTGTGAAGACAGCACACCACATCCGTGTTCCTTTTCTGCGGCTACTGCTCCTTTAATTTTTGTCCTCCATTCTGGCACTTTTTGCTCTTCTCTTTATTTCTTCATGGTTGGTTTTACTGTCCATCTTCTCTTTGTGTCATTCAAAAATTCTGGCCCCATTTTCCTTGTCTCTCTTCACATTGCAGGCGCTGATAAAAAGTAAATGTAGAAGAAACTTAAAAACCCACTGCTGCCGTTCTTTTTCTTGTCGACTTCATCAGAGGGTAACTGGACCTCCACGGCGCGGTTTCGTGTCGCCTAGCAACAGGTGTCTCACCAGCGCGGGTCTGCGGCGCTGCGCGTACTAACGCAAGTGCCTTTAATGGAAAGGACGAGGAGGGAGAACGGGCGAGCCAGGCTTCCTCCAGCAGCACCCTGCAAGGCGGGGAGGGTGTCCGGCAGCCAGGGCTTACGGCTGTCCCGCGGCAAACCTCCACTCGGAGGGGGAGGCTGCACCGGGAGCTCGGCCTCTGTGGGGACACTGTCCTCCGGCACACTGGGAAGCATGTTGCCCTATCGGTAATGCTCTGTGTTTAAGAGTCTGAACACGTATGTGCACCTTGGGGACAGTAAGCGTCGTCCCTGAAGGAGGAACAGGAGCTGTTTACACACGGTTTGAAAGAGCGCATTTTGAATGAAGAAGAGTTTTTGAGGAGACCTGCACTGAGGGAGACGCATCGCCACTCTGCTGGTGTTGCTGGGAAAGGTCAGAGGATCAAAGGATAATTCAGGTGGGGCTTCCAGGCTGAACTTGCCTCAGGCCTTGTTTTGACACCTTCTCAATGACCTTGGATACAAAAGTATTGTGGGAGATGGTGCCCAAAGCCTTGTAAAGTGAATGTAAATGATGTTCACAGTTCTCCTCTTGTTCAGAAGTCCGGTCATTTTATCCTAGAAGTTGGTCAAGTGTGATTTATCCTTGGTAAATTCATGCAGTCTGTTCCCAGCCACCTTCTCCTTCACATGCCCATAAATGTTGACCCAAACTGACCACGGGATGTCCCAGACCAGAGGGTGTTGTGCTCAGCAATAAGCGCTGGGGAAGGAGGAGGAAGGGGGGACATTTGGAGTGAAGGTGTTTGTCTTCCCAAGTCGCTGTGACACGCGATGGGGCCCTGCTGTCCTGGGGGTGGCCGAACACCCCCCCATGGGAAGCAGGGGATGAATTCCTGATTTTGCTTTGCTTGTGTGCGCGGCTTTTGCTTTACCTGTTAAACTGTCTTTATCTCAACCCAAGAGTTTTCTGAGTTTTACTCTTCCGATTCTCTCCCCATCCCACAGAGGGGGAGTGAGCGAGCGGCTGCGTGGTGCGTAGTTCCCGGCTGGGGTTAAACCATAACAGGTACAAATATCAGTTATTAGTTGCGATCGGCCTACAACACTTCTCAGCTACAGCATTATCCAGCTTCACAAATTTTGTTGAGAATTTTGTGCAGTTCTCAGAACTTTACTGAGCATCGTTCTCTTACCCTCTCTTCTGCTATCATTATGCTTCATGAAAGAGCTTTTTGATTCCAAGCAGGGAACAACCATTTTCGCTAATGTGCAGCTTCAGTCTTTGATGTGCCAACCATTAAAGCCCGGTCGACAAATACAAAGTGTTCAGGATAGTCACCTTAGCTAAAAATGCCAAAAATTAGAAACAGTTCGTGTCCCTCAGCGTGTGACTATATGGGAAATAGTAAGCTGCTCTGATCAGGGCCACTGGCATTTGTTGTTGGTCTTTCAAGCAGTTACCAGCACATTGCTCTTTCCTCCCCCACCAAGGCCTTTTAGTGTCTTGGAAAGTGTTTTACATATATTTTCTGACTACAAACTTCTTTATGTCTTTAGGTGAGCTACGCCATCAGACGCATTTTTTGGAAGTCGCTTGACAGGGATCGTGATCCTTGTGGCTTGCTGGGCACTAAGACCTGCATTTGAGAATGACCTACAGACTACTATCACAGCAAAACCAGACAGAAGATAGACCAAAGTTGCTGTGGCGTCGGTACATTTTCCTGTTCTTCCTGCTAATGCTGTCACCCTTGATTCTTGCTGCGTGTCAGTCTCCCATGCACGCGGTGGGAAATCACTTGACAGCTCCGTGTGCCTGGTCGGCGGGGTCCCCTCCCGCGCAGTGCCACGCTGGAGCTCGAGAGGCAGCAGCGACATTTCTCTGTGACTCCATTCTGTGTTGGGAGGGACACTGGTGCATATCCACTGCCCCGGGCTCCCCACTGCAGTCCCTCTCCTGGTTCCTTCAGAAAATTCTGGCTCTGCGTTCTCCCTTGTCGTCCACATTCACAGCCTTTGGAAGCTGTAGCACCATTTCCACCACACCTCCGATGCACCAGACAAGTTGGCCATTTACAGCACCTGGACAAACCTGGTAAGAATCATAGAATCATAGAATGGTTTAGGTTGGAAAGGACCTTGAAGATCATCGAGTTCCAACCCCCAGAAGAAGAAGAAGGCGCCTTTGTGGTCTCTTCTGAGCCTTGGGTCCTCATGTCTGGCCAGAGTCCCTCTGGAGAGCAACCGGCGTTCCCCCAGTACCCTCCAGGAACAATGTGTGCTACTTGAACCTGTGTCAGCTCTTCACCTTCAGAAATGATTTTTAAACCTGTGGTCCCTCTCATCACTTCATAGATATGGATCTGTGGCTGCCTGCTTGTCTCCTTATCTCCTGGGCTGGAGAGGCCTTTGCTCAGTACAAGCTCAGGACAACACATCCCAAGAAGAAAAAAACAGGAACAGATGCTTGGAGAGGTGAGCAATAAAAGTGATGTACGGGACTCTTCTGCTGCCTGGAAGCCCAGCCTCTCAAATTTGGCAGCTGAAGGGTTTCCTGAAGTGAAAATTATTCCTGCATCGCCACTGACAGCCCTTGTCCTCTATGTGTCTACCTTATCTAACTCATATTAACTTCTGGCTTCTATCTTACTCTCTGGAAAAATACTTCTCACTTTAATTATATCTATATGAAAATGTATCTTTTTGCATGTTCTGAAGCTGCTTCCTTATTATCTCAATCTTATTTTTCAACAATGAGAACTCCAGACCTTCGGGTCAGTCACGATTTCAAAGATTCCTCTGCATTAACAGTGTCTTTTCCAAGTGCATCCTCGGGTGGTGTTTTTGCATACTTACATGCATTTTCAGCTGAAACAAGGCTGTGCAGCCAAGAAGTAGTCACTGAAGACTTAAAAAATGAAAAGCCTATTTTCAGTGCTAGATACGCCAATACTGTCATGTAAATCTATGACTGTGAGCTGCATGTCTGTTTCTGCATGTGGCCCAAAATGGACCTGATCAGTTCTACAGGTGATGAGTAGCAGTTGTTGACCATGGATATTTGTGTGTGTCATGTGGGAGCCCACAACGTGTGTGTACTGCAGAGGCGCGCAATGGCATGCTGTGCTGCGCCTGGTGCTTTGCCACCAAGTACTCTCATCTGTTGACCAGACCATCTAGCACTGGAAGTGAAAACTGACCCATGAAATCCTTTCTGCAGTTGTAAACTCTGCTCTCGATGGGGGTGTGGCTCTACTGACTTTATGGGGAATTAATGGCAATTTTGATGGCAACATACACAGAAATACATAGTTCCCCCCGTTACTGGCAGCTGTGGCAGAGCTGTAGAACCATAGGAAGACCTGTATGAGAAACTCTAGGAAAGCAAAGGCCACGATTACAGCTCAGGTATGGCTGATGTAATACCACACTGTCATCCGAACAACTTTCCTGCACATAATGCGTTTCCCTCAGCCAGAAGCAGGCTGTGAGGAGAAGGCTCTGCTCACTGTCTGGCAATGCAAGAGGCAGTGGTGTGTGCCGCATTTCATTACAGCGGGGTTACAGGGCAACGCTGCTAAGCAAAGGAGAAATTTGTGATAATGCACTGCTCAGCACTATGGATCATTTCACACATAGGAGCTCGCAAATGGTCTCGCCCAGTTCTACAAAAGTTCTTATGTACAGACAGCTTCAGGATAGCTGAGATAATTTCACATCATGTTATCACAAACATCAATGGGAAAGAGCAGCAGAAAAGAGAAAGGGCAGAATGAGAGCAGCAAAAGGCTGTGATCTTCCTATCAAGGGGTAGTGAGGCATTAACCCTTCGGCCATTGTGCATCCACTGATCTCCGCTGGGGTTATTCTGATGGTGTGCAAACTGGTATAAAGTTAAGAATTGTCCTTCCCTAGCATAACAATTTTTTTTTTTTTATTTTCGTGCTAGGGTCTCTTTTGCAGTGTAGTTGCTTGAGGTTGGTCTTGGTTGGTTGTTGAAATATTTGTGTCTGTAAGGTTAGGGCCAGCTGATGAGGTGGGACTAGTCATGTAAGTAAATCAGGGTGATTATTTCATAGAAACATTAGGAGAAGGAGCACTGCCCCAAATCCATCATTTGACGTGTTTTGGTGATGGTAGCAAACAGAATTTCACAGAATCACAGATTCACAGAATGGTCAGGGTTGGAAGGGACCTCTGGAGATCATCTAGTCCAACCCCCCTGACAGAGCAGGGACCCCTCTGACAGATGTAAAATAAGTTGTCCAGCTTGTTAACAGAATGGAAAATAACTATGAGTATGTAACAAGCCGTATCAAAATGCTCTTTTAGTATGGTGGTTTGAAGGCTGAATCTTCAAACTCTCCCACTCCAGGTGAGACCCAAGTTTTTGTGTGTGAGCCTCGGCAGGCAAGGCAGCAATGCAGTGCAGCGGGGTGTGACGAGTGAGGGTCCCAGGGCAGGGTCATTGTGTTTATTGCTTGTATTGCAATTGTGCCCTGAAGCTGCCACGAAGTCTGGCACCATTTTGTGAGGGGCTGTGGTTGTTATGGCCAGCCAGTCCCACCCTGACCTGCTGCCACAGCCCGACACAAAGCCCAGCGTATCCATTTGACAGGATATATTTCTGATAGCTATTTTTAACTTAGCCACAAGTACTTGTGGCACTAAGCTGAGTGGTGTGGTTGATACTCTAGCGGGGAGGGATGCCATCCAGAGGGACCTTGACAGGGTTGAGAGGTGAGCCCGTGCAAACCTTATGAAGTTCAACAAGCCCAAGTGCAATGTTCTGCACATGGGTTGGGGCAATCCCAAACATGGATACAGGCTGGGTGGTAAGTGGACTGAGAGCATCCCCACAGAGGATAACCCCACCTGGAGTACTGCGTCCAGCTCTGGAGTCCCCAACAGAGGAAGGACATGGACCTGCTGGAGTGTGTCCAGAGGAGAGCCACGAGTTTGACCGGAGGGCTGGAGCACCTCTCCTATGAGGAGAGGCTGAAAGAGTTGGGGCTGTTCAGCCTGGAGAAGAGAAGGCTCGGGGGAGATCTTATTGCGGCCTTCCAGTCCCTAAAGGGGCTCCAGGAGAGCTGGGGAAGGACTTTTTACTGGGGCATGGAGTGATAGGACGAGGGGGAATGGCTTCAAACTGGAAGAGGGCAGGTTTAGATTGAACATGAGGAAGAAGTTTTTCACTGTGAGGGTGGTGAGGCAGTGTCCCAGGTCACCCAGAGAGGTTGTTGAGGCCCCATCCCTGGAGGTGTTCAAGGCCAGGCTGGACGTGGCCTTGGGCAGCCTGGTCTGGTTGTAGGTGTCCCTGCCTATGGCAGGGGGGTTGGAACTCGATGATCTTCAAGGTCCTTTCCAGCCTAAACCATTCTATGATTCTACACTGACAGATGGGAGATTTAGATGAGATATTAGGAAGAAATTCTTGGCTGTGAGGGCGGTGAGCCCCTGGCGCAGGTTGCCCAGAGAAGCTGTGGCTGCCCCATCCCTGGAGGTGTTCAAGCCCAGGTTGGACGGGGCTTGGAGCAACCTGGGCTGGTGGGAGGTGTCCCTGCCCATGGCAGGGGGGTTGGACTAGATGATCTTTAAGATCCCTTCCAATCTAAACCATTCTATGATTCTGTGATGTCACTGCTATATTCTCTTGCAGCTTCAGGGCAATGGGAGACCACAAGCATTTTAACAGGGACTATACAGATGCAAAGACTAGGAATCTAAACACCAGACATCTGAACACCTTGACACTGCAAAGACGAGAGAAAAACAGGACTGTTGTTCTGGTCTTGCAAATGGGGAAAAGAACCTGATAAACCTGACAAAGCCCTGCCCCATCCTTAGGGACCAGACCATCCCTTTCTTTTTTTGTGCCTGGTCCACAGCGGACATTTGTTAACCGGAGCATGGCTTGATGTGCAGGTTACTTCCACACCTACAAATGTATCTGAAAAGAAAGCAGACCATGTACACTACTGAGGTGACTTTGGCATAGATCCTATCTTCAAAAGGAGTGATTTGACCTCTATAATGGGCAGGAGAGGTTAGCTATCCTGCAGGTGACCTCTCGGGCTTGTTCATCTGCCTCCTGAATGTCTAGCAACATATGCATAAAGTATGCAAGGTACTAGAGGGGGTGGAACC
Source organism: Anarhynchus alexandrinus (assembly GCA_008711295.1). Taxonomy (NCBI): domain Eukaryota; kingdom Metazoa; phylum Chordata; class Aves; order Charadriiformes; family Charadriidae; genus Anarhynchus; species Anarhynchus alexandrinus. The sequence goes on along the minus strand of VUYV01000417.1, from coordinate 480,773 downwards.
ATGTTTAGGAAACAGATAATAGTAATTCCTGTGACAAGCTGGCTGCAGATTCTGTGACTCTGTAGAGCTACAGGGCTTTTCTTAATGCAGGTGCAGTTTAGATACATGCTTTTTTTGGAACAGCCTCCCCCCGGCAGTGGCTGTGCTCTCCTTTCCTACATTTCTGAAGGATATAGATGGGGACCAGCCTCCGGGGCAGCCGGACGCCAGCCTGCCCTGCAGATGGCAATCCTGCACTGTGGCAGCCTGGCAGAGCAGCGCTCCAGAGCTCTGGCTTTATGGCATACGGGATATTTGGCTTTCACCTTAGGTTTGCTGTGAAGCAGACTGTGTCGCGGCATTTTATGGCTTCAGTAAAACATGCTCCAGAGAAGGAGATTCATCGGTGTTATTTACTTTTGTAAAACAAATGCACAGATTTACTGTGCTGCGGGGTCATCCGTTTCAAAGGTGTGCTGAGTCCATCACACGGTTTGCACCGCTGCAGTAGCCCAGGGCACGTCCCAGCCCTTGCTGACAAAAGGCTTTGGCTGGTGGACATTACACCCGTGCTTTCGCTTTGGTCCAGGTCGTAAAGAGCAAGGAAATCAGTGTTACCAAAAACACATACAGCTGTCCCTCCAAAATATTTGTCAAAACATTTTCCAACAACTGTCCCTCAAAAAAATATCCTATCGAGGGAGAGGGAATGGACTGAGTGGAGATGGACAGGAAGGAAGAAAGGAAGTTTCACACCAGTCTGTCTGTCATGCTGTAGCCATGCAGGCCTGTAACGCGGCATTGCCGTTCCGAGTAACAGACCGTGAGCTCTGTACTGAGTTTGCCAGGCCTCAGCACCACGGCTTGTCCTGCCTGCTGCGTCCGAACTCGGGGTGACCCGCAATTTTTCTAATTCATCAGGTGCCTGCACCTCATCTGCTTGGCTTTTGCTAATCTTTGTGTGGTACAACCGGAGTTTTACGTAGACCTGGAACTCTTTCTTGGTGGACAGCAAGTTGAAAAGCAACCGCATCCTGGGCTGCTGCAGCGCGAGCACCGCCAGCGGGTCCGGGGCAGTCAGCGCTGCCTTCTGTCCAGTGCTGCGTCTGGCGTGCTGCCTCCAGATTTGTGGGCCCAGAATAAGAAAGCTATCAAGGACTGGGGAGAGCGTAATAAAGGGGTTCTATGGTGGGGCTGAGCATATGACATATGAAGAGAGGTGGGGGAGCTGGGCTTGATTAGTTTGGTGACAGGGCTGCTAATGGACAACCTAACAGCTGCCTACAGGTACTTGCCAGGGAGTTAAGATTCTGTCATCTACATGGCTGGTCAGCGTAAAATAGAAAAGATATAAACTCCCCCTTTTCTTGCCCCATTGCTGCGTTGTTTTCCCCTGCCTTTGTGCTCCATTTGTCTTATTCTCGTATTCAGCATCTAGGCTGATATTTTTGAGCAGAGTCCTTTCTGGTCTGTGCTTGTACAGCAAGTAGCAGAACAGGACTGCCGTTCATGCCTGAATTTCCTGGATATCACACTATTAGAGCTGGCAGCGATAATGAGAGTCTGTTCTGCATGCGCTATAGGTAACTGTGTATAAATAGCCACAAAGATGTAAAAAGAACAGAAAGGATGGGAATTTTCATGTGTTACCTAGAGACAAGACATGAGCTGCTCTCTCGTGTATTCAGCTCATTAACTGCAGCTGTCCGAGAGGGAAAAACGTGCATGAATGAGCCATGACGTGTAAGCCCCGTTCCGGCCGACGCTGGGCCTAGGAACTTCTGCAGTGATTTCTTCTTCCACGTCAATTAACAGGACAGTTTCTTTCTTTCACACAAATTTACAGAGACAGCCAATTATCTTCTGGAACTGATGTGCACAAGTGCCCTATTCAGCCTTGATAAGAGGTTTTCAGATTAAGCACACAAAAATGAATGAATCCGAGCTGATTCTTTCAGTCGCGCCCTGAATACCGCTGGTTCTCGGCGCACGGACGCTGCTCAGCCCATACATGCCATCTGCCGGGAACAGGATTCTTGCGTTTTCAAGTCACCAACAGGTTAGGGGAGGAATTGCTACTGGAACGTCAGGATGGGGCTAAGCCCTGTGATGGGTCTCCCTGACAAAAAAGCTTAAACAATTTGAAAAATGGAACCTTTGCTTGCATTTATTAGGAGGAGAAAATGGTGAAGTAATGTTGTGCGTTTCTCTGCCATCTAGGTTTTACAGAACAGGCAGCCACGAAGAGCTTGGGTCCTGGCTCCAAACACTGGCAAATAAGGAAGGGCGTTGTTAGAATATGATATAACAAAATGAGGAAAAATATTATTTTCTTTCCTACAAATTAATTAAAGCAAAAAATGATCCTCCTTTTCTGGCCAATATCTTATTCCAAGTCCCAGAAAGAACACTTCAAGTCAGTTTGTGCGTGTCAATGTAAAATGCCGCTTCTAAAAACAACCATGAGGGTGAGTAAAAGGAGGAGTTATCTTGAATGTAGAGGAATTCGGAAATAAATCACATTTAAAAATTCTTTCTTCTCTGAAAAATCTCCTGGATTAAAAAAAAATAAATTGCAAGTTAGAAAGAAAAATTCAAATAGACACCAGAAAACCCACAGCCATGAGTCCTTTGTAATGCTCTGGACCCCAAAACAAAGATGGGTCTTTAGGATTTTTTATCCTAACAGGAGAATTGATGGCAATAGAGGCTTTTCTCTGTCCAGTGTCTTTTCTTTCATAAAAATTATACTCCCTGCAGAAGTAGTATCCTCATAGCATTTTAGGCAGTTCACTTGGGATTAACAGTGAAAGCGGAGATGATTAAAGTTCAGGCTAACTGAAACTGCTGGTCTATGAACAGTGCTTTCCATTGTAGCGCAGACAGAAATAATGGTTTTCATTCTTTCATGCATCCTCTGATCCTCACATGTTCAGCTGTCTCTCTTGAGATTTCAGACCTGTCTCTCTCAAAAGAGAAAGAAAGGAAGAACGTTTGGTCTCTGTACAGAGGAAGAAACTAGGGTAAAAGTAAGGCTAGATCTAGAAACTTGTACTTAGTGGCATCTGCCTCCATGAGAAATCTGTTGGTGGCATCATGGCCTATGCCAACTTTGATCATGGGCACTATTGCTCCGAGAAGGAGAGAAACAGGAGAAGAAATGTCAGGTACATACAAAATAAAGAGTCATCTGGAGGAGATAATGAGGAAATACATATTCTCGCCATCTCCTAAGAGAAAAATGAAGGACAGTTAATGAACAAAGGCAAGAGTTTAAAATGAATACCAGGAACTGCATTAGGCAACATGTGATTAGACTGAGGAAATTATTGCCTCAGGAAGTTCTTGAGGTCAAGAAACTAACATGATTCAGAATATGATTGGTTACTATAAAGAATATTTAAAGATATGACCAAACATCAGTAAGAATGTTGGAAACTACATTCATTTTTCTATGTCAGGCCATAACCTTTATGAGAGACAAAGATGAGTTAAAGCCGTTAACGTAGTTCATAAATGAAGGGCAGATGAGAATATGAGAATATTTTCTTTGTCCTCATATATCATGGCACACGAAATTCTCAAGTAAGTGCCTTGTATCGGCATCCCAGAGACTTTACTGGGCTAAAGCATTTCAGACTTTGGGATACTATAGTGTAACCCACCGAAATCAGGAAAGGCTTCGGTTCTAGCAATGTCTGAAGCCTCTGAAAATTAGGGGAGTTAATTAAGTGAAGCAGGCTTGAGTATTACCAGCTGTTGAACCTGATAAATGAGCAAGAGATAATCCTGAAGCTGCCAGTCAAACTGACTTGGGTCGGGTGAGGTTTTGTAGGGGCTTCCTTCTTTTCCAGCTCCAAATGTACAGCACAGAGATAAAGAAGAAAGAGGGCTCATCACACCACTCAGCACAATTACTCCTGTCATTAGCACCTCATCACCTGCTGCAGCCAAATGCGGATGATCCTTGTGCTGTGGAAGAAAGAGATCTTTCTCCTCTTCCTACCTTAACGTGCTTGGTTAATTGTACATTGAAGGAAAATGGCCACCTGAGCATTATAATTGTCCAGCTGAAGTGAAGAATGTGACATAAGGCTGCAGCCGTCGACTCGATGTAGAGCTGAAACTGTTACGCTTATGTCAAAGTAGGTGGTTCTGTGCTCTGCAAGACCAGAAGCTGGTGAAAAAGGGGACTCAGAGGCACAGAGTCCAAGACCAGGGTGTACCACGGTGACCATCTGACCAGGTAGTGCACAGAGGCTGACGTTTGCGTTGTCTGAAGAAGTGTTCAGGTCCAGCCGTGGTCAGAGATGGGGCACTGGGGAAGTAGACCACCAGTCTGTTTCTACTAGGTTTTTTTGTTGTTACCAGGTAGAGCAGAATAGGGGTCTTTTCCATTTCTGTGAGATGTTCTCCTGAAACACAGGGCCCTGTGTTTAACTCTCGAGGTGTGTTCAGGCACACGGGGAACTAAGTCAAGTGTCTAAACAGAATCAGAAAACCTCACTGTCTTGCCGTTAGCTCTACTCTGGGCAGTCATCAGCGTCTGGGGAAGAGGAAATGTGCTACGACATGATGTTCTGGAGTCAGCAGTTTAACGTCTCTCGAGAAGCAATGTGTCTCATAAAGATAAGCTCCAGGCTCTATGCTCCCAGAAACTGGCTGGAAAACCTTCCGCATGTGGGCAAAAAAAGTCATTCAGCTTCACACTAGCCTGGTAGCTGCTTCATACTTAAATCTGACACTCAGATATCTGCAGCATTTTGTTGTTAATGGATACTAATTTGTCTACAGATAGCATAAGTAAAAGAGAATTCAGTAATTTATTGGTATCAAAAGAAACCACATTTTAATGAACCAGTAAGAGACTTTCTTGTGCTAATTATTCCCTTCTGATGAAGTTAGAAGGAAGACTCTTGTGAATACAGAAGAATGGGTACATAGGCCACGGTCTCTGCTTCCTGATTCTCCTTGTGCAAACTATCTCGGCAAACGGGAGCTCAGCAAAGGGACAGGTTAGGTGTCAGTGTGATTCCAGTGTTTAAAGAGAGGGAAGCTCGTGACGATTCACAATGGTGGTGAACCATGGAGTGGCACGATCTGGCTCTTACCTCCTGTTTGAATCTGATAAAAGAACGTCCCCGTGAAGTGGGCACAACACCCAGCTCACCTAGGGGTCCATCCTGTGTGAGCAAGCAGTAGATGCTCACAGAAGGAGCATGTGGCTGTACAACCACATAGGTACATTCAGATGGGTGTTCAGACGCACACAGCTGCCAGCCATGCAGGGGATGGGAGTTCCTGAGCCAAAAGAAGTGTTTTCATCACTGTATTTAATTTGCCTCATTGGGCTTCTCTTTGAATTTGTCTAATCTGTTCTTGAACACATTTATACAATTGATATACACAGGTCCCTGTGGTGAGGTCTACTGTTTAACTATGGTCTGTGTGATGTCTGTCAGTGCCCTGATGGCCCTAAACTGCCTCACCTGGAGCCTCCACCCACACCCAGGGACCCAGGAGCTCTATTTCAGCTCAGCCCTTGGCCCCAGTACCTGCCTGAACTACGCTAGAGCAGTCTCCAGCTTAACAACAGCTGTGTCTGTAGCTGACCGTGGAGCACCTTTGCCCTGCTCTAGTCTGGATCTCAACCTACGAGCTGACTTCTGGCGTGAGCTCAGCCCTGCCTTCTCCCTGTGGACCTGCCCTGTCATCGCTGGACTTGATCCTAACCCTGACCTGCAGGTTTGCTTTCTGGCTTGACCTTGTCACCACACTATTGCTTTATGCTCTGGACTCACGGCTGGACCTGCCCTACTCCTTTGCTCATGTACTGTGGGATTGTCCCTGGCTGATGAGGACCCTGCCCTGCTGGCTGTGGGATCTGTGGTTGCTCCAGGCTCATCTTCCCTTAGGAAGCTGTCCCACTCTTGCTGCAGCTTGACTGGGGTGCGGATCTACCTTGCATTCTCCATGGTCTCTCCTTAACGGCTATAGATAATTTCAAAGGCTTTTGTTGTCTACTTGTATTAAGGACTATTTTTTATTTTCCTATGTGCTTTGCTCTGCACAAAGTTTTATTTAGATTGTCATTTGCTACCATGAGATTCTTCCACAAATTTCTGCAGTAATTCAGTAATTATTTTTTTCTCTTTACTACTCTGAATAGTTTTGGGTAAACAGAAACTATGTTACTTCACTCTCTTTTCCATCTCAGTACCAGAATTTAACATCCCTGGGCGTGTCTCTGGTTGTTCCTTTTCATTTAAAGCTGGTAGATTATTCTGAATTTGAGTGAGCAATAAATAAAAATGCTTTTTTCTGAATGCGAGGATTGTCAATGAGAGCCTTGATTGTATTTTGGGGGGAAATGTAAGTAGCTTAAGTGATCAGCGTGCTTTTCCATCCTTGTTCACACCTTCATTTCTCTAATCAATAACATATGAGGAATATCTCTAATCTACCAGCGCTAGGTTAATTTTCCTCCAATATATCATATTTACCCATATTCCATTTCAGTTCTGTTGTTGATTGCTATTTCTACAGGTTTGCCTGGTGCAGATATGAAACCTACGGGCTTGTGCTGCCTTGCATCCCTCAACTTTGCGACTCTTCCCCTTCCTTTGATACTAAGGCTGATTTGTGTAACCTATTGCTTAACACTTCGACAACTTCACAGTGGAGTTCTATTAGCTTCTGAGTGGATGCCACCAGATCCTTGTGATTTACTAATATTCAACTTATCTCTTTCAACATATTCTACTGACATTTCTTTCTGAAGCAGTTCCTCCTCCTCCGTGGGAAACGCTCCGCAGTGGGAGCTGCTACACAGGGAATGCTGTTGCAGAGAATTCATTTTATTTTCCTGCCGCAGCCTTTCCTTCTGTGAGTGCTCCAGGAACATCTCTGTCATCTGCCAGTGTTAAGACTTTCCAGTAAGTTTCTTACTCACAAAGTGCTTGAGAGAGTATTTACTATGACTTTGTAATTCTTTAACAAAGATTACTGAGGAATAGCTTTTTGACCTTATTATGTTTTTACAGTTAACTCAACAGAACTTATGTTCTCTTCTGTTCTCCTTGTCTGGACAGACCTTCTGCTTCTTCAAACATTTTCTTTTCTTCATAGCCTCCTTTATCCTGCTGTTAAATTACTTCACCTTTTTCATTGTTGTAGTTTTTACAGTGAGAGGAGTTTTTAAAATCTACTTTTTCTGGTCTGCTTCTATGGTATTTTTAAGCTATCTACATTCTACCTCCCAGTACTTTATCCTTTTGGCTGCCCTTTTTAACAAACAACTTCATCTCTGTGTTCCCTGCTTTGAAGAACATGTATCTGTTGTAGATCTGTGAAGGGTTTTGAGGTTGAATATATTGTGGTTGTTACCGGAGAGTGGCACTTGGAAAACTGCATTTTAAATCAGAATATAGTGGTTTAAATCCTAGCATTGTCAGAGACACCTGAAGATTTACAGTTTTTATCAGATTTTAACAAATTTTTTTGACCTTCGTGGTTGAAAGATGCCAGATCTGGCAGGCTTCGCAGGACGGTCGTGGTTCCACCGCGGTGGGCAGCTCAGCCCACCCGGCCGCTCGCTCCCTCATACCGTGGGGCGGGGAGAGAACTGGGAGGGTAAAAGTGAGAAAACTGGTGGGCTGAGATAAAGGCAGTTTAACAGGTAAAGCAAAAGCCGCGCACACAAGCAAAGCAAAATCGGGAATTCATCCCCTGCTTCCCATGGGGGGGTGTTCGGCCACCCCCAGGACAGCAGGGCCCCATCACGTGTGACAGTGACTTGGGAAGACAAACACCTTCACTCCAAATGTCCCCCCTTCCTCCTCCTTCCCCAGCGCTTATGGCTGAGCACAACACCCTCTGGTCTGGGACATCCTGTGGTCAGTTGGGGTTGGCTGTCCCGGCCGTGTCCCCTCGCAGCTCCCTGTGCCCCCCAGCCTGCGCCCTGGGGGGGTGAGGAGCACAACAGCCCTCAGAGCCAACAGTGACTGACGCATCCTGGTATGATCAGCTGTTTCCAACGTGGATCCCAAACAGAGCACCATACAGGCTCCTGTGAAGAAAATTAGCTCTATCCCAGCCAAAACCAGTGCAAGGACCCAGATAAATAACTGGATCAGAAATACTTTGGTAGAGGTGGACGTTCCCGTGTAGGGGGGAAAGCTGCGCGTACAAGAGCCAGTGTGACTTAGATGAAGGACCCACAATCCCAGCCTTGTGGCTCTCTGTCCTACCAGTGCCCCACACCCTGAACTCTGCTGTAGGTTGCTGTGGATTACATCTATTAGCGAGCAGTGATTTTAACTTGATTCTAACGCTAGCAATGGCTCCTGGCCACATCAAGCTCTCTTTGAAAGTGTGTTTTAGCAATACTGAAAGATTGCTAGTGAAGGGTTCACTCAGCTGGTTAGAGAACTCAGCATCTATTTCCTGTGTATTATCTTATTAACATTTGTTTGCATAATACCTTGTCTCTTCAGTGTTACGCTGCTTGAGTCTAATGCTACCCGTTATTTACTGTAGGCTTAACACCGCAGAGGTTTGCCCTCTTGTGTGTGTTCTTTTCTGTGAATCTTTGCAGAATGCAAAAAGCTTTTTCTCAAACGATTTACTAAAAAGTCTGGACCAAGACAACAACAAAAAAACCCAAAGGACACCAGTTTGGTCCTACAATGAGATAGTTTTCAGCTGTGTAGATCATCTCTGAGCAGGAACTCAGAGCTGGGAAATGGAGAGTAGGAATAGTCCTCAATTTCTTTTTGGTGGACCTCTGCTACTGTTATACTGAAAGCATCATACCCTAATTCTGAGTTAAAAACCAAAACAAAACAACAAACCAAGCACCAAAACAAACTTAGAACAGATTCTTTGCTTTGTTGGGCACCCCTCCCCTCAAGAATCAGCCTCGTCTTTCTGTTGCTTCTCTTCCTCAGGGGAAGTAGTGTCTATGTTTGCGTCGGGTGACAGACATTCCACACTTCCAGTGCAAGTTCACAGGTGAACCCCCACACCCTTTTGCTATGCATCATTAACTTGTTCATATGCTTATCTTTAACAGCTGCTGTCATAGTAAGTGGATATAACAGTCAAGCTATAAAGTTTAAACACACAAAAAATAATCCACAGGTCAGCGGTAGTGCTCAGGCTGCTCATAACAGACTGCACAGCTATCCTGGTCAGGTCTTTACCAATCGAATCGGAACCAACAGACCTTTAAAGTGATCTAATCAGTAATGGAAACAAAAAGAAGGACAGGTGACCTCTCAGGTGACTGTTGATGCAGAGCTGAAGAGAGGCTGATACCACAGAGGGAATGAGGCACCAAAGGGAACGAGTGGCACAGAAATGAGCACAGCAGACAGGAGAGGGATGCTGGCAGCGCGGGAGCAGGGGATCACGAAACTGAATTTTATCACATATATGTCACACAGTGTGTAGGGGTATGTGGCTAGTCTTCTGGAATTCTTCTTATCCCTAGCATCTGATCTGTTTACCTTGTGGAATCTGTGCTCAACTCAGGAATAACCAAGTTTTACGTTATTTTCCTAGGCAGGACTGGAGAAGGCATGGTGAATTACAAGTTACACTTATGATGATGGGTTGTTTGTTTGGTTTTTTTTAAGATTTAATTGAACCTCAGAATTAAAAGATATGCAGTCATTTTCTGAAGCCAACAAACATGCTTCAAAATTAATAAGATTTTAATATTATTCTCTGATGAAACAATTAATTGTATCTGATGATACTATTAATAACAATACAAAATTGAGATTAATAGGAACAACTGTACCCTAAAGAAAACTGGATTGTGAGAATGAGAATGTGCTTTCTATTTTCTAAGGAGAGTGAATAAAGACACAGAGAAGAGACTGGGATAACAAACCACTGGCGAGAGAAAAGTTACGGCGAGAAAGATACCGTAGTATGACATACAACAACGTGTTGTGTTGAGCTTTAACCAATGAAAGCTACAAGTTTAGAATATGTTACAAAAACTCTCCTGACATTGGTTCTTTGAGGCTTCACTAACTCACAGCAACTCCTCACAGTCAAAAGGGCAGGGTTATTTTTCATTGTAGGTCTCCAGTATTTGGCAATTAGTATGAGCAAGCGCGCTGCAACGCAGCTGCTTCCCTCTCCCACAACTGTCACCGAATAGCTCAGAAAGTGAACGTCCATCCAACACATGAGATGGCTGCAGACTCTCCTTGGGTCCAAGCGCTCCCCTGTACGATACTGGGGAGAAATATTCACTGATTCAGTGTTTGATCTCAATCCTAATCTCAGCTTGGACCTCGTCTGAGTTCAACAGTGCAGAGTCCTGTGTCTGAGGCGCAATGGCCCCGCGCATGAGGGTGGGCTGGGGCTGGCTGCGAAGAAGGCAGCTTTGCAGAAAAGGATCTGGGGGTCGTGGTGGACCAGTCAAACAGCGACATCAGTGTGCCTTGCAGAAGAAGCCGGCTGCGCCCTGGGCTGTGCCGGTGAGAGCACAGCCAGCCAGGCGAGGGGGCGATGCTTCCCTCTGCCTGGCACTGGTGAGGCCCCGTATGGACACTGGGTCCAGTCTGGGGTTCCCCAGTACGAGACAGACCTGGACGCACTGGAGTGAGCCCAGTGGATGCCATCGAGCTGGCTGGGGCTGGAGCCCGGGATGGGAGAGAGAGGCTGATAAGAGGGTTGTGCCATGGCTCTTTAATTTCAGTGTTGGATTCTCATCCCTGCCTTCGTCTTGTTCTCCTTCGTCGTACCGTACCATGTTGGATAATTCCCCAGTCACATGGTAGCAAGTGCACTGCGGTGGTTCCTGAATGTTGGAGCATGCTTAAATAGTGCACAAGACGAAGAAAGAACAAATTGAAGAAGCAAAAGGAGTATTGACTGAGTCAGTCAGCCAAAGGATGAAACAGCCTTTGCACTGAGCTTAGCTGTTTTTGTGTCTGTTAGATTTCCCATTGGTGCCATATATAACTGTGACATTTGTTCACAGACAAGTACCAGCGTAATCCCAGCCTTACCGTTGTCTAAGAGAGAGAGACAGGTGTAGAGATAGACAGGTATAGAGACAGACTGTAGAGAAGTAGAGGGGTATTTTCAGGGCATTAACACGCCAAACCATGAAAATAAACATACTGAAGACTTTATCTTTGAGACAGCAGAGCTGAGATGTCAGTAACCTGGAATTTCCTATTTTTGAGTTCTAGGTTTAAATGCTTTATCAACTTTGGTGTAAACGAACAGCAAAAATTCAAACCTGTGATCACAAAACACCTATGAACTTTACGTGACGAAATAGGAAAGCAGCTTTGCTTGGCTGAGGTGGTTTAGAAGTACTCTGATAGTCTACACTGCAACTCTATTAAGCACCATTAAAAGACAAGGCAAAGCATGGAAAAAATGCCACACAATTGTACAGCAAAATTCAGAAAAGAATGTCTCCATTAAATCCTAATTTATCTCAAGTTAACACCATGTTCAATAACTGTTTTTGCTTTAAAAGCCACTGTGAAAATGAAAAGTTTTTTCCTTCTTGTTGTATTGAGAAAAGCAATAACTAAAGGAAGGGGAAAAAAAGCCGTATCTATGAGTTTTCTACTAGCATTCAGTTCACTTAATCTTTTTGTTTGCTACTGTAGCAGGCCTCCTGTGCCAAGGCAGAAGTCTTGGTCCCTGCCTAAAAGGGTACGTCTCCTTCGCTGGCCCGTCATCAGGGCTGGTAAGGAGCTGCTGTTCCCTGCCCTGCTGTCAGTTCACCCTGGAAATCCCTCCCAAAGTAGAATTCAGGTTCTGAGGAAGGGGTTAGACCAGGATTAAGGACCTGTTAGTGGTTGTGAAACGTACCAGCAGGAAAAACAAGGCTTTATGTTGAACTTTGGGCTTTGGCTCAGGAGTGGCGAAAGAGTGGTGCCCCATCGCTGTGCCACGGGCTCGCTCCCACTGATGATGAGCGCCTCTGCCACAACACATCAATGCCACAGGGAACTTCAGCTGACTGTAATACTAAATTAAATGTGACTAGTGCTGTACTCAGGTACTGAGGCACAAAACTACCTCTTCTGTAACATAATTTCACCTGTCTCTAGGATGGCTGCTGCAGGTGAGGCTCCCTGGTCCATGCTAAGGACCAGGAATTATTTGGGACAGATGATAACTGTGCAAAAGGCATGCAGCATTATGACAGTGCAGATAACCGAGTTCCTGGGAATGTTCCCTGGCAGTCTTTAATTGACTTGTATGGACGTAGCCTTGGTGGCTTTCGTCCAATCTGCTGTGGTGGACCCATGAGAACACGGTAGCCTGGCTGCTGCAGAGGAACAGGACCACAAAACCGCGCACCTGTACATGAGCGATATAACTTGCTAATACAGGGACAGACAGCAATAAAATTTCAGTTTATTGCTGCTTTGTCCCTCGCTTGTTCTAAGAATATACTTCTTAAGCATGTCCATGAAAAAAAAGGACGTTTTTTTTAAGCTCTTGTCCCTGATACCTTTTTTGCTGAGAAATACTTTACAGAGAAGCATTACAACCTAATTCTACAATCGGAGCCGCAGAAGCAGCAGCCCAGTGATTATTCATCCAAATGAATTACAGAATCACTGCCATTAATGTTTTATGCTTTGTGTTTTAGTTGAAAGGATTCCCTAATAGAATAACCAGCTTCTTTTGGAGAAATAAAATTTACAGTATAGCACGCTCTGCATGGGCACTTCAAGTTTCCTTGAGTGTAGTCTATGGCTTTACAGACACAGGATAATTGCTTCCATAATGATTAATATAGTTTGCAATATAATCATTATCAAACCTTCATGAAAACTGATCTTGTTAGCTCCATTTCAGATAATGGATTTTTATAACAGCTTAAAAAATGTAAAGGCTTGAGTTTTCTTTTAAAAAAAAGCGAATCCCACTACTATTGTTGTGGAAATTTAATGCTCATTTTGTGGTAATCAAAATCTTTCTAATTATCAAATTCATAGCTTCATTAAAGAAAATTCAAACACATAAAGCAGGGATATTACAAGTTCTTGATGACAGCCATTTAGTCATAAAACTATTCTGAATTTATTTTTAAATTAGGAAAATACAAGTTATGGGCAACAGCAAGGAGTTACAAAGACAAAACCTAGAAAATATGTAACCAGAAAGATGAGCTTGTAGACTTTGCTTCATTGTTGCATGATGAGATCACTTCTAATTAAACCCATACCTATAAATTTACAGGCTGATTCTTTAAAACTTCATGTCATTAAGCAGATTATTCATTTTGTGGTATGTTTTTCTTGGGGATCTATTAATTGCATCCCTTCCAGTGCTGAAAATATTGTAATTGTATGGAAACAATTTAAGTATGTCAAACTAAAAGCAGCCTTATCACCCTGTTTCTCTCACAGAGAATTACTTCTCACTGAATTTCTACAGCTTCACTATATAATTTTCTAGAGCAGCAATTCTGACAGAGTGCTTCATGTGCTGCTGCGATGTGTTCTTTGGAAGGCAGCGATGGCAAGCGAGCCTTTTCTCCTCGGGTTAAATGGGCTGTACAGAAACTCGCCCCTTCACTGGAAAATGCATTGTGCTGGTCCATAAACCTCAAATGATGACAAAGAACCCAAATAGGGCTCTTGTCCTCCCTTTTCCTCAGTCCTCTATGTGCCACCCACGCTCGCTTTGTCAGAGCCTGGCCGAAGTAGCTACAAATGGTACTCTGTTCTGTGCTCCATTGACAGTTCCCGTAAGTGGTGTTTCTACTACAGGATCCTGAGCAAGTGCTCACCCAGCAGCTCAAACATCACAGGCCTTTCTGAAGTAGCCTTAAAGGAAGACCGATAATTTATGATTAAGCATGTCAGTTTACGATTCAAAGTGGCTGAAGTTGAAAGGACGCAAACCGTTCAGTTTGTCCATCAGCTCAACAACTGAAAAATTGCTTCAAACAACAGCAAAGAATATGGTTTTCTGTGATCAGAAAAAACTCTCCTTCCAAACAGAAGGTCAACGCACGTATCCATCCGTGTTCACACTGCGTGGTTTTCTTTGCAAATGTGTTTAAAAATTCAGGTCAGTGCAAATACAAATTTTAAGAAGTCCTCTAATCACTACTCAGTTCTGAACAGGAGAATGGAGTGGTGAGACGGCCCCTTTGATTTAAAATGATTTAAAGATCTTAAACAAATGTAGCTGAGAAAGTCTGTAAAAGTCAGGGCACTCCTTTTTAAAATTTTGATCTGGTAGTAATGCATTAAAACTAATATGGTCTAAAAGTTAATACGGTCTGCTTCTCCGACACTCGCAAAATAATAGAATTAGGGTTTTAAATGTATTTCTTAACTACTCTGCAAGCCTCAAGAAGCAGGAAGGTGGATAAACTTTCTCACATGAATGCCAGGCGATATTTACAGTGCTTGGACTAGGACAGTAATTAAAGTAGATTTCCATGTCAACCACATAAGTAAATATGCTAATAACTCGCGGTGAGTGATTTTGATTTTTACACATTGAATATGAATGTTTAACAAGGGTTTGCACTAATTAGTTACACTCTAGTCTCAGGCATGTTCCTTTTTTACGGTCTGTTGGAATGTAGAGGAGAAAAAAGACGAAAGGGTTTGCATGATATGCTGTAGTTTCCTAATTCATCATTTATTCACCGTAGATTTTTCTCACTTTCTCTGATGATAAAACAGTTGTTAGGGCACATAAACTTAGCCAGTGTAATAATTCTTCATTATTTCCAGATATCTTCATTATTTTTCACAACATACATGGATTTTAATGTACATGAATGGTAAGAATGTAGGCCTAAAATTCCGCCACAGAAACCTGTGGATGACAAGCAGCACGGAATTTGGCTCCCGCTCCTGGGGCAGCCCGCTGGGACAAGCAGTGCAGGCGGCGTGGGGTGCCACCGAGGCTGACAACCCAACAGAAGGTGGCCTGTGATTCCCTTAACCGAAGGTGGGCTTTCGAAAGGCCGCGTCACACACAGACAGCGATTCAGCAGGTGCGGACGCTCGAAAAAGGGGCACGTGCCAAAATGATGATCTGGACACTGACTTCCACGTGCTTCAAGTATGTCCATGCCCTGTATCCAATTAGCACACATTTAATGTTGCACGCCTCACCTGCGTTTGAAGCAGTCTCCAGAAAACACGCCCGTGAGGGCTGCGCTTTCCAGAGCTGTTTCGTGCTGGTAGAGTCTGCAGGGGAAAGGGAACGTGCTTTCCAGAGCAAAGGCTTTTACACGCTGATGGCTTCACACAAAGCTGAGTGGGTGCAGCTCCCACCACACGCCATGGTTTAACCCCAGCCGGCAGCTGGAACCCCCCAGCCGCTCACTCATGCCCCCAGTTTGGATGGGGAGAGAATCAGAAGAGCAAAAGTGAGAAAAAACTCATGGGCTGAGAGAAAGACAGTTTAATAGGTAGAGCAAAAGCCACACACACAAGCAAAGCAAAATCAGGAATTCATCCACTGCTTCTCATAGTGGGCGGGTGTTCAGCCACCCCCCAGGACAGCAGGGCCCCATCGCGTGTCACAGCGACTTGGGAAGACAAACACCATCGCTCCGAACGTCCCCCTCTTCCTTCTTCTTCCCCCAACTTTATACTCTTTTATACTGAAAACGACACCTTATGGTATGGAATATCCCTTTGGCCCGTTGGGGTCAGCTGTCCCAGCCGTGTCTCCTCCCAACTTCTTGTGCGCCCCCAGGCTGCTCGCTGCAGGGGTGGTGTGAGGAGCAGAGAAGGCTTTGACTGTCCAGCAACAACTAAAAACAGTAGTGTGCTATCAAAGTTATTTCTCATCCCAAATCCAAAACATAGCACTGTCCCAACTGCTAGNGAAAAAACTCTCCTTCCAAACAGAAGGTCAACGCACGTATCCATCCGTGTTCACACTGCGTGGTTTTCTTTGCAAATGTGTTTAAAAATTCAGGTCAGTGCAAATACAAATTTTAAGAAGTCCTCTAATCACTACTCAGTTCTGAACAGGAGAATGGAGTGGTGAGACGGCCCCTTTGATTTAAAATGATTTAAAGATCTTAAACAAATGTAGCTGAGAAAGTCTGTAAAAGTCAGGGCACTCCTTTTTAAAATTTTGATCTGGTAGTAATGCATTAAAACTAATATGGTCTAAAAGTTAATACGGTCTGCTTCTCCGACACTCGCAAAATAATAGAATTAGGGTTTTAAATGTATTTCTTAACTACTCTGCAAGCCTCAAGAAGCAGGAAGGTGGATAAACTTTCTCACATGAATGCCAGGCGATATTTACAGTGCTTGGACTAGGACAGTAATTAAAGTAGATTTCCATGTCAACCACATAAGTAAATATGCTAATAACTCGCGGTGAGTGATTTTGATTTTTACACATTGAATATGAATGTTTAACAAGGGTTTGCACTAATTAGTTACACTCTAGTCTCAGGCATGTTCCTTTTTTACGGTCTGTTGGAATGTAGAGGAGAAAAAAGACGAAAGGGTTTGCATGATATGCTGTAGTTTCCTAATTCATCATTTATTCACCGTAGATTTTTCTCACTTTCTCTGATGATAAAACAGTTGTTAGGGCACATAAACTTAGCCAGTGTAATAATTCTTCATTATTTCCAGATATCTTCATTATTTTTCACAACATACATGGATTTTAATGTACATGAATGGTAAGAATGTAGGCCTAAAATTCCGCCACAGAAACCTGTGGATGACAAGCAGCACGGAATTTGGCTCCCGCTCCTGGGGCAGCCCGCTGGGACAAGCAGTGCAGGCGGCGTGGGGTGCCACCGAGGCTGACAACCCAACAGAAGGTGGCCTGTGATTCCCTTAACCGAAGGTGGGCTTTCGAAAGGCCGCGTCACACACAGACAGCGATTCAGCAGGTGCGGACGCTCGAAAAAGGGGCACGTGCCAAAATGATGATCTGGACACTGACTTCCACGTGCTTCAAGTATGTCCATGCCCTGTATCCAATTAGCACACATTTAATGTCGCACGCCTCACCTGCGTTTGAAGCAGTCTCCAGAAAACACGCCCGTGAGGGCTGCGCTTTCCAGAGCTGTTTCGTGCTGGTAGAGTCTGCAGGGGAAAGGGAACGTGCTTTCCAGAGCAAAGGCTTTTACACGCTGATGGCTTCACACAAAGCTGAGTGGGTGCAGCTCCCACCACACGCCATGGTTTAACCCCAGCCGGCAGCTGGAACCCCCCAGCTGCTCACTCATGCCCCCAGTTTGGATGGGGAGAGAATCAGAAGAGCAAAAGTGAGAAAAAACTCATGGGCTGAGAGAAAGACAGTTTAATAGGTAGAGCAAAAGCCACACACACAAGCAAAGCAAAATCAGGAATTCATCCACTGCTTCTCATAGTGGGCGGGTGTTCAGCCACCCCCCAGGACAGCAGGGCCCCATCGCGTGTCACAGCGACTTGGGAAGACAAACACCATCGCTCCGAACGTCCCCCTCTTCCTTCTTCTTCCCCCAACTTTATACTCTTTTATACTGAAAACGACACCTTATGGTATGGAATATCCCTTTGGCCCGTTGGGGTCAGCTGTCCCAGCCGTGTCTCCTCCCAACTTCTTGTGCGCCCCCAGGCTGCTCGCTGCAGGGGTGGTGTGAGGAGCAGAGAAGGCTTTGACTGTCCAGCAACAACTAAAAACAGTAGTGTGCTATCAAAGTTATTTCTCATCCCAAATCCAAAACATAGCACTGTCCCAACTGCTAGTGAAAAGGTTAACTCTATCCCAACTGAAACCACGACACCGCAAGAACTTGTTATGCTTTGCAGAGCCTTAATCCTTTCCTCGAGCCAGACTTCATCTTGTCGCTGGGTAGAATATTTGCTGTCTGTCTGTTACAGCTGCACACGTGCTTGGGGGCCCTAGGTGCACTGTTAAAAAGTCTGGTTTTGGAGAGTAAGACACAAGTAGCAAGACTGAAAAAAATCCTCAGTGTTTTTTTTGTGATGTTGTTTTGTTTCCTGAAAGGGATCAGCCTGTGAGGAGCTGTTTAATACATCTGCCATGCTAATGTGGATATGAGATACAAGGGCTGACTACTTGCGTTTTAGAAAAATGGAACTGAAAATAGGACTTTATCTGAAGCACCTCCACATCCTAACCACCAACATGAAGAACCTTCTCACCATTATAGTTTGATCAGAAATTGAATGCTGTGCTGCAGGGCAGAAAGGCATTCAAGACTCCTTGTCCCAGAAAGGAAGCATCAAGAGACCACCAGGGTCTGATTTCCCATTCAGGATGCTGCCTGAGGCAGGGGAGTCCTGTCCTGACCTCCTAAGCTTGTTTAGCAATTTACATTTTGTTATTGAAGCTTTGCTATAAATTATACAAAACTAGATGTTATAAATTAAACAAAGTTATTATAATTGAATCGTATACAAATATTTAAATTACATAAATATATATTTTCTTAAATATATAAATTTTGTTAATGAAGTTTTTAAATAAAGTACATATGCTGTTTTGGGGAACGGGCTGGTTTCTCTCAAACAAAGGATAAAAACTGAAGGAATTGTTCCCTTTTCAGTATGTATTTTCTTTACATTTTTGAAGGTAGGTTCTCCAGGAATACAATAGGCACCGCAGGGTCTGAGTAACAGGCAGTTTGGGCTCTGCGGCTGAGGGTGAAGAGAAGGCTCTGCCCCCTGTGCTTCTCAAAGGTTGGCTTCAGCAACTCGGTCTCTGCGTTCTGCCCCACAGCCCGTGCAGAACCCGCCGCTTTGGAAACTGCTGAAGAGATTCTGGGCTGGGCAAAGAGGGACCGCAGGGGAAGAGGTTTCCTCCCTGTACTTGTGTTAATTATTTGTCAGCTGCTTGAGAAGGCAAAACCGAGACAGACAACAGTGTGGTTCTTGGCTTTCAGAGGCACAAAAGCATTTTAAGTACTCGCTAAAACAAACAAACCACATCAGCCTTCTCTGCTGCAAAGCTCTCTGCCCACGTGGAGTTTGATACTTCTCGCAGTTAACTTGTAGGTCTAAATGTAAGACTCAACACCTAGGGACATGGCAATGCTGATGATGCCCTGAGCGATTCTGCTCATGTGCTTTTACAACCTGTAAGAGAAAGCAAACGCTCTTGAAAATGGCTCCAGTGAGCACAAACTGATTCCTGTGGTGCTAAAGACATAATCCTTAAAGTAAAGTAGTCTTATCACTAAGTAGCAATGCATTGTTTTAAATAGTAGTTAACCTACTTCCTGAGCCAGAGGCAAAACCTATGGTACAGATAACATTTTGGAAAGGAAATTCCCAGAGCAGTCTTTCCCAGAGTGAATGAAGCCCTCGTCTTGGAAGAGAAACCACTTTCCAATGGTCCTGTTAAGAATCTGCAGAGCAATTTGAGTATTTCCTGTGGCAGACTGGATCCCCCCTGTCCTACCTACTGTCACAGCAGAGGATAATAAGGTCAGTTTAGGTCTGTGAGCTGCATTGCCCGAATATAAAACAAGAGATGGACACAGGCAAATCAGTAGAAGAGAACAGGGAATCAGCAAAGCGGGCGGTCGGCAGGAAACAGCTGAGTCAGCACAGTGCCTGAGCTCTGTGTCCTGTTCTTTGTACACACTATGGCAAAAAGAGTGTGGAGCAACTCTGGGATAACTTTGCTGAAGAGGTGACCTGTGTACTATAGAGGTAAAGTCAATATTGGTAGTTTTCTTCTTTTAACAAGTCACATAGAGGTGTAGTTGAATGCATATTATTTTTGTCTGTGTTTGTTATTAATTTTACACTGCAGATGACCCATGATTCTTCAAAGTCTTTAAAGACCACAAGTAATTTTGGGGAGACAGGGAAAGCATAAAAAATTAAGCATGTCTTTTTGTACTGTGCATGAGAATAACTGCTTACTGCATGATATTTTTTCTTTACACCAATACAACAAAGACCAAGAAACTGGGAGATTTCTCCTTGGAAGCTGACATTTATGAATAGCTTGAAAAAAAAGCCCCAAAGAAAAGGACATAATTAAGTCATAATTATAAAAGTGGTCAATTACATTTTTGTTACAGCAAACTAGGCATTACAAAAATGTGCAATAAACTAAACCAGCTGACATTAACCAAATTGGTAGAGCAGTGCTGTCAGACGATTGCTAGCATAGCTGCAAAAATCAAAGTGAAGGCAAATAAATTATTCGCTTATTTATTATAAGCAATTAATCTGTTCCTTGTAGAAAATCTCTAAATGAAATTTGAAACTGTAAGGGTAGACAGAGTTCCCAGTAGCACACCCTAGAATCATAGAACATCTCACGTTGGAAGAAACCCACAAGGATCATTGAGACCAGGTCCCTGCTCCTGGCAGGACTACCTAACACTAAACCATATCACTGAGAGCATTGTCCAGATGCTCCCTGAACTCTGACAGGCTCGGTGCTGCGGCCGCTTCCCTGGGGAGCCTGTTCCAGGGACCCACCACCCTCTCAGTGGAGAACCTTTTCCTCGTGTCCAACACAACCTTCACCGATGCAGCTTCACTCCATCTCCCCGGGTCCTCTCTGTGGTCATCAGAGAGAGGAGAGCAGCACCTCCCGCCGCTGCCCGCCCTGACGCATTTCTGAGGGTAACTTCACACTGCCCAGATAACCAGAGGCTTAGTGAAATGCCAAATAACCCATGAACGTCTCTCAGCCTCCTTGGAGTAAAGTAATCCAAACAAGCCAATCTCTGAGCTGTGCTGATGCACAGGGATATACTGTCACAAAGCTTCTGCACTGGCAGAGTCAATGTAAAAAGAAGAAGTGACAGGGACTGCATGAACTTAAAAACTGCCACATTCAAGAGAGTATTTCAACAGTCTGATAGCAATTTGAGAAGATTTAAATAATGAAAAAAATTATTGCATTTTTTAACAAAAGGAAAGGTATTAGCACTGCCAAAGGAAATTACTCATGGAATGAGCTCTTACAGGAGACGGGGCAATGGCAAAGGACGTTTCAAGCAGCCTTTTTATAGGTGAATCTCGCCACACTTGTGGGGTCAGTATGGCTCTGTAGAGGGCCAGCAGGGGTGCAGGGGGTGGGAGGCAACTGGGGACAAGGACAGGTACCTGTCTAAGGTTACGATCCCAAACACTGCATTTCTGAGACAGTGGACTTATTCTCTCAACTTCTTCACTGCATTACAAGTTGCACAAAATGCCAGGGAACTTTAAAAATTCAGATGGACACATGAAGACTCTGTGGAAGGAACAATTTAGTTCTCAGTCCTTGTATGTATGCCTATCGGACTCATCATAATTGCTAGATTCTTTATACTTTCTGTAAATTTGTGCATTGCCTCATACATACCAAAACTTGCCGATGAATATGATGAATATCTATTTTATTTATATCTGGAGTTTAACTTTCAACTACCATTATATTAAGTCTCCTTTTTATTACACTTACATTATCTTCGAAAACTTCTAGTGTTTTTAAGATGTCTTTGACCAATGCTGTAATTTTGGCATCCGTATATGTTTAAACAGTGAGCTGCATGATTCAGGGTCAGCTTTGAGGGGCCGGCCGTACAGACTAGGTCGCATCTGGGGCTCGCTGGCTCTTGTAGCTACAAACAGGTTGTCATAACCACTGTGCGGGGGAAAGGCAGACACTGAATGAGTGGCTGACTCTTCAGCAGAAGAAATACGCAAGTAGAATGGCTCTGCAGCAGCACCAAGCCAGGCACGTCCTGAGAGGAACCATTTTTTGTGGCATGGGCAGCAGAGTTGCAGACCTGTGCGGCTATTGATGGCCACTGTAACTGAATCAGGAGCCCTCATTACAAACTATGACCTTGACCAATGAACTTGTAAGGGTGCTGGTGTATTTCATTTTTTTTGGTGGGATACTTTTCCCAACATTTTAGTCCTCATAGAAGAGGAGTTTATCAGTACATCACCAAAATCCACCAGGAGGTCAAGCCTGGAGACTGACACATGATGGTGCAATCTCTGTGATCATGGGGGTGGGACTTCCCACCAAACCCAGAAACAACTATTTCCCCTAAAACTACCTTTTTTTTTTTTTGTAAAACTACAAAAAAATAATCTATTTTGTCAAAATAAATGCTTTCTGGTAGAATCCTGCTATGTGAAATATGCTCTATGTTGTATCCGTACACTTCGCAGCGCTGTTGCATAATTCATATGTTTTATGTGTGTGTGAAGTATTGAAAAAAAGAGGAAGGGATCTTATGCGATGTGTGGTCCTTGCTGAGGAGGGAGCTGCTGTAGGAAGAGGCAACAGAATACTAAATCTCACCTCTTCGTGGCAGTCACCTGTGTCAGAACGCGCTGCTGAACGCCCAGATGGGCGGCAGGAGAGCAGGAGGGGAGGAGGTGGAATATTCACCTGCAGGAAGAGGGCAGGAGGAGACAGCGCCTCAGAGCCTGCGTAATTTCAATGGCACAGTGTTACACATGCCCAGAGGAACCATTCCCATATCCATGACCCAGCAATGTGCCCTTGTTGCCAAAAAGGCCAATGGCATCCTGGGCTGCATAGGGCAGAGTGTGGCCAGTAGGTCGAGGGAGGTCATTCTCCCCCTCTACTCGGCACTGGTGAGGCCACAACTGGAATACTGTGTCCAGTTCTGGGCTCCCCAGTTCAAGAGGGACAGGGAACTGCTGGAGAGAGTCCAGCATAGGGCAACTGAGATGACTGAGGGATTGGAGCATCTCCCTTATGAGGAAAGGCTGAGAGAGCTGGGACTCTTTAGCCTGGAGAAGAGAAGGCTGAGGGGAGACCTTCTGACTGCGTACAAGTATCTAAAGGGTGGGCTGAAGGAGGATGGAGCCAGACTCTTTTCAGTGGTTCCCAGTGACAGGACGAGGGGCAACGGGCACAAGTTGGGACATAGGAAGTTCCGTTCAAACACACGGAAAAACCCCTTCCGGGTTGGGGTGGCAGAGCAGTGGCACAGGCTGCCCAGGGGGGTGGGGGAGTCCCCTTCTCTGGAGGTTTTCAAGCCCCGCCTGGATGCAGTGCTGAGTGCTGTGCTCTGGGCAGTCCTGCTTTGGCAGGGGAGTGGGACTGGGTGAGCTCTAGAGGTCCCTTCCAACCCTGAAAATTCCCTGATTCCGTGATTCCCGGGACAGACCAGCCCACAGACTTCACAGCTGCCCTCTCTCCTCCATGGACACTAAACCAAGCAATTGACCCTTCTGAGCAGACTCTGCTTTGAGCCACCAGCACTCGCCTGCATGGCCGTTTGCGAGCAGACACTAGGTTGTGACAAGCTGCGGTTGTTAGTTCAAGCACACCACACCCTGTTCACAGCCACATGATTTTGCTTTGGAACTCACCCACGTGAGTAGTTTACTGCACAGACAGAGAAAACTCCTTGCCAAAAAATGTGCAAACCAACTCTGGGAGAGAGCAAAAACTTTTTGCAGTTCACACCGTACCTGGTGTACCCTTTGGAATTAGCTGCGGTACCATTTTATCCCGTGTGATGAGAAACAACTTCTCGCAGGAGAACATCTGGGCAGCATCTGGAACAGAATATGTTGCTGTTTGTGTATCATGCATCTTTACTTCCACTAATTTTTCTGTGATCCTTTATTGAAATTTTTTTCAATATTTCAATGTTTGAAAATTCAGTATATTAATATATATTAAAATATCAAGGTCTAAATATGTTCTGATATGTTAAATATGGGAATACTGCTCAAGGAAGAGGATTTTCTTGGATTCTCATAAAAGCTACCCATTGTTTTGGAAGGAAGGAAAAAAATTGTGAAAAAAGTAGTTGGAATTCCACAGATGCCATCATAACAGAGACAGGAGAGGACAATGAAATGT
Organism: Anarhynchus alexandrinus; assembly: GCA_008711295.1. Classification (NCBI taxonomy): domain Eukaryota; kingdom Metazoa; phylum Chordata; class Aves; order Charadriiformes; family Charadriidae; genus Anarhynchus; species Anarhynchus alexandrinus. The sequence continues at coordinate 456,974 of VUYV01000417.1, read as the reverse complement.
GTTTTAAAGCTCTGATTAAGTCATATTCCTACCAGAAGACGGTACTTTGCTCAGAATTTGAAACCGGTCACTTACTGACCTACAGTTCTGATAGTATTGCTGTTTTAAGGGGAGAGAGGCACTTTCCATGTTTGTTTGCTTGCCCCCCCCCTCCCCCANCCCCAAACCACCCCCCAACCCCCCCAGAAAAATTGCTTCTCTCTTTTCTCTGATGGCTGCATTTTCCCCCCTACTGACTTAAAAGTTTAGGGAATTAATCTTGTCATTCGTTTTAAAGCTTCATTAGCACTATCATCGTTAAGAGACTGTAAATGACCTTGCTATTTTTACTTCTTTTTATTTTCCCTCGGATTAATTAGTCTGGACCTCATTAAGGGTTGAATGCATTTCTCAAGTGACAACCCAACTGTGCAGACTGAAGGATGCAATGAATACTCACCGAGCGGTGTACACGGAACAAAGCGATACACAGCTCTTCCGTGACCATCGGAACGCTTGTAATACCCTTAAGGCTGTCAGTAGTAGAGAGGACGGGGACTGCTCAGCTAAGCGGGACTTGTGAGGAACAGGGTGTTGCAGCACTCTGGAATGCAAGGCAGATGGCGGCATCGCGGATGGGCCTGAGAAGCAGTTAACGGGCCTGAGAAACAGTTACGGAAGACGTGATAAGAAGCAGAACTGGATCTCAGGCCCGTTAACTGTCTCTCAGGCTCGTGCACTGAGAAGCGTTGCCACCTGCCCGTAGCGTAAGGTGCTGAGGGGGCTGAGGGAGAACACCACGCCAGAGCTCTGCAAGCACGTGAAGCTCTGCCTCTCCTGGGAGGAGTAATAATATGCAAGACAGATCCTGATCTTGTCGTTATTTTAACGTTTCAGCATTTGCAAACAATGATTAAAAACCTTGACAAAACCAAATTAATTATTTTTACAAAGGCGAATGACTGTTTAATGCAAGAGAAGACTTGTGTTGCCTTGTATTTATTTGCTGCCTTTATTGCCAGGTGGAAGATTGTGATAACCAATGCCATGTTTTTAGATGAATTCTCTCCGGATTTGTTCCCCAGGCACAGACTTCTTTGCCTACCTCAAAAGATATCCCCAGTGTATGACATGACCATAGTGAAGCAATATTTTAAAATAGTAGTGACTGTCTTTGGTGTGCAGTTTGTGGGCAAGTGCTCATAGATGCATCTCTTCACTCGGAAGTAATATCCAGAAGAAATGCAGAATCTGGGAAAATGGGCAGCAAGTTTGCCCTGCCTTTGTGAGGGCACTTGCACTCATCTAGTGCATGTGTTCAGTCTGACGTGCAAAGTTCCTCGTGGGACAGGCCCATCTCAGCTTTGCATTCTGAAGGACAGGGGGGTGGCCAAGTGCGGAATAAGGTCCATGCCTGGGAGCAAACGCCTGCAGGAGCCATGAACTCCCTGTAGCTGTCTGAGAAAGGAGAGGCAATGCCACCAGGTGCTACCTCGGGGATGGCTGGCACATGCCCAGAAACGTGGCAGCTCTTAGGGCAACCTGATGGGATGCTCTGTGCCCACTGGGAAATGCCAGCAGTGTGCTCTGGGCCTGCTTGGCCACCCAAAGTATGGCTGCAGGAGACTCCAGCATTCCCTGGACGGCTGCAGAATCAGGCCACAGGACGAGTCACTGGTCTTGCCTTCCAATTTTGACCCCTGCTTTAGCAGCCATGCAGCCAATAAGCGTAATTTGTGGGCACTGCCCCAGGCCTGTGTCACAAGCACGGCTTGGGTGGTTGCCCTCTGATAGTCTGTGGGAGCTCAGAGCAAGAGGTATGTGACAAAGTCCATCCCCAGGATGCTGCATGCCATTTCAGTGGACTCCAAACAAATACTGCTCTCCTGTCTACACTTTGGCAGTAAATATATCTCGTAAACTGCAAATCAGTGCAAGGTCTGTAGACTTACGGTCATCATTACTGCTGAAAGTCATCTCCTTCTTCCACACTTCGCCCTTCGCTGCTCCTCATCCTGCTGTTACGCAGAGCACTGTGTATGTCTGCCGCGAGGCCCTGCCATCTGAAGTAAATCTGAGCGAAAATGCAAACTGTATTTTTGGAGGGTGTCAGGTTAAGTATCTGCTCACTCTGTTCATACTGAGATACTTTTATGGAACATTAAGTGTTAGAAAATAAACTGTTACCTCGTTTCTGTGTTTAAATTGAGAAAAAAAAAATCTATGAAAGGGCAAATATTTTCTCCTGAATGTCACTAGCCTCACTTAGAATGTTATTTGTACTGAATAAAAACTGGTAATTCTATTTAGCCACACTGTACAGAGAAACTAAAAATGCATTCTAAAACATATTTTCAAAAGGTCAAAACTTTTAGAGGAAAAAAATTAACTTTGAAACTGTGAGTAAGACAGTGAAACAGGAAACCACAGAGAAGACAGGAACTAGAAAGTTAAAACAGATAATGCTGAATATTTCATCTACGTTGTAGTATAATCTACTGCTGTGAAGATGTAAAAAGTCACTGATGTTTCCTTCCAACATACCTTCTGGGATGAACCCACATGGAAATAAAGTGATACAATACTGAGAAAAACAGAAATAAGATCTGATATTTAGACAGTTTGTAGCACAGAGCTATGACAAATTATCTCACGGAAACTCCAGTTACTGCTAAGTTGTGTGAAGTCATCACCTTCCCTGGATCCACACCAATGTCGGAAGGTTTGTTGACACTGACTGCAGGAGCAGCTCAGCAGCTGTTAATTTGGGGTTTTTCCCTCTGGTACCTTCTTGAATTGTAGCCTCCATTACAGAGGTCATGCTAATGATCAAGCTATGATAGTCCTCTCTGCAGAAGAAGTGGACCAAGATCTGTCTTATGTGTTGAGACCACAGTTTGGTTTCTGAAACCAGATAACACTCCCTAAAATCTGGCCAAGTGTTCAGGACTCTCTGTCCATCTCCTTGAGTACACCTCTAGCCCTGTCTTCTCTGAGAATCTTCTTTCTTCTTCAGAATTTGAACCTGTTTCCTCCTAACTACTATCTCTTCCCTTTTTTTTTTAAGATTCCAGCTTTGTGAAGGTTTCAACTGTGTCACAAGAAAGGTTCAAATCATCTCTTTGCACCTTCAAGCAGTGACAGGGAGAAAAGAGATAATGCAGCTATAAAGAAAGGTTATTTGCTAAGAAGAAATTGCGAAGAATTACAGAAATCAGATATGACTTGGGAAGACTAAGAGAATGGGAGTAATAAGCCATTGTTATGATATGTCCAGGACTTAGTGGTTCCTCCAGCCATTGCAGTTTTAGAAGAGTTTGGGATGTCTCTCTTGAAAGTTGCACTCTTGTTTTATGCAAAGTTATGGTTTTATGCAGGAATCAAAGGTCTTTAGCCTGGGCTAACAGAGAAGCCTAGCTACTTGGTAAGGGCTTCCTCAGGTTATAAAAATATACAAATGAATGGCTCCTCTGGAGAAGGTTGGTTACTAGTACTGACCAAATCCATCTCTGTATGGTTAAAAGCATTTTAACTTGCTGAGCTACAGATAATATATGACTTCTTAATTTCATATATGCCAGAATGTATGTTATGTCAAAACATCTTATTTGATAAAAAATTAATAGCTACATAAAAATCCACCCTTGTTTCCATGGAAGACAGTGAGGCACTTTCTGTTTCACCTCTGCTACAGGAGCAAGAATAGTTTCCTGAAGTCAGCTTTGGCTTTTGGTATTCCCAAAGATCAAATTAAGACAAAGCCTTGCTCACGGTGTGTCAGCCTAATCAGAGAATCATAGAATCATGTAGGTTGGAAAAGACCCTTAACTGCCAAGTCCACCACTAAACCACGTCCCTCAGCACCACGTCTACATGTCTTTTAAATACCTCCAGGGATGGCGACTCAACCACTTCCCTGGGCAGTCTGTTCCAATGCTTGACAACCCTTTTGGTGAAGAAATTTTTCCTAATATCCAATCTAAACCTCGCCTGGCATAACTTGAAGCTGTTTCCTCTTGTCCTGTCGCCTGTTACTTGGGAGAAGAGACTGACCACCACCTCGCTACACCCTCCTTTCGGGGAGCTGTAGAGGGTGATAAGATCTCCCCTCAGCCTACTTTTGTCCAGGCTAAACAACCCCCGTTCCCTCAGTCGTTCCTCATAAGACTTGTGCTCCAGACCCGTCACCAGCTCCGTTGCCCTTCTCTGGACACGCTCCAGCACCTCAATGTCTGTCTTGTAGTGAGGGGCCCAAAACTGAACACCATATTCAAGGTGCGGCCTCACCAGTGCCGAGTACAGCGGGACGATCACTGCCCTAGTCCTGCTGGCCACACTGTACCTGCTACAGGCCAGGATGCTGTTGGCCTTCTTGGCCACCTGGGCACACTGCTGGCTCACATTCAGCTGGCTGTTGACCAACACCCCCAGGTCCTTTTTCACTGGGCAGCTTTCCAGCCACTCTTCCCCAAGCCTGTAGCGTCCATGGGGTTGTTGTGACCCTATGCAGGGGTCAAGTGCAAGACCTGGTGCTTGGCCTTGTTGAATGTCTCACCATTGGCCTCAGCCCATCGATCCAGCCTGTCCAGATCCCTCTGTAGAGCTGTGGTGGCTGTGCTTGAATAGAGAGGTTGGGCAAGATGGAGAATCTGTCTAACATTCATTATTTTTCCATGTACTGACCTCTCAGAATAAGATAAATTCACGTCTTATAATTTCTCAAATTTTCTATCTTCTGGAGCTGTTTTCTATGCTTGTGAATATTGCTCTGTAAACCACGACATTAATAAGAGATGAAGCCACATTTAGCTATTGCTTTACTTGCAATAATCAAAACAAGAATAACAATCTCTAGTTGCATTATACAGTGCCATGAGACTTTTCTGTACTAATTAGTCTTGCAAAGTTGCAAAAGTAAATTTGCAGTTGTATCCATAACATAAAATGGGCATTGCAGTAAGAGTTTGGCTTCTGTGATGTCAGGGACACTCCTACCTTACTGCTTGCAGATGTGTTGATAGGTATCTGGCATAGTCCTGGGATGCTGCTCCTTAGGGACCACCCAGCAGTTGAGCAGACATCCAGAGAGGCTGTGGGAAAACTATCCTCAGAGGTTTTCAAGAGCCAGCAGAGTAAAACCCTGAATGACCTGATCAGAAGCCAGCACTGACTCCAGCAGGAGATTGGAGCAGAGACACTCCTATCCCCCGAGATCCTGTCCCACTGGATGATTCTGCAAAGCAGTGATAATGCTGATATGTTCTCATATTTTGCTATGGTGGCACCCGCCCTTCCCACAAAGAGTTGTTGTTTTCTCTTGAGAGCTTCAAGAAGCTGCAGTACCTATGTGTCTTTCCACAAAATACTCCTTGCTTTGCCTAACCTGCTTTTTGTGAACATTTGTCAGAGTTGGCTCTGCTGGATTTGGTAAAATAGCTCACTGGGTGCTCAGAGCACCCAGAGATTGACACCTTGGGCACCATATGCAATGCAGAAGGTTAGGTATTTAGCTACAACTGGGTGTCTGCTGAGTTTGCATTGCCATTGTGCTGTTTAATTAGTGCCTTCTCTAAGTCTACATACCCAGCCTGTCACAACACTGCATAATTCATATCATAAAAAGTATTCACTCTACGTACATACCGAAACGCAATCTCTGACTTGCCTTCAGGTCTCCATAGCAACTCTGTGCATCATATTAATAATATACAACACTGTTAGGTACTTTTTTCTAGATCAGTTTCTCATTTACACCTTCCCCATTTGCTAGTTTCAGAGGTTCGTGCCATTACAATTTCTTAATATGAACGTGTTAAACGATACTCAGCTAAAGTGCTTTCTTCAGTGCACTTCTTCCCTCAATCTTGCATGTCCATCACTGTTAGTGCTCGTGCTACAGATATGTCCTACATTCCCATAATGCTGAACACCCTGGAACAACATGAATTCCCCAACGCTATGAACTGCTGAACAAATTTAGCTCTGATTTTTTATCCCTGCTCTTGCGCTGCCTTTTTGATTACAGATTACATTCATGCGCTTTTGATTATGGAGCTGTGACAAATGTTTTCTTGCACTTAAACTTTATGTAGCACTTAAATTGCTTAGGGTAGCGTGGTGAGCGTTGCCCCAGGGATGCTACTAGACTCACATTCACTTGTACTTTTGTTTCTAGATAAGTCAGTAGTCTTTCTGAGTCCTTGAGCTGCATGGTGGGTTTTTTTATCTTGTCTGTGGAAAGCTGCATAGTATTGTAGTCTTATCTCATTTTCTATTTCTGCATTCAGCATCAAACAAGGAAATGTTGTTAATTTGTGACTTACAGAATCCCTGGGAGATATATACAAGGAAAAACTTCTGACCATAGGAGTTCAGCACTATGTGCCTCCAGACTATGTTCTCAACCCCTTGGAAATGCAGACATGGGTACTCACTTCTGAAGATGACATAGCCGATCTGGGAGTTCCTTGGGAAGTTTTATAGCAGCTCAGTCTCGGGAGACACCTGCTTGCACATGTTCTCAAACTGTTCTATAAAATGGGAACTTTGCCAGCTTGGAGTGATTCTCACTGTAGTTTTAAAAGCTCAGATTTCAAAGCTGTTTGGGCTGGGAGTCTCTGTTGATTTACTTGGTATGCTCCAGTGATTCATAATTATTCTGTAGCAAAACTGCTTAAAGCTGGCAAAGTCCATATGGCCTTTTTTGGGGGGGCTTCATTATCCATGAAAAATGTTAACTGTTTAATTGAAATGTCTAGCACAAAATCAGCAACAAAAAGGCATAAGGATGAAAACTGAAGCACAAAAAATCAGGCTAGGGATTGACTTTGAAAATTAGATGCTTTCGAATGAGCAGGTGATTATAAAATCTCTCTGACATCTTCTAGGGGACAGCTGAGACAACATCAGAGCTGTTTTCAGCCCTTGTTGGGCACTCAGAGGATGTCTGTGAAGGACCCAGAGGAGAGAAGTAGGCTGGCTGTGTGCTTAAAAGTTTGCACAAAGGAAGGTGCTCATATGTCAACTGGGGGGGTCCCGCGGGAGGCCAAGGCAAAATGGGATAAGACCAGTTGCGGAGCTGTATGTTTGGGCAGGAATAATCAGCAGCAAAGCCATGAGATGAAAACAACTGCTGAATGGAGTGAAGGGGTCCATTGTGAATGGCTAAACCTTGCTTTCACCCTCTGTAGGCTTCCTTTTTGAGTTTGAGTTCGTCCAGGAGTTCCTTGTTCATCCATGCAGACCTCCTGGTGTTTTTGCCTGACTTCCTCTTTGTTCAGATGTATTGCTCCTGAGCTTGGAGGAGGTGATCCTTGAATATTAACCAGCTTTCTTGGGCCCCTCTTCCCTCCAGGGCTTTATCCCATGGTACTCTGCCAAGCAGATCCCTGAAGAGGCCAAAGTCTGCTCTTCTGAAGTCCAGGGTAGTAAGCTTGCTGTGCGTCCTCCTCGCCACCCTAAGGATCTCAAACTCCACCATTTCCTGGGCACTGCAGCCAAGGCTGCCCTTGAGCTTCACATTCCCCACCAGCCCCCTTCTTGTTGGTGAGAACAAAGTCCAGCATAGCATCTCTCCTCGTTGGCTCCTCCATCACTCGGAGGAGGAAGATATCACCAACACATTCCAGGAACCTCCTGGATTGCTTATGCCCTGATCTGTTGTCCCTCCAACAGATATCGGGGTGATTGAAGTCCCCCATGAGGACCAGGGCTTGTGAACATCAGGCTGCTCCGATCTGTCTATAGAAGGCCTCATCCTCTCAGTCTTCCTGGTCGGGTGGCCTGCAGCAGACCCCCATTGTAACGTCACCTGTTCTTGCCCTCCCTTTAATCTTGACCCGTAAGCTCTCATCCATCCCCAGGCAGAGCTCCATGCACTCCAGCTGGTCATTGACATAGAGGGTGACACTCCCTCCTCATCTCCCCTGCCTGTCCTTCCTGAAGAGTCTGTATCCTTCCATTCCAACACTCCAGTCATAGGAGCCACCCCACCACATCTCCGTGATGCCAATAAGATCATAGCCCTGCAGGTGTGTGCACATGTCTAACGACTCCTGTTCATTCCCCATGCTACGTGTATTTGCATAGAGGCATTTAAGTTGGGCCTCCGATGAAGCTGACTTACTGACTGGAGTGGTTGGTATTCTGTTATGCTGCACTCCAGGCATTCTCCTGCTGACCTGTGATCCTTCTCCAGGCTCTGGGCATCTATTACTGGTATTGGCATCAAGCTGGTAGGAGTGGGATGGACTGAGGTTCCCCTCCCCTGGCAACTCTAGTTTAAAGCCCTCTTCACGAGCCTTTGACCAAAGATGCTCTTCTCCTTCTCTGACAGATGGACCCCATCAGCCCCCAGCAGACTGAGTTTCTCAAAGCCAGTCCCACGGTCTAAGTAGCTGAACCCCTGGCTGTGGCACTAGTCCTGTAACCAACTGTTTGTTGATTTGGCAGATTCGCCTGGTCCTATCAAGCCCCCTCCCTTTGACCGGGAGGACTGATGAAAGAACCACCTGCACTACAGAGTCTTTTACTGCCGCTCCCAGGGCTCTGTAATCTTCCTTGATAGTCCTCAGACTGCTCCTGGTGGTGTTACTGGTCCCCATGTGAAACCTTTTGCAGGCAGGCGTGCCGCCTATCCCTCCCCCAGGAGAAAGGCGGAGGCACCTCCTGCAGCGTGAGGTCTGCACGGCAGCCTCTCCCTTCAGCAGCTCCATCTGGGTGGAGGCATCGGCCACCGCTGGGGGAGATGGTGCAGAGCTCCCAGCCGGAGCTGCAGCCTTTGCTCTGCAACAAGTCCGCACCATTCTGCCTTGAGGGTCAGGTGGGATGAATAAGATTTCTAAGATTTTTTCTAAGATGAGTAAGATTTTCTAATTTCTAATAGAAATATTAGGACATAATAGATAATGATAGAAATCATAGATAATAATAGATAATAGATAATAATAGAAATATTGGACATAATACCTGTGGACAAGTATAAATGCAACTGGTGGGGAATACACCCTACAATACACACACAGATTTCCTCTTTGTTCAGAATGGGGATTTTGTTACGCGTTGTAACAAAGGTAGCCGTTGTGCTTAATAGAATGAAAGAATGGTTTTAAACTTCTGGGCCAGGAACTGTTTTCCTATAGCATTCTCCTTCAGGACCCTTAGCTGCCTACCAGACACTTACGAATATCAGCATCCATTTAGAAACAATGACAGTTACGTGGCTGTGACAGCTCGACTGCTGAGAGTATGTGCCCTGCAGAAGTGAACAAGATTTTTTTCCTTTGCAACTCTGTTGAGATTTACACCACAGAGGTATAATTATCTATTAACATGTGTACTCCTTTAAAGTAAAACTCTCTCATGATATTGCCATTCTCATTAGATTCTACAAGACTTTTCCATAAGAAACATATCTTCTTTTTTTTTTCTTCCTTCCATGCAGATGCTGCCCATTTTTTTTGGCAAAAGAATTTTGGTAAAGTTTTAAATTTGAAAGCTGCAACAGGCAGGGGGACCAAGATGGTAAGGAATGTCTCCTCTACACAGATAAATTTTCTTCTTCTTATGAAATTTCCAGCATAACAATGATGAGGCAACTATTGTTTTTTCCCCCAAGAGTTCACTTACTGTTTGTTGAAGGCAATTAAAGTGGCTGCTTTTGTACCAGTTACCTGAGAAGTACTTGAGAAAAAAGAGCAAACTCTTTATGCTCACAACACAGTAAAGGGCTGGGTTTTATCTATGAGGAAGGAGAGTCCTGACAGCAGGTCTTTCAGTCCCTCTAAAATGTCCTCAGAGGCCATTCACAGAAGGTGTCAGTCAGGGAAACAAGTACAGGCTGATTTACTGCTGTGGGCAAAATATTCAGCAGCCTTGAAGCTGTCAAACATTTCATCCAGCTGCAGTAGTGCTAAGAAAGGGAGGAAAAATACAGGGATGAAAAGACCATTCTGCAGGGAGCCCCGAGTGCTTTGGGAGGTGGGATCAGGCACTTGCTCTGCGCAGTCTGCAGAAAAGGGTCTGTGGCCACCGCAACCTGTGTTGGGCAACCTGGCGTGGAGGTGCAGCGCACAGCTGTGCGGAAGCTGAACACGCATCTTTGGGGTGGAGGCTCTGCTGATCTTGCCCAGCTGGAAATCCTCTTTGTTGCGGATATCATGAAAACGAGCCCACCATTGAGCCTCTGTGTATAAGGGGGAGGGACCTGCACACTGACAAAGGCAATGTGCATTTTTCACAGATATTGTATTCTTAATGAGCAATTAGCTTTTGACTCCACCATCTAATTAGACAAGAAGTTATCTTATTAGATTTCAGGAGACTAATTCAGAGTATTTTGTGTTGTGCCTGACCTTGTTTATATGTGTTTAGCTTTAATCTACAGCTGAAGAATCCTGTCCCAGATTTCTGTACTGGATTAGAAACCCTTTAGTTCGGTGTTCCCTGCCAAGCAAGATTTCTGTACTAACTGACTTTCATGTCCATCTTTCATTTGTTTCTGTTTTAAACTAAACTAAGAGAACTGACCTTATTAAATCACCTAGTTCAGGGCATTTTCTGTAGATCTTAAATATTTATTTGTGACCTTTTTCACTTTTCTAATATCGCTTTAATAAGCATAGAGGTCACATTTGAACCAAGTAATTCAATTCCATTCCAGTCTTATTCAACATATTCATCAACGACCTGGATGAGGGGACAGAGTGTACCCTCAGCAAGTTTGCTGATGATACCAAACTGGGAGGAGTGGCTGACACACCAGAAGGCTGTGCCCCCATTCAGCAAGACCTAGACAGGCTGGAGAGTTGGGCGGAGAGGAACCTAATGAAGTTCAGCAAGGGCAAGTGGAGGGTCCTGCACCTGGGGAGAAATAACCCCATGCACCAGTACAGGTTAGGGGTTGACCTGCTGGAACGCAACTCTGCAGAGAGGGACCTGGGAGTCCTGGTGGACAACAAATTGCCCATGAGCCAGCAATGTGCCCTTGTGGCCAAGAAGGCCAGTGGTCTCCTGGGGCAAGGGAGATCATCCTCCCCCTCTACTCTGCACTGGTGAGGCCACATCTGGAGCGCTGTGTCCAGTTCTGAGCTCCCCAGTTCATGAAAGACGAACTACTGGAGAGAGTCCAGGAGAGGGCTACAAAGATGATCAAGAGAATGGAGCACCTCTGTTTTCAGGAAAGGCTGAGAGCCCTGGCTCTGTTTAGCCTGGAGAAGAGAAGGGATCTTGAAGAGAAGAGATCCCTGAAAAAGAGAGGGGATCTCATCACTGCTTATCAATACCTAAAGGGCGGGTGTGAAGAGGATGGGGCCAGACTCTTTTCGGTGGTGCCCAGTGACAGGACAAGGGACAACAGGCACAAACTGGAACTCAGGAAATTCCATCTCAACATGAGGAAAAACATCTTTACTTTGAGGGTGGCAGAGCACTGCAAGAGGCTGCCCAGAGAGGCTGTGGAGTCTCCTTCTCTGGAGAGATTCAAAACCCACCTGGATGCGTTCCTGTGCAACCTGCTCTGGGTGAACCTGCTTTGGCATTGGGGTGGACTAGAGGATCTCTGAAGGTCCCTTCCAATCCCTACCATTCTGTGATTCTGTAATGTCATATTTTGAGGTCCTGAGGTTTGTCATCCCACAGTCTGGCCCTGTTCACTTTTTATTGTGAAGAAAATACATGAGATAAGGAGAAAACTAACCGTATAGCAAATCAAACTATGGTGGAACCAAATTGCATATGGAGCAGACCTCTACATCAAGTCAGAGCAGCCACAGTGTGACTGAAAAAAGTTGTGCCCACTCTACACCCATCTGGGCTTTCACATGGTTGCAGGAGCCTGCCTTAGCACTGGCAGTTTAGGAGTTAGTAAAACAGGGACCCTGCCAAAGCTCGAGTTCTCACACACTGACTTAGCAGTTTCAGAAATAACCAGAGCATCCAAAGTACCCAGAGAGTTTGCAGGACACCGACACCTATATGTCTCCGAAACTACAAGAAGCATTTGAATATGCACTTGTGTGACTTTGAAAAGTGGCCTCAGTGACAACCAGAGACTTCCCAAGCATGGGGGTGCTGTGAGCTTTCTGTCCTCTGTGGTACCAAAGAACTTCACTGCAGCTCTAACTGTGGACCTGCTTTGTCTTGGAAATGCAGACCTTTTTTGAGGAAATAGTTTTGTAGACTACCAGAGATGACAATAATCTGAAAAGTATTGTGTTAGTGAGTCACAAGATAATTCAGAAAAAAATAGTCAAATCAAACTTCTTGTTATATTTCATTATTACTGTGTCTTTTTTTTTTTTTCCTTTGCTTCTTGAGTGCTGGGGATTCTGTGACCAATAGTTCATAGAGAGAAAGGAGAAATTAAGTACTGAACTGAATGCCAGAGTCTTCAGCTCCCAGCAGCTAATGCCGAAGCTGGGATAGCAGGGACACCTGCACGGAGGAGAGGGGCCAGGCCTCCCACCCTGCCAAGTAAGCTCTGGGTTTATAGCCGGCCAAGCAGGAGGACATCCCTTCCTCCCTGGTCCCCTCTTTGTGGCCCAGAGAGTCAAAACGCTGACTGGACCCAAGCTTGGTTTCCTGCTAGTAGCTGGGATGCTGCTGGAGGCAGCCATCACCCGGGTCTGCTTTCAGAGAGCTCCAAAGCAGCAGATCTATTTTCATTCCCACAATAGCATTAGTATGCTAATGTAGTGATTAGTATGCCAATACAGTGACCAATAGCCATGCTAATAGAGCGCTCCTTCCCCATCCTAGTGTCTGTCTCTATCAATAGCTGATGCTCCAGTTATCCCATGGACTTCAGAAGCTTCTGAGTGAAACAGCACACAGGGGATCAGGTGCTGATGCCACTTCTCAGAGCTTCATAAGTGGATGAGTCACCCATAGAGCTGCAAACAACATGACCTGTCCAGGCATTGCAATGGGACTCCCCCCCCGCCCCCCTC
>VUYV01000417.1:415899-443987 GCA_008711295.1 Anarhynchus alexandrinus | reverse complement strand
CCCGCACTGCAGTTTTGTAATACCTGGGTAATTTTTGCATTTATCTCAGTGTTTTCAGCCAGGTTAACAGTGATGGCAAGTTCAGGGGGGTCACTAATGAAGGCGAGCCCTAAGTTCCTAAATCCCACCAGTGCAGTAAGGACACGGCTGCCAAGTGAGTATATTTGGCTTTCTCCGGGCACGGTCTCGGGCCATGAGCTGACTCAGGTGCCGGCTTAACCCTGCTGGACTGGAGCTTCTTGTATCCCAACACCTTTTCTCAAACCTCCTGAAGAAAAATGCTCCCGGCCAAGGAGCCACCCCTGCAGTCAGCACTCCTCTGCCCCATGCCAGGCTGCCCGTCCCATCATGGCACCAATTCCCTGCTGTTTACCTGGGGGAGGCGGCGCTCCAAAAAAAATTGCTGGAATATGTAGCCAAAATAATGGGAAGACTACTGTACTGTACTGTTGAAGAGAGGACCCGATGGAAACTTATCAACTAACTTTATTTTTAAGGAACAGGCCTAGCTTTAAACTATTACAACTAACACCCAACAAAGAGAACGCGACCACTGAGACACGACGAACCGGTTCTCGGGGTGGCTTTGGCAACCAGATAAGGACAGTTCACCAAAACTATACAGTGATAAAGAGGAGTAAACGACTACCAGAGGATTCTGAAGGACCACCGAGAGACTATAATGCGCATACGGGAGCGGGTAGTAGCCTATGGTAATGAGTTCCCGGAAAAGTAATGAACATGTTAATCATTTCTCGAAAACCTTGTGAATATGTATATATGGCACCTATATAAGCTGTATAACTAAGCCTTTGCATGCACATTAGGAGCGATCCCCTGTGCTCCAGTGCTGCAATAAAGAATACCTGCTTAATAGTCACCCGAGTCCTATTAAGTCCTATTGAGTCCTGATTTCAGCTTTTCACGGCATCACTGTCCTGCAAAGGCAGCTTGTCGAAAGCTGTCTTTTTGACCTAGGCTTGTGCAAAGACATACTGTCCTCCCTCTCCCACAGCTGAAAATATTTATCCACGGCTTGGTAGATACACAACGGATGGCAGCATGAGCCTTCTGTCTTGAGGCGGATTTAGATGAACTGAGCGTTACTGCTTTAATTTAACTGGGGAAGCCGTGTAAGAATTTCCAGCTACTGTAATGCTCGGTGAACTCAGCTTGTCTTACGTCTTTGGATTTTATCCTTCCTGCAAGTCTCCTTCCCTCCTTTATCGCCATCTTTTGAGAGTGACTCATCCATTGTTTCATTTTAAGTCAGTTCAGTGTCTAATCATTCTACTTTTCCTTTGTTCAACATTTAGGTTTTGAAAGTCAAACAGCACAGGACAGGCTTGCAATCGCTGCACTGTCAGATTATTCATATTCTTACATAAGATTGCTACAAACCCACTAGAATGCTACAAAAACAAACATAGGAGCAGGGAGAGATCAGGGATGTGAAGAAGAAGAAAGAATTTGAACAATTAGCATACAAGTTTTTAATATAATCTCTTGTCTGCCACAGTACCTCCTCCATGCTCATGTAGTGCTTCTCTAAAATCTGGAAAAATTCTGAAATCTGGTACAGTATCTCAACTGAAATCAAGCGAAATAGCACTCAGCAACAACATTAACCATATTGCAAAAAGCGGGTAAGATCATAAATATTATTAAACAGCTTTTTCCAGAAAGGTCTACAATATTCTAGATACCAGAAAAAAACCAAAAAAACAATACGGTGCAGCCCCTGAGGAGAGCATAGATTAAATTCTATGGAAAGGCAGTAAGGACATATAACAGGCAGGAGGTATGTGAAGATGTTTATGAAATACCTGTTTCTGGAGATTTTAAATGTGACACATATCAGATAGGCTAGACACAACAACTATGCCCTTATAAGTACAGATCTGTACCCTTTGTGATGTTGCCTCTAGTGGAGCGAGCCCTGCGCCCAGCATGACCTAGGAAGCGTGATCTTCGAGATAGCTGAATGGTGAAGGCAGATGAGCAAAAACCACAGTAGGTTTAAACCTTCAGTAACAATCCAGAGAACATGGAGTGCCCCGGGAAAGAGAAGCACAAAAATCACATTCAGATCTCCTGGGGGAAGGATCCCCCATGAGCATGAAATGGCAGAACCTGAAACAAAGCCGTGAGGGACCAGAAGCCTTCCAGCCTTTCTGCTTGGTGTCTGATGCTCCTGAGTTGGCTGCTGAGCCTGCCAGCCCAAGGGGCTGCCGGAATATCTTTGATAAGGAGCTGTAGGGTGTCACTGGAAATCTGGCCGGGTCCAGCAGCCTGGTACTGGTGGGGCTGCTGCAGCTGCACCCTCCGGTCCAGACAGTAGCAAGGCTGAGGATGTATTTCCAATAGGCCCTATTGCACACGTGCAAACACACATATTCAACACATATATACATACATACACATCTGGCCACATGGATCAGCGCTGGCGTGCACACAGAGCGCTCATGCTGCCACAAACAGCTCTAAAGGCCTCATCCTGGTCCCCTCGCTGGCTGATCAGGGTGAAAGTCCTTTAGCAGAAAACATTCTATTCATACACACACATACACATTGTATTCTATACATACACACACACATGTGCAATGCGGATCCCTCCAGCAGCTGGGCTTGGGCAGTCTGCCCAGGAGCTGCCCCCGAATCCCGGTCTCCTGGTTGCTGGCACCAGGGCATACGAGCCCTCGAGGCTGCCGCTCCACTCCAGCTGCTGCTACGAACCATCTCACACACACAGAGCTGGCCAGGAGTCCCCTGGCCCCTCTGGTGTCCAGCTCACCCAGGTGCCTCCTCCTCAGACACACGTCCCCTGGTCCCCAGGCCATGTCACCT
This sequence comes from Anarhynchus alexandrinus, assembly GCA_008711295.1. Classification (NCBI taxonomy): domain Eukaryota; kingdom Metazoa; phylum Chordata; class Aves; order Charadriiformes; family Charadriidae; genus Anarhynchus; species Anarhynchus alexandrinus. The sequence goes on along the minus strand of VUYV01000417.1, from coordinate 441,140 downwards.
ACTCACCGGCTGGCCTGGCTCCATCTTCGCCAGCGCCCGCACCCACGCTCACAAACCCGCACTGGCTCCGCGTGCTGCACCATGGACACGTGGGCCTCTGGCCCCTGGTCCCACCTGGTCTGGGACACTTGGTGCTCCCACGCACACACGCGCACGCAGCGTAGAGACCTCCTCACAGAGGAAAAGGGCTGGAAATGGAGTGTGATGAGACAACAGGACAGGCGGTGCGGGTCAGGCGCAGGGCAAGCAACATGTTTATGGGTCACTGGCTCCACTTGTCTCCTTGTGCTTCTATTTTCCCATGCTTGTTCCTCCCCAGACCGCCTGGATCCATCCTTTTCACTGCCTTTGGTTCCTCCTTTAAATACCCTCCAAGCAGTCCTTAGGAATGCTCTTTCTCTGCATCCCAAGATGCAGATCCCATAGCCCAGGCAGGGACCCCCTTCAGCCTGTGAGGTGGTTTGGAGACACTCTCCAGGTGTCCCACCATGATAAGGGCCACCCCCAGCCACAGGGCTGAGGCTCTCCAGGGAAGGGCCAAGCAGGGCCAGTCTCTGACTGGGTTATTGGGGTACCCCTGCCTGCCGTTGTCCCCCTATGAACCTTCATGTCTTTTTATCGCATCACCTAGTAGTGATAAAGAGTGAGGAAAAGCAACGAGCTCACCACTGACCTGTCTGCCGTCTGGCATGGGGTGCGGTGAGCATCTCTGGCTGTCGACTCTGCTCTCCCCAGACATGCTGAGGGGGCTGGAGGTCATGTTGGGCTACCTGCCACCTTCAATCCAGGCAAATGTGACTGTCCTGCAGCAGGGATGCTGCAGTCAGGGCGCACCATTCCCCTGCTGTGCCACAGGTGGGCATTTACACCAGGTGGGGCTCATCAAGACTTGTCATGAGGAAGATGTGATGCAGAAAGGAACATCTTCAGATCCTCAGTGGCTTTTAACGCACCTCTGTCAGGATGTCACCTGGACCAGCACCTGCTTTCGGAGTCAGGAGGACAGAGCTGACCCGAGAGAAGGGGAGGGCAGCACGCTGCCCACTGAGAGCCTCCCCTCCGCCAGCAGGGCCCAGACGTCCGCACGGGCTGGTCTCACCACTGATGCCCTGTGAGCCGTGGCTGCTAAGCACGAGCCATCACAGGTAGGAAACAGGTGGGAACTAAATATTTGGTGAAAGAGAGTGAACAAATTAGTTAATTTTTACTCCATTTTCAAGCCATTACCTATCTCTAACACCACCACCACGTGTCATACCATTAGGCCATGAATTATTACATTAGCTCTTCAACTCAAAAGAGGGAAATGAACTGAAGAACTGTTGAGTGGGAGCCAGAAAAAATATATACTACATGATAATATTTCATTGATTTGAGAAAAAAAAGAAAAGAAGACTAAAAGAAAAAAAAAGGTGTTTCCAAAAGAAATGTGATTTAAAGAAGTCAGGAAACTTTGTAAAATGTAATTGAAAAAATCCCAAAGATTATATGAAGAAAATAGAGAGAAATTAGAAAAACTACTCTTTGGTGACAAAAGCACCTTGTACTTGCCTCTCATAGTGCAATGGCAGTTTGTAATTAGAAGCACAGAGGTACAACATCTTCCTATATAACACAAAAATAAATAAAAATGTAGTCAATAAATCATCATACATTTAAAATCTCATTAATTCACAGTGACGTACAATCATACAAAATTAAGACTGAACTAAGACTGAGCAGGGTAAAAAGACACGAAAGTAGAATATATTGTAAAGCAGAATTCAGTCCATTCTAGACAGATTTTATATTTAACCTTCAGAACTTCATTTAAACTTTATTAAACATTAAACTGTATTGGAGCACTGAAGAACCCTGCGGTAGAGATTCTAAGGTCTCTCTCAATGTCCCACTGCTTAATCTGCACCTACCTTTCACAATTTTTTTTCCTAACTGTTGAAATTAGCCCAATATGTGAAATGTTGGGTTTTTTTCCCTGAATAAAAATGTTCTAGAACCATTGCTGTAGAAAGGATGCTTTTACTTTCAAATGTTTGAACTTGTGTGATTAATATGTATTAACATAAAATGATTTATATCTATTAAAATACTTGGATTATTCTTTGAGTATTCTGACAAAACCTTGTTGCATTTGGTCAGGCCTGACAGTCTGATGACAACTGCTCTGGCAGACTGTGGCTTTGTCACCTTCCTTCTGCAGCCTTCCAGTGTGAGCACCTCCCCGCACAGGCTGATGGTGCTCCCACAGATATTCTGCGTGGAAATAAATTTTAGGATTATAGCATTAACCCTCTTCTGTTTTCCTGGAGCAGTGAGCAGTGAATGGTTTTCCCAGCTCTGTGCAAGCTCCTGGTCTATGTCTGCATGAAGGATTTGCAAGTTATGGAATGACCCAAGAAGCATCTGGACAACGCTCTTAGTTGCATGGTTTAGTTTTTGGTAGTCCTGTGAGGAGCAGGGATTTGGATAGTTGGACTCGATGACCCTTACGGGTCCCTTCCAACTCGAGGTATTCTATGATTCCATGACTCTGTGCAATTTATTAAAAAGCAGGGCCGGATTCCTAAGCTTGAGCAGAGAGACTCATTAACATCCTCAAGACAACCGTGCTGTGCTGCATAGACAGTGGAATTGAAGAACAAAGCACAAATAGTTTTCAGACTCAGTAAAAAGCACAGTCAGGTTATGATCCGAAAGCAATGCTTATTATTAAGATTGGAAATCCACATTAAATTAACTACAGGATTATTTTTGACTTTGAAAATAAATTAAAGGCACAGAGAAGGCGTCATTTTTCTCTCTAGCTCAAGATGGAATGAGAGCAAGAGAACATGCTTAGCGACAATGAAAAGCCAGGTCTACATTTTGTTTGACAGGGGACAGTCAAGAACTGCATGTGCTGCACTACACTGACGTTTTATGTAGAACCACATACAGTAGATATTCACCAAGTGGGTTGCTCTTTCGTACGATGTATCAAACCATAAATGTACATCCTGCCCTGGTTCAAGATGATAAGCTGCCAAAGGTTAGGTTTGAGGTTCAATAGCCTCTAAATCGGTCCTTCTGACAAGTGAATAATTTCCCATTCATTTCTGTTATGCGCAGGGTGTAGGCATTGTCAACTGTCTGGCCAACGGAGAATGCATCTCTCATACCCATATTCAGTTTGTTTCTGCTTCCAGAGCATGCTGATCGGACCTTGTCTCAAAACCTGGCTGGAATTCCATGGCCACGTGGCAACACGGACCAGAGTGGTCGCAGACGCGGCAAACGAGGGCTGGCAGCCCGGCTGCTGCCCGAGCAGGCTCAGGGGCGCCCTGGGGCGCCCAGATGTGACCGGCCCCGAGGGGCTGTGGCCAAACCCCGCTCGGCCCCACACGGCCAGACCCTGCTGGGATGCCGTGCCAGGGGAGCGCAGGCTGCATGGCCCCTGCAGCAAGGGCTTGGGTCTGGCCATGACCAGCCGAGCCAGCCCTGGCCAAGGCAGGCCAGTGTCATGGCTGGCGAGTGCAGAAGGGACAGTAAGGTCCCCACTGACTCCAAACACTCTCACCCGCATTAAACCTTGGAAGCAAATAAGGCATGCCTCAGCGCCATGGTGAGTTCCTGGAGAGAGCCCGAAGGGGAAGGGGCGCCACGGACACCCCAGGGCCTGGCACAGCGGGTGAGTGGGGCACAGCCCTCCCTGCCGGCAGCCGCTCTGCAGAGGGCTGGGAGCGGTGGGCCCCGTGTCCTAGTTCCATGGGAGCTCCTGGCAGGGAGCTCACAGCGCTGCTCTCATTGGAAATGGACTCATGGCCCTCTCCCTCCTGCGCCTACACGTGGTGGGGCGGCAGCAGCTCTGCCGTCACCTCTTGCTGGGTGTGCCGCGAGCTCAGCTCATGCAGTGGTGGAAGGGATGGGAGCTCAGGCTCCAACGCATCAGACATGCAGAGCCCAACTCTCTTGAATACAGATTTTTTTTCTCCAGTCCGTACCAAATTGTAGCTGCTCACATCCCGCAGTGCTCACTTTGAATTTCAGAATCCAGTTGCTTGTCTGAATATTTCTCTAGCCAGATAAATATTTCAGGCTCTCAGATAAATGCATTCCCTCAATTTTTTATCTGTGCTTCTGCCTAGCATCAGATTTCTAGATTCTGTATTTATTTATTGTATTCATTATTATGGTAACCATTGGCCTTTTGTTTGAAAATTAAGTGTAACCTTAAACAAGACTTCAAAACAGAGCGGTGACAGATTTATAACTCTACAAACACGCCAGCACAGCGATCTGACATTCCTGCTGCGCAGGGGCAACACCTGAGTTCACCATGCAGAGTCCTTCTAAAGTGCAAGAGCCTTCCTCGGTGCGGCATATAGAATTTCTGCTAAGCCTCACCGTGTCTTGCAGCCACAGTGCAAATTCAGAAAGTTTAGTGACAGGAAATGGCATAGATGAGGAACAGCGGCAACTGAATCGTAGGACTCCTTCTGGTCACAGACTTCAAAGTGAATTCCTTGATCGCACTTGATGCTAGGGCAGTCTGCGGTTACACTTAGCAAAAGTAATGTGGAGGAAACAGTAAAAACTCAGAACTCAAAAGGGAACAGGGACCTCACAACAATCAGACTAAACCACAAGAACTAAACCCAGAATCCCACAAGCAAACACAAACCAGTTTATGCTGAACATATGACCTAAATCCTGTCTGGTGTATATACTTCATCCTGGTGAATCCTTTTATTTCAGCAAATACAGGTGGGATGTTCTTAATAAATATGAACAAACATTTCCAATTCTGGTCTAAATTTCAGTTGTTACTAAAACTTTCACTCTCTGTTTTCTGTCCCAATGATTTGTTCTCGTTTTTCCTTCTAGCATTTGAGAGTTGAAGGAAGGATGACATCAAATACACTTTACACCTAACAAAAAGAATCATTCTGGAAACCTTGAAGTGGTTAGAAAATTTTAAATGCAACCAGCTTTCAGTGTGTCACAGTCCCCTTCTTTGTTCCCAAGAGAGATGACTTGTTTTACTGAGCCAGAAGTCCTTTACTGCATAACTCATCTTTCATTCTCACAGGAACAGCAGCCCGATAAGGAAGCATCTTATCTCTGTTTACATAGCTACTGCTGAGGACTGGTAGCAAAAATCTGTCATTGAGGTTTCAAAAGACCCGGTCCATCTGATACCTTTAAAAAAGGCTTTGCTCTCATGTTATTCTTTGCAGAATGTCAGCAAGGCACAGTCTCGTCCTACGCTTTAGAAATACGGTCTCACCTTTGAGCTAATGTTACATATAAGTAATGTTAATAATAAGCTAATGTTACATATAAGTGTCCTTACATCTAAAACACTTCTGGCAGTGTTCTGGCTCACCTCCACATTAAAAACAACAGAACATTCCATGACAAATTTTAACAATAACAATAACAGTCATCATCATCAGACTGGACAGGAGATTGTACAACTCAGTTCATGCAAATAGTCCCAGTGAGGTCAGTTATGAAAACCATATGGAATTAGGGTGGCTTCTTGAATGCCTAATTACACAAACAAGTTAACATTATGATCATGAGTGCTTAATATAGAGAGAAAAATATGGAAAACAGCTAAGTTTTGAAACACTACCTGACTCAGACTGCTTTTCAGTCTCTTTGTACACTGTAAGCATTTATTTTTTGAGTACGTTAAAATGATCTGTTTGGTTCCTCAAAAAAGAGAAAAAATCTGTGTTTGTTAAAAACAGATCTTCACCTCAGTTTTATTAATTAGGAAAATTAAAATCTGTGATGAAATTTTTGAATACTTTCTTCTTACGTTGAAAACATGATAATGAAACTAGAGGAAAGTCAAAAGGGATATATTCAGGCATTATGGTTCCTATTTGTTTTTTCTGTACCTTCAAGGCTTCGTGTTGCCCGTGTAGTAAAAGTCACTCGGATGTAAACCTTAGTCAGGGGATCTAAGCAGGCAATTGTATCAGGAGCAATTTACAAAATTACATCCTTAGAAAGGATTGCCTGGCTCAAAAATCTTTACAGCTCTATTGACTGTGTGCAAGTACACTCTAGCTGATCTCTTAAGGGCTTGGTGAAGGAAATGTTCAACAGTTATTGGAAAACCAGAAAGAGACATGGGTAAATAAACTTGAAGTGTCAAATAGATATAAAAGAACTCATTCTTACCTTGTTGCTCTTGACTAAAGTGCACAGAAACCTTGTGGTGCAACTCTGAAGCCTCATAAAGAAGCTGCTCATTGGAGCACAGAGACAGCTGGGGCTCACAGAGAGCGGGAGACACAGCATTAAATAAGGGCACACCCTGACACTTTCAGTCTAAACGATTTACAGCCCATCTCTATGGTTTGATTTTATTTTTACTGTCTGTCTCGTTCTTCTGCATCCCAAATCAGGTGATAGAGCTGTACTTTGCTGCTTGGACCATGCAGCCTGACAGGCAAGGCAGAGCAGTGTTTGTTTCTATGTGGTCACCCAAAGGACGCGGGTGCCTGACACCCAACTGTGGGACCCTCATCCAGCACGGCCGTCCCCCAGAATAGCCCCCTCACTGCAAGAGGTCCTCATCGCCCGGCTGAGGGCACCAGCCCAGGAGAGCGCTGTTGCTCCAGGAGTAATTGTGATGCATCACTGGTTTGGAGAGGAGTTTTACCTTAGGTTTTGGACGTAAGACTTCAGGGCTTGCATTGTTTTGCACAGAGGATTGTATTGTTCAGTCCAGTGAAACTGCAGATTTTCACCAAAAAAAAAGAGAATGTGTGAATCCATCAAAATGATGTATTTTGTAGGAATGATTTTCAAAACAAATAATAGACAGACCAGGCAATTTGGATGCAATGTCTTTCCACATTTCTTTATCCAGCATCTTCCCACTGAACAAACCCACTTATTTATTTTACAAGTTCCCCACTAACTTTGGGGAACAAAAATTCATAGACACACTAAATAACTGCATCAAAACAAATGTGGAGAATGATAAAAACCTAATACTATCTCCCTACCCCCAAACAATGTCCCCCCTCCAACCACACCTGCGAGAGCACCACAGGTTTGGGTGGGCTGCAGCTGTGGAGCCCATGGCCGGGGGTGGCGGGTTCTAAGACCACTGCCCCAAAACACCAGCAGCTCCCCAGGGAGTCTGATGTGCCATCCCTGCCACCTCCCAGCAGGTGCCCGGAGGGGAGCAGCCCAGGGGCTCTGCAGGAGGCAGAGGGAAGCCTGCTCCATCTCTGACCTGGGAGAACTGGGTCTGGCTGTGGGCTGCCACGGGGGACACCGCATACGTGACCCCCCCCGCCGTTTGTGCCACTGTGATGCCAACCAGACCACCCCTCGGGAAGCAGCCCGCAGCATCTTCCTGCTTATTGCTTGTGAGCTCTGAGAGTCCCGAGGAATAAACCTTGACAATTTTCACACAGCCGACGGGTGGGGACCAAATGACTCAGGGGCCTTTCTGTCCCCACTGCTGTTGACTGGCCAGGGGACATCCCTTCAAACGCTGCACTCCTGTTTTACTGCCTGTTTGACAGGGACGGACGTTCCTGTTCCTCAGAAATAACGAGGGTTAGAACTGATTGCTAAATAGGATTGTTTTTCTGACAAAGGTGCCTTTAATTGCTAGGTTGTTGATATTAGACAGTGTTTTAGAGCACACGTTCATTTCTCATATGAGTGTTTCAAAGTGTTAGATAAGTGATTCTCCAGACAAAGGTAGCTTTCTGCAGCTGGGGAGTGTGTCCTTAACTATAGGCTGAAAAAGTGAATACCATCTAAAGAAACTTGGGCTGCCAAAATGAAATCACACGTAATGCAAAGGCACGCTGCTCGGAGCCTCTCAAAACCCATTTGCTGCTTTGGTGGCCTTCAACTGCCAGCAGTCAGAATTTGATGGGCCTTTATTTCACACCTTCAAAGAGCTTTAAACGGCTCAAAAGCCTGACTGAGGAAAACACCGAGGAAGAAAACATAAACAAGTGCGAGTGCAAGTAAGAAAGGAGCAAACGCCCGGAGAGCAGGATTCCCTGAAGCTCTGTGATGGCCAGAGAATAACAGTGGAAGTGCTTTGAACATATCTTTTTTCCAGTCCTCACTACATTCAGTATTACTTACCACATAACTCTATCAACTATCAAACTAGGACAAAATAATTACTGTGGTAGAGCAACTGCATGTGGATTCTTCTACAGATGTGACAGATACTAAAATGACTATAAGAATTTAGCACTGATCATCATTGTTGTCCAGTTATGCCTCTCACTGAATCCATCACGTGTGGAGTCTTTAATTGTGCTGTATAATTTTCCTACCGCAAGTGACAAGAAACAAAAACATATATTCCTTTATTATAACATTTTTGTGTAATGGGGGTTAATTTGGTTTGCAGTTTTACCTTTTTTAGTAGGAATGCCCTTTATACATAGGATTTCTCAAGAATCTTTCTTTGATGTGCCAGTAGGACCTACTTGGCTGAAAAGGTGGCCTGCATTTCACAGATAGAGCTACTTAGTTCTATAAATTTTTGTCGGTGTTTTGTGGTGGGGGTTTGGAGGGTTTTTTTTTTGTTTGTTTTGTTTTAATTTCTACAACTTTTCATTTTGCTCTTGCTCCTAAATGTCATTTATAAGCAGAATGCTTCCAGATGAATTAATCATCAAACAGCCATACTTTTCTTTTGGCAATAGCGAGCTGGGTCAGGCTCCGCCTAGCCCATACAGGTATTAGAGGTAGCAGATGTCCACCTCTGTCCTCTACTGTGAAACTCGGTGGGAGAAGTCACAAGTGCGGAAGGAGCTGAGACGCCTCAGTGGAGAGAGTGCACTCTTTTCCCCTTGGTTTGGGGCTGGCTTGTTTTAGGGGTGATGCTGCCAGAACCAGATTCACTTTCCTCTTGTGCTCTTGATGTACTGGGCATCAACAGGCTCCATCGTGGACTCTGTTTCACCTGGCTCCTGGCCAATAGTGCCCAAAGCCACCAGATCCAGCGGAGATATTGAACAGTACTGGTCCCAGTACGGACCCCTGAGGGACGCTGCTTGTCACCAATCTCCATCTGGACACTGCCCTCTGGATACGACCATCCAACCAATTCTTCAACCACCAAACACTCCACCCATCAAATCCATATCTCTTCAAGTTAGAGAGCAGGATGTTGTGGGGGACCGTGTCAAAGGCTTTACAGAAGTCCAGATAGATGACATCTGTAGCTCCTCCCTTGTCCACTGATGTAGTCACTCCATCACAGAAGGCCACTAGGTTGGTCAGGCAGGACTTGCCCTTGGCTGTCTCAAATCACCTCCCTGTCCTCCATGTGCCTTAGCATAGCTTCTAGGAGAATCTGTTCCATGACCTTCCCAGGCACAGAGGTGAGGCTGACAGGTTGGGAGTTCCCAGGGTCCTCCTTTCTACCCTTTTTAAAAATGGGTAGAACGTTTCCCTTTTTCCAGTCACTGGAGACCAAAAATTATGGGACTTAATGTTGGAGGCATATGTTGTGTTAAGGGGCAAAGTAGTTTTGGCAGAAAGTAAACCCCCTTGCATTCTAACACTCCTCAGCGAGGTGGGAGGCTGGGTGCGGCTGGGTTTAAATTCTGAGTGATGCCCAATTCACCACTATCAGCCCAGGCACGTTAATATATATTAAACTGTTACGGTTTGGGATACACTAATAGCAGACTGCACCTTCAGCCCAGTCGTGCTCATGAACTACCACGGACTCACTTCGGTCACATTCAATGAGAAAACCCAAACGACTGCTGCCTACACAGTGCAGTTTATTTAAGCAACAGATGCACAAGTTCTTTTGGATTGCCGGTGACAGTGACTGTCTGCAAAGCACGTGTGAATACTAAAGATGTTAGTAATATAGCTCGTTTACAAATGTGCTAAGTTATAAGACAACTCTATAGAGATTTTTAAGTTTCCCAGGGAAGCACTTGGCATAGCCAAGTGTTTGAATCTTACCCACGAGCGTCCTTATGCGGGGGGGAAGAGAGGCTCAGCCCATCGACTGTTCCCAGAATTCAAGGCAGTCTTTGACGGGGTCCTCCTCGACTTGTTCACGATGGTGTCTTCCCTCACATCCCCCCTTTCTTGTGCTATTTTTATACTATTTTTTATCTTCAAGGTGGAGTTTGAGTGACTCTAGTCATAAATACTTTCATTATGATTGGTGTAAAATTTTCTCACCTCTCACTTAAAGGTATAGTTTACGAAAAATTCAGGGCACAGACTCAAGGAGGAGTGGTCGCACCTTGGAGGCAGGCAGCCTTTGGCATGGGGGTGTTTTGGTGTTATAATGACATTATAATGAGCAAAGTTCACACAAAGGACAGCATTTTGTCAAAAAAATGACAGATCGTTGGCTCAGGGTAACAAGTGAGCAGTTTATCAGTTCCATAAGACCTTCGAGGGCTCCATTTGGTTCCCAGGTTCCCAGTTTATCAGAGTTTTAGCCGTGGTGTCTCCACTGCGCTCCATCCTCCGCACTGTTTTTCTTCCGTGGTGCCATCTCGTTCCCATGTTTGCTGGATTATCACAGGGTTTGGTCTTGGAGTCTCCACCCCACTCCACTCCCCGTGTTGGTTTGCGAGCAATATTGTACAGGGAATCGCAGATGGAGCATATCCTTCACATAACAGCTGTGGCTGTATTTTACCCCAGAAGTCTTTTGATTTTATACCTTTCCTTAATGTGTGACCAATGCAGTATTATTGATCATTTTTAGTAATCATTCCGCAGCATATTCATAAATAACTCTACAAGTAGTTTTAAAACAAAAGCTTTTGTAGCTCTGGCATAAGATGAATCTGAAATTATTATTTTCAAGTTAAACAATTATGCTATTTCAAAAATTGAGATGTCTATGTATGTGTATGATGTCCCTCACACAATTGTTTAATGAACACTCTAGAAGTATTTCAGTTAGTAAAGCAGCAACATAGAGAGAGCTTTTTGTTGCAAAAAAAAAAATCATCATACTAACCATGTCACTATATATACACTCATGCATATACAATTTCATGTGTAGCAGGTCTCCTATCTCAAAAAGCATATATTGAACTGAAAAGCTTCATAGAAAGCAGCAAATATAATCAAATATCTGTAATGGCTTCTGCATGAAAACCAAAGTAACATCAGTTTGGAAATGCATGTCTTAGGAAGGATATTATTTCATGGATAGAGAAATTTATATGAACGAGCTATTCACTGTCTTCTAAAGTACAAAACAGAAAACCACCGCAGAAAGCTAGTTGGAACTAGTTCAGAGCAAACAAAGGCTGTTCTTTGCAGTGTGTTGTACAGATGGGCACTTTCCCCCAAGGATATTTACCTGGGAGAAAAGAGAGACTGGACAAGTAATTGGAGATATCCATTGGGGCTCGTGGGCTCCTCTGAGCCTCCTCAGGTGGAGGCTGAGAAAACACGAGTGGGAGGCATGTTCTCTGCCTGCACGGTCCCTACTTTATATGATGTGTCCACACATGGCTGCAGCTGCTGTTAGAAACATCCTTCCAGGGGAAGCAGGAGCAAGGCTGCCCAATTCAAGGGCAGGAGCCACAGGTGACCCTAGTGCGGGCAGTCCCTCTCCACCCCAGCTGCAGTCACACATGGTTCAAACACCGTGGGCAGAGCTGGGTGCTGGTGGCAGGGTTGATAAACAGCCCCAGACATAGCAAGCAGCAAACCAGGACCAGGGTCCTTCCAGGGAGCCCAGCCAAGGAGCAAAAGGAAACCAGGCTGGAGGCAGGACTGGAGAAGAGCCTCTGATGTGGTTCTAGAGTCCATCCAGGAGGCAGGGCCAGAGACAGGACCGAATTCAGATACGCTCAGCAGAGCTCATGCAGGGTCTTCGTTCCCATATCTGAGCTGCAATGGGTCTCTTGTGCCATGGGCAGAGAGTGTGCACGGAGTCCCAGCTGAGGCTTGTCAGGGCAAGTGAGGTCTATTGGTGTCCTCGGGGCCCTGACATACAGGTTCCTTAAAGGCTTCACATCAAGCTTTTCCTGGCAGGGACTGTGCTGCAGAGCACATCCAATCTAAATGAAGAGCTCTGTCTTTATCTTCACGCTGCTCCTGAGGGTCATGCCTGTGTTTCATCTACGGCAAAGCATTGCTTGTTTGTGAAGGACTATGGTTAATGACTGCTTCAGAGGAAGCATCCTTGTTAGAAGTGCAAATCTTCTGCTAAAGTGCAGAGTCCACTACAAAATGATCTATACTTTTTGCCTGGCTCTAGTCATTAGTTGCAGAAATAATCAGATAAGCCATTTACTAACAGTTAGTTTTGACTTTGGTAATAAGCACCATAGAAAGAAGCATTTTGAAATGGTGGTTTCAACCTTCCTGAAAGCTCTGAGTTGCAGCAAAGAGTCGAACTGAGAGGAGTTTTCAGCTGTTCTATCCACTGCATTTGCCTGTCCATAACACAAAGAACTGCACCATGAAATGCCTGTATTTTTCTAACTTTTCACAATTTAAGGATAAGATTGGGGGAGGGAGGATGCTGGTGTGCTTTTTTTTTTTTCCTTTTTTCTTTGGTTCATGTGTTTGTTTTCAGTGAAAACAGTTGACAAAGTAAAGAGAATATTCTGGGAAATCCCTGGGAAGAGCGCGGAGTCCTGCAAATACTCTCTCAGTTATAGCAGACGGAGAAAGTAATGCCATCATCCCTTTGTGTCAGTTTCTTCAAGACTTTTCTACCAGAAAAGTGAAAGTATGGTCACATGCTGGGGAATCTGGTCAGCACTTAACCTTGGCATGGATGTTGGTAAAGCTCCCTGCTTCTTCAAGCACCTTAATGCAGATGGCTTGTGAACCTGTGTACACAAAACCTGCATGCAGGAAATGGTGTTCCTCTTGTCAAAACCCTACCTAAATTATTATCTGAAATTCCAAGTTTAGGGACTTTCAGATTTTTCTGAAATTTTCATTTTTTTTCCCTGGGAATTTTCAGATGAAACTACAGTAGTATAAACTGTCTTACACAACTCTGCTTTGAAGCTTCAATTAACCAGCTTACTAGATGCTAACGACAGTTCACATTTTCCTGCTTTATATTGTTCCTAATCAATTTGAATAACAGATTGCCATGGAAGACTGAATTAAACTATATGTGACATTAATTCCATTTTTGTTTTATGTTTAATGCTATAAAGCTGCTAACTTCTTTGTGGTTAGTAATGACGGATTTTCAATAAAGCAGAACAGTTTCAGATTTCTTTAAAAAATGAATGAAGGGGAGGATATTTGGTGGGATTTTTTCCTTACAGATTTAGGTACTGCCTAGGAATCTGGAGAGGCATAGAATAAACTGATGGAGATAAGCTGCTTAGTGCCAAGCATTTTTCTTTTCAGATTATTGTTCAGACGCGATGCTAGTTTGGAAACATGGGTGTGCACGCGGGGAACCTGTCTCTAAGAGCCAGAGAACAGAAACGTGGCATAAACATCTCATGAGGTGTTTTTCTGGCATTGCTCCAGGTCTGAGCCTGCAAAAAGGGTGCTCACGACCAGTGGGTCTTGTCAGCCACCCTCACCTCTTAGACAAAACATTTGCTGATTGTGCTCACTGTCACTCAACCCCCCAAATTACTGTCACTCTCATTAAGAAGAAAATGAAGAGTTCTATCTTGTTAGAAGAAAATAGAAGGGGTTGGATTCTAATCTCTTTAACTAGAGTCTCAAGAGATTATCTCTTTATAAAAACCTTTAGATATAGAGATACACTGAAAAGTGGTAGACCATTGCTCAGAAGAGAAGTGAATTTCTGGAATGATCCATCGAGTGATGCAGTCGGGACAAGAAATCTTAACTGTCTGAAGACTGAGGCTAATAAGAGCTCCATAGATAAGAGAAGGATTATCCTTTTGCCTTGAAAATCAAAGTTCAAGAGGCTTTAGTTTGTTAATGTATCAAGGAGTTGAAAGGAAACTGATTTCATACACCGTTTTTCATAAACTTTGAATGTAGTTCATTGGTCCTTTGATTCAGCTCTTGCGCTGATCATCTTCAAAGACTGTAAGAGATTCCTTTGCATAACCCTTTCCTAAGAAGTTTATACTGTCTTTTGTTGTTATTCCAGATTTCTCTGCTACAGTGGAGACCACAAGATGTAACTTGGTGTTTCCACTGCTTTTGAGAAATTTCTCGAGTACCAGGTGTGACGGTTTGGGCTGAGCTTGTCACCAAACGCACAACATCTGCTCTCTTTAACCCCTCGGGGAGAGAGAATGAGAGATAGAGACTTATGGGTTGAAAAGAAAACTAAAACTATTCTAATGAAATATGAACAGTAAAAAGAATATATAATCATATTAATAAGAAAATAATGAAATGTATACAATACATACAAAACCAGTATGGAGCTCCCAGGGTGACGATCACATCATTGGCAAGCACTGGGACTGGACTCAGCAGCAGATGGGAACTGGATTCCAGATCTGTATTCAGTATTGCACGGATCAGGATCACAGGCAGAAGAACAGACAGAGCCCTCCTGGGACATGGCCATTGGAGAAAGAGCTGACCCTTTGGTCCCTCAGCTTTTATACTGAGCATGAGGCAGATGGGATGGAACACCCCATTGGTCAGTTTTGGGTCACCTGTCCTGTCCACTCCTCCCCACAGGTGGGACCCCTCTGCGCTTTTCCACTGACAACCCTCCAACGAGGCACAAAGTTCTCTGCCCTGGGCTGGTACGGCAATAAGGATGAGCAGGAGCCTCTCTGCACACTGTCCCTTGGCATGAATTATAAACATCAGGAGTTATCTGCTGGAAGGGGACACTGTCTGAAAAACACCGTTAATTTCAGTCAGTGCACTTAGTTAGAAGAGACTTCACTGAAAAGTAAAATCAGTGAAAAAAATTGGTTTTGTTCTGTCTCAAATCAGGACACCGGGTGAGTCCAAATTGTTCACGCATTTGTGGTTTAACAGTCAGTCACCAGGTGCTGAGACAGAAGATAACCGTCTGTCGAGACAGATTGATGGGATCACTGCTTTGAACTCTACCGAGTGCAAACAAAAGCTTTTCAGCAGCGCTGAAGTCCTTCACCTCTCCGGTATTACACTACAGCTCTTAGTATGTAGGTTTCAGTGAAAAAGCTTCTCTTTCAGGGCATAGCAAATAGTCAAATCCTTTGGCATTCATTATTTTTGAAGTATTACATGTTACATTTCGCATATTTCACTCCAAGTTTCAAGTTAAAATTCAGTCATGTTTTTCAGCTCTAATATCTATGTTTTTTCCTAAGTTTATTTTACATTTACTGTGGTTTTCTAAATCTTTACTTTTCATAATACAATCTGGAATTGTCACGGAGGTTTCCACTACTTTTAACAGGCAAGAAAACTGTAATGATGTAAACATGAGTTGGCTTGTAATATACCTGGTCTACAAATAACAGTGCTTTGAAAGCCTCTTTTCTTATGAAAAATGTCCTAATTTGTCTTTCCTACCTGGAATTTTTGGCTCCAGCTGAAAATGAACGAGTTTATCAACTCATTGGAAATACAGAATATAGAGATTTTTCTGACAGTGTCATTCTCACATTAGAAAAAACTAACATTTCAGTTCTGAAAGCAAACACTGTCAGTATTGCCGTTTTTGTACTTGTGATGAGAAATCTCATTATATTCTTTGCTTCTTAAAACCCAACTTCTGGAGATGTGGTCTCATAATCTGTTGTACTTTTATTTCACTTGTTAAAACTTAAGATATCAAGGAATACCTCAGGTTCTGTTAAACTACATAATTATTTACAACATTTCTTATTTTGTTTATGCATATGTATTCAGAAAGTGTCAGTTTAATTTGTGATTTAACAATCAAAGACTGATTGTACTTGGTAGTTTAGATTTTTCTTTTTAATGATTGCTCAGAACAATTGTTCATTCTGACATTTTGTTGCAGTGTAATGCATGATCCATTTTTCACGGATAAGCCAAGTTTAGTTTTAGTGGGGTTTTATAGAGCTGTTTTTCCAAAATATCTTTTTTTCTGGTAGTAGCTGCTACGAACAATGCCGTTGAACAATAAGTGTTTGCTACCACAGGATCTGCATTTCCTACAGCTTTTTGCTATCAGCACTTTGCCTGAGTTATCATAATTTTATTTGGTTCTAATGAAAGTCAGTGGCTGCTTCAGCCCACTGTTTGTAGACTTGGACATGACTGAATGTTCACTTCCCCCCCCCTCCCCCTGCTCCATTCATTAGGAAATGTTTGATTTTGCGCATCCTCTGATGATCAGAGCCTGTTCTTGGACACCTTCTTTACATTACAGAAACCCCAATGGCGTCAGCAGAAATAGCTGAGATCTGTGTTCAGATAAATGAGGTCAGAATCTGCTGCCGAAATCCATTTTCCATGTCTGCTCATGGTCCCCTTCATTCTGTGAAAATACCCATCAGCCTTATGGATCCTAATAAAACCTTCTGAGAAACGTAGGGAAAAGGGAGTTGGGCAAGGGAGAGATTAGATAATCTTAGTGTCTTATTCATAGTTCTTTAGGGTTTAACCAACCTGCATGGCCTGAGCCCTTCCTACCAGGATTTCTGAACCTCTCTGCTGACAGCCACAGTGCTGAGAGCTGCCCAAAAGCTCATCTTGGTGTAGGATTGGTGGGAGCAGGGTGGGTGCCAGGCTCAGCCGCAGCAGAAGTTGGTCCTTCCTCCACAGCACTGGGGAGGCACTGGGCGTCATGACTTCAGCCAGAGATAATTCTGCCAGTATGTGAGCATACTGTTTTCTCTACCTGGAGAGATGCCAGGGTCTCTTTAAAGGACACCTTGAGCACGAAGTGAAACTTCTAACAGTTCTTGGCCAGGTGGCGGTCAGTGACACGAGGGAAACCTCAAATTGAGGGGCAGCAAGAGGCACGAGAAATCAGCTGCAATTCACGTGGATTCTGCTGTAGCGGCCAGTCCTCAGGTCACCAGGATTTTGCTCTCTCTCGTAATCTCCTCCCCTTCACAGACAGTTCTTCCCCAGGAAGAACAAGCCCAGTGGATTATTATTTTGAATACGATATGCAAGTGGATTTCCCCAGAGTCTCTTGTGCTGCAGCAAACACAACCACATTCCTCAGAAGGACCGTTGTCTTGCTCCAGGGTGCTTCTCCCGTTGGCCAAGCCTCGATCATGAAATACACAGCATCAGCTTTGGCTGGCACCGAGGGATCCATCTTCTGTG
Organism: Anarhynchus alexandrinus; assembly: GCA_008711295.1. NCBI lineage: Eukaryota > Metazoa > Chordata > Aves > Charadriiformes > Charadriidae > Anarhynchus > Anarhynchus alexandrinus. Next base: position 423,944 of record VUYV01000417.1, on the reverse strand, counting down.
GCATAAAAAGGGCAGCAGCAAAGGAATTAAAAATGAAAGCTCCATCTGTGCAAGTCAGGTGAACCACTTCATACGCTGAGCTTTGCTGAGCTAAAGAACTTGCTGTCTTCATTATTTTTACTGCATTGCTGTCTTCAGTAACTGATTCAGCTAGAAGATGAGGAAAGTGCAATAAAAATAACCCGCCTGCTCCAAGAGTTCATAGGAGACGTTTGTGCGTTTCCATAGGTGACTTCCCCGGGGCAGGCCATGCGCTCTATGATTGTATATCCCATTGTATATCCCAGGGTCACTTGCCTACCACAGTGACCTTCGAGTGCTCTAGTCACCCCTCAAGATCCTACCTGTTGTTAGCAAAATATAAAATTGATTATAAATAACTGAGATAAATAATTTGAAATGGAAATGTAATTGAGAGGAGAAGATGAAGAAACGAATATTGAATCTAATGAGGTAACTTAAAATACTTCAAATTAAGGTTACTTTGATTCCTTATACTAATTGCCAAAGTTTAAATATGCAACAGGGTTGGAATTTAGGAAGACAATATTGGCATCCTTGAGACATCCTTTAAAGGTAGCAGCAGAAAGTGACACTCCATATAAGGAGTTTCCAGGTGGAACCTGCCCCAACGGGGTTGCAATCTGCTATCCTTTGCACTCACCAGTTCAGAATACAAATCAGCAATAAATTCATTCCTGTCTTCCCCACAGAGCACCTCTACCTCTCCCCTGGGTGATGCAGGGCTTCTGATGCTCCTCATGGGCTGGTCCTTCTGCATGTGGGTCACATCCAGCCCAGCAGAGCCATGGAAACATTCCCTTGGCTGCTTGCAGAGCGGGCAGGGACTACACCGGCTGAGCCTGATGTTGTTGTTTGATTATTTTTTAACTGAATTACAGACAACAGAAGAGGTGTCTTGGAGATTTTCTGAGAAAACAGAAAATGTTTATGCTTTGGCTGACATTGTGAGCTCCTGCTTAAGAAAGATGTGATAGACTTATTGTGGGAAAATAGATCCCTTGGACCATAATTTAGCAATTCACTCCAGTGTGATTTTTTGTTCACAGCACACACGATTCTGACTCCGAGGTGCGTGGTGTGGTTTCACACACCTTATTCCTCCTTATTCCTTAGCCTTTTACCCTTCTGTCCTACCTTGTTAGGAGGAAAGAAATTCCTTTGTGTATTTGAACTACTGTAAAGATTTTAGTTCACTATGCTTCCTTTTTCCTTTCCTAACCTAATACTCAATTGTCTTATTTTAAATTAACTTTACTAATTAACAAATTACTCTGGTAGATTTGATGTAATCTTGTTACTTTCACAAATAGCTACCCCAACAATTTGTAGCAAATATCAGCAGTTTAAACTCTTTGTGGAGAAAATGACGTAAAATCACAGCAACCATCCCAGGCTGGCAGCTGTTTCTTTACAAACAGTAATCCCTCCATGGTACCTTAAGGACTTTTCTAGCTGCCTGAGAGTTTGGATTACAGTAGCTGATATTTTTGTCATACCGTTCCCTCTGCAGGTTCCCAGAGCTACCATGCGCTTTGCCCCTGGGAAGCAGAGGTAAACACCCCTGTGTGGTGGAGATCAATAGCTGCTTAACCAAACGTCGCAAAAGAAGGCTGTTGAGCCCTTCTGGTACTTTACTAAACAATGAAATGCTTCTCTTCATTCTTAGGTGGGAAACCTCGCGCCCCGCTAGGACAGTGCGTGGATCCCAGCACTGCTGGCACAGCGGGGAAGAGCTCTCGTGGGTGCAATGTCACAATAAAACAAATATATTGCAGGTGAGACAGGTAGGTTCTCATGGCTGAAGTGAGTGAACGAGTGTCCTAGGTTCAGTGGGGACAGAGTTAATTTTCTTTCTCATAGCTGCTGTGTTTTGGATTTAGTATGAGAATAATGTCTATAACACATACTGTTTTAGTTGTTGCTAAGTAATGTTTGCATTAGTCAAGGACCTTTTCAACTTCCCATAGGAGCTGAGAGGGGGCACGGACAGGACAAGCTGGTTAAAGGAATATTCTACAGCATAGACGTCCTACTCGGTGTATAAATGGGGGTTGGCGGGGGGGCAGGGATCCGTGATTGCTGCTTGGCGTGGGCCGGGCAGCGATCATCTGGTGGTGAGAGCAGCTTGGGTTGTATCACTTGATTTTGTATACTCTTTTACCATTACTATTATTATTATCATTAATATTATTATTATCATCCTTATCTGCTATTGTTCTGTTAAACTGTTTTTATCTCAACCCACGAGATTTTTTCCCCCTCTTTTTCTCCCTACCCTACCAGGGGAATGCATGAAAGGCTGCGTGGTCCTAGTTGCTGACTGGGGTTAAACCACAACAGTGAGAAAGATAATCTACCTTATCTTCTTCTTTGTCAGTTTATCACTGAAAATGACTGACCCAGGGAAAGAGACCGACAAATACTCTGACAAGACAAAGTGTTAACTTTGACGGATATGGTAAGTGATTCTGGGTCCAGCAGTGCCCTGTTGGCAGAATTCTTTGCTTTTATGTTCTTGTGTCACAGAAATGAAGGTAGCAGGAGATGCACTCCTGCTGCTCGGCACAGAGACCTGAGCTGGCGCCGTGCCGCCTCAGCTGAGCGCTAGCAGCAGCCTCAGTGCAGAACAGCGCTTAGTTCGAGCTAAGCACAGTCTGTAGCGTGGGACTCACAGTGCTGCCGGTCCCCGGCCGGGTGTGCGAGTGGCGTGGGTTGGCCCTGCAGCAGCCAGTGGGACATCAGCAGTCCAGATGTGCCCGCTGTGAGACGAAGGGGCAGTTGCCCGATCTGATAAAAGCAGCTCGAGTGGCCTACAGTCACCAGAGGAACCTTGGCGTCAGCCTGGGCTGAAGGGTGGTTATCAGGTTGACCTCTTCTGAGTGACATCCCTGTGGGAAATTCTGGATTTGGGACCGCAGGCGCCGCGATGCCATTGATGTGTGGGGACCGAGCAGGGCAGGGATGTTGACGTCCCCATGGTGTGTGGGCACTCTCCACCAGCCCTGGTGCACAGGGCTGAGCTAGCTTGGAGCCGTGCTGGAAATAACAAAAAAAAAAAAAAAAAAAAAAAAAAAAAAAAAGAAAGTGTTTCATCCCTGTATAGGCGGTAATGTACATCTAAATGTACACCTCCTGTTGCACTTTAAATGTTACAATCATTCACAAATACAACAGCCTGTAGGTGGATCCCACTCTTGAGTTTAATTCAGGTGTTTAACAAATTCTGCCTAATAGAAAGAATACCAAAGACTTTAATTTTGAAGTAAAAAAAGGAATTAATCTCTAACTAAACCATATGACACTTCCAAAGCTTAAAAAATGCATTTAAAATTTTGTTCATTGCCATGTTTAATCCTAAATTTCAAGAAAGTGATATCGTGACTCACACCTGCTTGTAACATCTAGCATTATTCCCAGAAAGACTAATCAACAGATCTGATGTAAAAGATTAATTACCGTCCTCTCAGGAGACAGTTTGTTTACTAAACAATCAGCCATATGCAAATTTTTGACTTAACATGCCATGTTTAACGACTTCTTGAGGGAGCTTAAGGGTTTGTTTATGTTTTCATACAATTACTTCGGCTAAGCAGTTCGCTTCTGAGGGAAGAGTTACAAGCTGGAAGTGGTTAAACTTTGTCTTCTGTCCAAGGCACTGCAGGAAGAAACTTTCTGTGAAAGTGAAGGAAGCTGCCTTGTGTCTTGACTTGCAGGATAAAAAGCCACAGCAAACCTTTTTCACCCTGTTTGCAATGAGGATTTTGCTGTGCAGGCACTGCATAAAGGCCCGTGAACGGAATGGCAGCTGGGGGAAGCTGCGCTCGCTGTGCACAGGGTGTGTGCCAGCGTGAAAGGTCCTGGGGGGGGTTTCTCTGTGCAAACCAAACAGGCGTGAGCCAGCGTAGGTAAAGGAGAACGAACTGGTGTGCACAGGCAGAGGGTTTTTCTGGCTTCAACACGCAGCCGCAGCTCAGAGCAGGGAGCGTGGTGTGGGATGCCGGCTACCGGCGTGCGGAGGAGCCCGATGCCCTCCTGAGCGTGAGGATGACCTGTGGTGAAGAGCCTGCGGGAGCTTTGCGGGAGGCTGTACAGCAGCAGGGCTGGGTGCTGGGGCTGAGCATCCACTGCCGTCCTTCAGCCCCGCCACAAAGGAAGTTTCCCCGGGTTTTGCCGTGGTTCCGGTGCCCCGGAGGTATTCCCTGAACTGACCCTGGAACACTGGCTTTAATGAACACTAATAAAGCTTGCCTTCATGGCTACTCCCTTTCTGAACCCATTTTCTTATTACTTGCCCATATCACGTTGGTCTGGTTTGTCCCACTGTTCTGTCACCTTTCTCCTGGCTGGCTTTCCTCCTGCTCCTCCCTTCCTTGCCAGCCGAGAGAGGTGCAGCAGAGTCCCTGAGCATCTTGGTCTTGCAGAAACCCACATAAATAACCCTATGCCAGTCACTTCAATGGATTTCAATAGCTCTAGGGAAATCAGTAGCCAACTTTTCAAGGAGGTGTTTGTGGAAAGTGGTTTTCATTTGTAAAGGCCAAATTCTTTTGATCCTAAAACACAATCCATAATGGGTGGAACAAGATGCATTTTGCAAGGGGAAAAGAAAAACAGCGCTGTATGCCTTAGGGTGACGAACCATACGCTGAAATTGCGATTGTCTTGCAACACATGGGTTAGACACAGCAAACATTTTTGAGGGCAACATGCACGAAATCTTTATTAAGCCACAGGAAACAGGAACAAAGTCCAGAAAATCCAGCCTGCCAGCAGACAGCCAGACAGAGAAGAGAGGTATAAAGCCAACAGAGACCTTTTTAAAAAATTTGTCTCCCTCCCGATTTTAGCCTTCTGTACAATTAATTTAAAATTTAATTTCACATGAAAAGATAGCTCATGAGATAAAGATGGCCAAGAACTAATTCCCCATAGCAGTGTGGAACTACATAGCAGAATAACAGCTCATTTAAAAATAACAGATCTGTAATTTGACGCATTATTCACTTGTCTTTATCTGTAGTTTGTTGTGTTACAAATCATCGTGTGGTTCTGTTTTAGGTCATTACACAAATATTTGATTGTACTTTCTAGCCTCCTGGGGGGGAAAAACCACAAACCAAACACGTTGTTTGCATGGTAATGTCAGTTTTTATCCTGTGAAAGATTTTATATAGCGATTCATTAAAAATTAATTGTGAGTGTCTGTGTGCCAGTGCTGGCAAAGGCTGCTGGAGGACGTGGGAGGCAGAGGGTCGGGTTCTGGGCCAGGTAGCAGAGCACAGGTAGAGCTGATGGGCTCACGTACCCTGAGGTGTTGTCTGGTGAGGCGCTGGGCGTGAGAGCCCTGTGTTTGGGCACCGTGAACTCCGAGCGTCGTGTCCTGTGACTGTGCTGCTCCCGAAAAGCTGTGTGAAGGGGCATGACGCGTGGGGGAGTGAACAGGAGGAGCAGATCAGAGGAGAGAACCTGGAGACAAGGATGCGGCTGGGCTTGCCCCGAGCTCGGAGGTTTTATTAGAGGATGTGGTAGGAGGAGGGTTCCTGACTGGGAGCAGTTTTCCTGTTAGGGCCAGTTAGGGTGCCAAATGGAGGTATGTGAAATGGCAATATTGCATGCGATCCACCTACAAAGCCATCACCAACAGCGCAAAATTATTAGACCTCCATGTACCAAACTAGACGTGTCTCTACTGAACTGTCCAGCTGCTTCTCCTCTGCCCATGTTAGTAAGGCAGCCTATGAAATTCAGTGCCACTTATTTGGAATTTGCACTGATTGCCTGTAATGGAACAAATTTCACTCCAACAGAGAAAAAAAAATCATGTAAGAAAGACCAATGCACACCTCTTTCCATTGCTCAGTTTTTAGCTAATCTGCTAATAGTTCCTTATTTCTTTTCCTCTTTCAGCCTGGAGCCGTGACACCGAACGCTGATGAGATAATATTTGTACTAAATGCTGGTGTTCATTTTGGATAATTAATTTAGGTTACTAACTTTACTTAAAGCGAGGGTTACAGCTGCCTTGTTTAGGAAACAAGGCTGGAATGTGTTTTTTAAAAACCTCTGTGTCCTTGCACGGTGTGCCTTTACTCAAATTAACTGCTAGAATACTTAAGCTCTGAAAAGAGTCTGTGATTGTATCAGTGCAGAAGCATCCCTTTCACTGCTTTGCATGATGGTAATTATTATTAAAAATGGGCAGTTTTGATCCTCTCCTCTAATTAACTTTTAATTGCTTCCTAGCTGGTAGTTATTAATATTTCAAATATGTTTATTCTCCCAATATGACTCACCTTTTGGGGACATCTTGGTATTTAGTTAATGAATACTGACAACTCTATGCAGTCAAAACATCCTGAAGTTGACAGCATGCCTGAAATGGGGTGGCATGGACCTTCCTGTGCTTCAGCACCCCTTTGGGAAGGTGAGCATGCCAATGCTGTCGCAGCGCCTCCAGCAGCGCAGAGGGGACAGCGATGCCTTTGCTCCTCACGCTGCAAGGAGATGCTGCTTGGGCAGCCGGTGCTGTGCCAGCTTGGTCCTTCGGGAGAGGATCTCTCATGGAGGAACGCTCCTGCTGCTCCTGGAGTAGTGCTGGCCCCGGTGTGAGCAGCAGCCCAGCCTGCTCTGAGCTGAGAGCATGGGAGAGGCCATGGGAGAGCTTTGCTGCTGCTGCCACCCCGCAGGGATCCAGGGCATCAGACGCAGGCGGGCAGCTTGCTCTCCCAGGGACTAAGGCTGTCACAGCTACCCCGGCCCCCTGTGATGACCACCCCAGTCAGCACCCTCGGGCACCTGCACGGTGCCACCGTCTCAGGAGCTGCATTGCGGTTTGGTCTCATCCATGGAAAATAATTCATTTTATCGTCTACTGTCACACTAGCAAACGCTGCACAAAGTCATCAGATAAAATGCATCTGACCCAGTTAAGGAAATATGTTGGTTCATTTCTGAACTCACTTGCATGGATAGGTTATGTCCCTCTAGAAAGAGGGACAGGATTATGAAGACAAAGCAAGCTAAGCTGCCACCATGCCATGTTCATGCACATCCTGACGGCTCACTGCTCCGTGGGCAGCACACCAACATGGGAGAGTGTCTGACCGGCGGGGTCAAAGTGCTGTCCTGTCAAATAGCTCAAGCGGTCAACACGGACAAGTGTCATACCACATTGTGTAATGAAAGCTGACTCCTGGAATGAATGCAGGGAACTAGTCTGGGACTGACCGGGCGGTTGTTTCAGCCAAGTAAAATTACAGTCAGCCATTGTCCTCGCGTCCTTACATAAGATACATTAACTCAGTATTCATTTCGTCAAAAGGTAAGGTTAGCCCCCCAAAAAATAGAAAGCCACAAAACTTTTGTAAAAGTAACTGAATAAACCAAGATAGTATTTCCTCCTTGGAAAAATAACAGCAGAAATCAAATGATAGAAAACCCTGTGATGAAATTTCTGTAGCTATTTATAAAATTGTTACAGCCACTATGGTCACACTACATTTTTACTCTGCTCCAATGAGCAAGGTCTTATTTTCTGTTCATTGTTACACTGCAGAGATTTAGCACCAGTTTGTCTTTAGTAGCTTGTGATGCTTTCAGATATGTATTGACAAAGCAAAAGGTCTGGCAAGAGTGGGGTTTTCATACACTATGTAGTCTATAATATATAATGTATTTATGTCTATTGAGAAGAAAAAATCAAGAATCTTCCTCACAGTGTCTTTTATTTCTCTCTGTTTTTTAATATATTATTCATAATTTAAAATGCGAAAGTCAGAGAAAGAGATAGATCTTGAGACAGATCTTGAGACAGAGAGAGACAGAAAGGGTAACAGAAGGGAACATGAGGAGGTTTCCTGATTTTTTCTTAATGATATACAAAAAGCAAAATGTTCATTATATATATTTACATCCATATAAAATGAAGACTACATGTATATATTAGATATTTATGTAATATTCTGTTATATATATATTCCTTACACATATATAAGGAGAAGAGGCCCTGAGGAGAAGGACTT
>VUYV01000417.1:355811-407193 GCA_008711295.1 Anarhynchus alexandrinus | reverse complement strand
GCAGGCGGGCAGCTTGCTCTCCCAGGGACTAAGGCTGTCACAGCTACCCCGGCTCCCTGTGATGACCACCCCAGTCAGCACCCTCGGGCACCTGCACGGTGCCACCGTCTCAGGAGCTGCATTGCGGTTTGGTCTCATCCATGGAAAATAATTCATTTTATCGTCTACTGTCACACTAGCAAATGCTGCACAAAGTCATCAGATAAAATGCATCTGACCCAGTTAAGGAAATATGTTGGTCATTTCTGAACTCACTTGCACAGATAGGTTATGTCCCTCTAGAAAGAGGGACAGGATTATGAAGACAAAGCAAGCTAAGCTGCCACCACGCCACGTTCACGCACACCCTGACGGCTCACTGCTCCGTGGGCAGCACACCAACACGGGAGAGTGTCTGACCGGCGGGGTCAAAGTGCTGTCCTGTCAAATAGCTCAAGCGGTCAACACGGACAAGTGTCATACCACATTGTGTAATGAAAGCTGACTCCTGGAATGAATGCAGGGAATTAGTCTGGGACTGACCGGGCGGTTGTTTCAGCCAAGTAAAATTACAGTCAGCCATTGTCCTCGCGTCCTTACATAAGATACATTAACTCAGTATTCATTTCATCAAAAGGTAAGGTTAGCCCCCCAAAAAATAGAAAGCCACAAAACTTTTGTAAAAGTAACCAAATAAACCAAGATAGTATTTCCTCCTTGGAAAAATAACAGCAGAAATCAAATGATAGAAAACCCTGTGATGAAATTTCTGTAGCTATTTTTAAAATTGTTACAGCCACTATGGTCACACTACATTTTTACTCTGCTCCAATGAGCAAGGTCTTATTTTCTGTTCATTGTTACACTGCAGAGATTTAGCACCAGTTTGTCTTTAGTAGCTTGTGATGCTTTCAGATATGTATTGACAAAGCAAAAGGTCTGGCAAGTGTGGGGTTTTCATATGCTTTGTAGTCTATAATATATAATGTATTTATATCTATTGAGAAGAAAAAATCAAGAATCTTCCTCACACTGTCTTTTATTTCTGTCTCTCTATTTTTTTATATATTATTCATAATTTAAAACGCGAAAGTCAGAGAAAGAGACAGATCTTGAGACAGAGAGAGAAACAAAGGGTAACAGAAGGGAACATGAGGAGGTTTCCTGATTTTTTCTTAATGATATACAAAAAGCAAAATGTTCATTATATATATTTTCATCCATATAAAATGAAGACTACATGTATATNGCATCCCGGGCTGCATCCCCCGCAGCGTGGCCAGCAGGGTGAGGGGGGGGATTCTGCTCCTCTGCTCCACTCTGGGGAGACCCCACCTGGAATATTGCGTCCAGCTCTGGAGCCCTCAACACAGGAAGGACATGGATGTGTTGGAGTGGGTCCAGGGGAGGGCCCCAAAGATGGCCAGAGGGCTGGAGCACCTCTCCTATGAGGACAGGCTGAAAGAATTGGGGTTGTTCAGCCTGGAGAAGTGAAGACTCTGGGAAGACCTAATAGCAGCCTTCCAGTATCTGAACGGGGGCCTACAAGAAAGCTGGGGAGGGACTTTTCACAAGGGCATGTGGTGATAGGACAAGGGGTAATGGCTTCAAACTNGGAAGAAGGGAGATTTAGATGAGATATTAGGAAGAAATTCTTGACTCTGAGGGCGGTGAGCCCCTGGCGCAGGTTGCCCCGAGAAGCTGTGGCTGCCCCATCCTTGGAGGTGTTCAAGGCCAGGTTGGACGGGGCTTGGAGCAACCTGGGCTGGTGGGAGGTGTCCCTGCCTGTGAGTTGGACTAGATGGTCTTTAAGGTCCCTCCCAACCTAAACTGTTTTATGATTTGATGATATAAAATATATACTCTGTGTACAATATATGTGTGCATATTTTTGGATTAAGAACCATCTATAGACATCTCGTACAGTCAGAGGTATTTTGACTGTAAAGAAAAGATAAAGGCAATCCTGCTGCATTATCTAGTTAGCAATAGCCTACTAACACAGTCTTCATTCCCAGCCTTCTTTCTTTGCATGCCTGGAAAACACATTTTACTTAACATTTAAAAGGCAGGACATTTATGACAAATGGCATTAATCTCAAACTGCTTAAAATGCAATTTCAGTGGCATAGCTTAACATTTGCAGCATCACAAGTGACAAACTTTCATATGCTATTAATTCCTTAACATTCTCTACCCCACAGATGTTGGCAATATTGATTTATGGAAGCCATTCAGAAGACTTTTAAATTTAATGGTGCAAAGGGAATTCAGTGGGTCTGGCAAACAACTTTAAAGATTCCAAATTGTACAATAAATTTGGAAAATATACACTTTCCTTCTTTATTGGCTCAGAAACTTTTGAACTTTTTTGGATGAAAATCACTAAAATTTACTGTAATGTACCGTACAACATAATAGCAACACCCTTCTACCTCTCTAGACACAGGACATGCAGAGAAAAATCTCTATAGGTACACCCTGAGAATCTCCACAGGATGCATTTTTAACTAATGCCAATGGTTTCCCACATCCATCCCTAATATTCAGGATGACTGACATATAGTCAGAAGCAAAAAAACTGCAGATGAAAAATTAAAAGCAAACTTGTGTATCCAATAGCAAAAAGTCTGGATGTCCTCAACTGTGTAGGATAAGACCAGTGCTATTAGTTGGAAAATGCAAGAACTACCTTAAAAGATTCCACAGTTTTTTTCAGAGGTCCTTTTTGTCCATAGAAGTTCATTTGGGAGAAGATCCATACCTGTACAGAGGCGGCAGAACACTGAGTAGGGAGAACTGACAATAACTAAAGAAATGTTACCAAAACTGTGTTCAGCTGTTACCAAAAAGTGTGAAGGTTAGTTCCTGCATGTTCATAGACCTTTTTCTCTCTGTCTGGTTTATGTTTTTCCAGACTGCCTTACTGTTCTGTATTTTAGCCTTAGAACCTTGTTCTGATCTCAGAGGTATCGTTTCCCTATAAAGGAACAAAAAATCCCTCTCATCTTGGTGTTCCAATGCTTGACAACTCTTTTGGTGAAGAAATTTTTCCTAATATCCAACCTAAATCTCCCTTGGCACAACTTGAGGCCGTTTCCTGCTGTCCTATCACTTGTCACTCCAGAAATGCAGATGTAATACTAGATTGATTAAAAGAGTTATATTGGCTCCTTCATGCAAGGATGGCAGCACATGTGTGTCTGTCACTGCCAGCTGATCAGAAGGACTTGCAGAAGCTGTGTGTGGAAATGAGCTGGAAGTCACAAACCACCTCAAGGTGTCAAAGGTGCTATTCCTCAGCGGTGTTTGAAACAGAACACTATGAAGCACTGGATGAGGCTGCCCAGGGCAGTGGTGGAGTCGCCATCCCTGGAGGTGTTTAAAAGACGTGTAGACGTGGTGCTGAGGGACGTGGTTTAGTGGTGGTTTTGGCAGTGCCAAGTTAACAGTTGGACTTGGTGATCTTAAAGGTCTTTTCCAACCATAATGATTCTATGATTCTAATAAATTTCATCCCCGCTGATTTTATTCAATGCCTATGCTTTTTACTGAAATCACTACAAAATGTCTGAAATAGTTACTGGTCATACTTCAGACAACAACCGGTGCCTCCCCTGTGGCTCTGCCCAGACTGTTCCTGAGCTGCAGCACCTTTCTGAGGACACTGCGGGTGCAGCACCCCCAACACAGCTCCCAGCGCGCCCCACAGCCCTCCTGCGCTCCTGCATCCTCCTGCAGGCTCGGCACCGCCAGCAAACAACTCCCTCTGCTCTCCTGCTGCTGCCGGGGGCTTTGGGCTGCCGATGGTTTACTCCAGAGGATTCACACACAGTTACAGCCTTCATCGCTGGCACTCTGTCCTCCTCTTCTAATAAAATATGGATAAGGCTGGACATTTTTTTAAAAGCTAAACATATGATTTGACTTATTGGAACAGTTCTATTGGCACTTTTACATGAGTTTTACTGCCATCTCAGTAAGTGTCATTTTGAGATGATATAATTGCTACTGAAGTAATATAAGATGGTTGCAAATACATATTATACAATCACAGAAAAACATTAATAAAGTGGCTTTATCCAGCCTTTTGAGGGAATTATCTTATAGGCAGTGCAGGCTCACCAGAGCTGCGCTAATTAAATGTCAACTCTAATATGGAAAATAGTTTTTAATCAGTTGCTTTGATACCAGTAAACGCTATGATGATTTTTCTTTTTTACTCCAAAGAAAAATTAGCTGGCAAACCAATTAGCTAGTCAGAGGTATGAAGCTCTTGTACCAGTATTTGTGTTTTGGCTAACATTTTAGGAGCCTGGATGTGTATAGGTAGCTTTTGGAGCCTTTACTTGTTATATTTCTCATCGTTCTCTTCACCTTCCCAAAGAAAAGTAGATAATGACATTGTTTCATTGAAAAAGCAGGATGGGACTGAAATAAGGAAAACAGCTGATTTACGTAATGTGCAGATAGATATTTTCAACCTATAAATGGAAACACCCCCTTCACAGAGCACAGAAACACCACCACCCGCATGATGGGACCAATTGCTTGTGGTTAATGTTTGGGACCTACTGATCACTTTTTCGGTAGATGGCAGCTGGAACTTTTCAAATCCGACATCTGCCTGTTCATTTCTGCCCTGTTTGCCTGCAGTACCCGCCACACTGTGTGTGTCGCGGTGTGTCCGCCTGTGCACTGACTGTGCTGCCATCGCCTCTGGCCTCTCCCGTCAACCTAAACCTTCACATAAATATCACCACAGTCACATTTGGGAAACAGCTTTATTTACCCATGAGCGTGAGGAATGAGGTAAGAATGTCACTGATCCACAGCAACAGGAGGAATACGTTAGTGTCATTGCATGTGTGCACAGGTATAGATGCACGTATACACACACACAGGGGTGTACACACACACAGGGGTGTACACACACACACGCTTCCTCTGCAACAACGATCTAACCAGGCATCCAGCTTTAACAGGCCACCCTCAGCCTGCAGAATGCAGAAAAAAAAAGTCTGGTGTCATTATAGTCTGATCTTGTTTAGAGAGTATTTGAAGAACAAGGAGGGAGCTGCGGATGGCGCTGGGCTGTTCACAAGGGAGAGGCGAGGAGGAGGGGCAGCAGGGTTGCCCTTTGCATCAAGAAATGGATAGAGCGTGAAGAGCTGCCTCGGCAGAATAGCCACGAGCAGGTTGCTTCACCCTTGGAGCTTTGATTTACCAAAAGCCGAGTGCTTTAAAAAACTCAGCCAGCCTTGATACATGCACTCTGTATCTTGGGCTGTGACCAAACCGCCTTCCAGGTACTCTGTCCGCGGCGAGGGACGCTGACCGGAGAGGCTGTGTGAGATGTCCCGACCCAGACCACACGTGGTGTCTGACATGAGCCGGGGCAGGACCTGCTGCCTCCGTGTGCAGGTGGGACACTGATAGCTGATTTGCCCGGAGCCTCAAAGAAAAGCTACCAGCAGGCAGGGAATTGAAGTCTATCGCCAGTGTCAGGCTGTTGGCCTGACCCCACCATCGGACTGTCAAAACCTTATTCCTGGTAGGCTTGGGCGAGCAAAATGTTTTGGCTCATGGCTTTTGCTTGAAGCAGAGTAGGCTCACATTAGCGGAGAAGGGTCAGGGCAGCACGTCAGCCGCCTCAGCCTGCGACCACGAGCTGCTGCCGGGCGGCTTCGGTGTTTGAGGGACGGTGGGTCACTGCGTCCGTGCAGGAAGGCATCCTCGGGAAAGGACAGCAGAAAGAACCTGCCTGACTGGGGAGGTTTTCCCCATTTCCACTGCAGGCACGTACCCTACTGCTTCCTGGCCTTGCGGCTGCTGGGAAGGCTATTTTTAAATACTGTAAATTAGCTGAATGTGCCATATTTTCAAGAAAATAATCCGAAGAGGTGAACCATTTTTTTTAAGGCAGTGATATTCAATATCTTCTGATAATCCTTTCTTTCATGTCACAAAAGGCAGTAGAAAGTTTTTACCTCCCTACATTTTCAGCTGAGGATAAGCATACGCTGCTTGCTTGTTTGCAGCACCTTATTTTGAAAATTGTGATGACGTAGAAGTTCTGGACTTTCACAACCATCTCAGTGACATGAGACAGTCGGGTACCACATCCGAAATGGCGAGACACTTCAAGGGTTCAGCACGCACAGCGGTGACTCCCTAGCCCCCACTGCCGAATCTGTTATAGCAAGAGAAAAACCCATCTGGCTTCAAGCTGGCAATAGACTGGGAGATGCCCTGCACGTGGTGCTTCTATCCTGCATCCTATCTAGAGGCTGACGGCATCCTCCGTTTCACGGGAAACGCTGTTTGCGGTCAGCAGGACTGCTTTCCCGGGCTGGGAGCCGCTCCAGCTCTCCCGAGGCTGCACGGAGGCATCAGCTGGCGGGTGAGCCGCCTGTCCCGCTGCTCCCACGGCGGGGACAACGGCAACAGCGGCTGGCCCCAAAGAGCCTTGCGCCCGAGAGCGCCGCGGTGAGCGCGCCTCGCTCTGCTGGTTTTGTGCCCAGAGGGGCTGTGCTCCTGAGCTGTCCTCTTCCACGTGCTTTATTAACAAATTTCATCATCCCACTTCACCGGGGACTGATTAAGGAGCAGCTGCCATTTGAGTGAAACCGAGTGTTTTGTTAAGGTATGTTTGTTTGGGTTTGTGGGTGCTGGGAGTGTATCAATAAACCGGTCCTGAATAACAGGGAATAGGCTGTGCAGCGTACTCCAGGTGTCAGGGAACAATATTACTGAGTGAAAGATAATAGTGTGGGTGAGGTTTGGGAACTAGCAAACACAAATTACTTCTGCAAAGTTTGCTATTTTTGTCAGCTTTATTCTACTCTTTCAGCACCTCACATAAATCTCATTGAAATGTGATAGACAGCTGGGGGATCGGATGACATTACGTGAAGACGATACAAACCACAGAGAGAATAAATGTTTTTCTAGCTATCTTTCTGTCAATGGCCTTGGGAAAGATCAAGTGCAGATAAATAACATTCAGCTCAGCCAGGCAGCTGACGGCATCATCACTTCTATCAGAGGAATATGAATTCCAGGAGATAATGCAGTTTGGGATAACATCATTTGATGCACTGTGATATTGAGGTGGATGGGTTGCTAACAGGAGCAGGATCCAGCCTGTTTCCTCTGCCCTCCACCGTGTTCTCCTCCACCTGTTGGGGAATCGCTGCTGGCCATCACGCTTTTGAAGCTGTCAGTCCTTGGAGAAAAGTGCTCCGCTATTGAGCCTGGAAGTGCCTGTGATGCCTCATCAGTCCTGTGTGGGGACTGGGGTCCAAACGGCTCAGAAATGACTCCAGGTTTCCATCCAGTGTCTCAGACGGATCCTTCCTACTGTCACTGTTTGGGATGCAGTGGTCAGAGAGTTGGTGTACCCTCCACCAGCACTCCAGGTAAACCTCACTATTACCAATATATTGTTTATCAATATCCAGAAATGTAATTATTTTATAGCCTTATATGTCCAGGGGTCAGTCAACCGGGTAATGGCTACTGTACCAGGACAGGTAGCTACTGAGAAAGGGACACAGGGTTGCATCTTAGCCTTGGTATGTGATATCAGAGTGGGGTCTCACTTTGTGAAAATGTATTTTTTTTTTCCAGGAAAAAAAAAATAATTATTTTCAGTACAGGCATTATTAAAGCATATTTTGGGTACAGAATTTTTAAAGAAGGACATTTAGGATTTAATTCAATTAAAATAGCTCCAAGAGTGCAGAGAAATGCTGGCAGAATGATTTGACAGCAGAACAGAGATATGAATAAGGTAAATTCCCAGAGGACAAAAAAGAAAAGGCACTAGTACTCGTACTCCTGATCTTTCCCTTAAAATGTGAATTTAAATTACTTCTACAACAACTTCTTACAGGAGTTATTTGAAACTCAGTTTCTGCTTACTGCCTCTGCTTCCATAACCCCCCAGTCCTCGGTGATAAGAAAGCAGAGTGGAGCGGCACGAGCGCTGCCAGGAGGCGCCCTGACCCACGCAGGAGTGTGATGTGGGGGTTTCCAGCATGTTCATCCTCGTCACCTCCTTGTGCTGCGCTGGCCGGTGAGCCCGTGCAGGCAGGGGCGGCCAAGCCTTGCTGAGTACCTGTCCCCGGGCAGGCCCCGGCAGCTCTTGCCGTGCTGCAGGAGGAGCAGAGTTTTGCCTTCAGCAGCTGGTGAAGCTGTAGGGAACTGGTGACCCCACTGAGCACTGGTGGCCGCTGCTGCCCTGGCACGTGCGCTAACTGCAGAGAAACATCAGCCTCTGAGTGTCATGTGCGGAGATAAACCACCGTCCGGCCATCGATGAGCTCTATACAACATCATCTCTGTTTTCACTTTAATTAGGAGGCAACTAAAATCTATAGATGTGCACATTTCAACTAGTACAGAGCTCCCGGAGCCTTGATTTCTGCACATACACTTTCCAGACGGGTGAGCCCCAGGGAGCCCTAAATCCTGACAGTCCATGCAGAGCCACCCTCTGCCACTCTAGGCCATGGGACTGGCTGCGGAGGTGGTGTCCTAGTGCACTCCACTTGCACGGAAGATCCAGAGAGGAGACAGTGCCTGCAGGGGTATGTTTCAGCCCTCTCCTTCCATGCAGTCTGGAGTATGACATAGGCGTTGGCCTTCCTGGTACATCCACTCCCATTACATCTTTGTTCTCCCATGGGCGTTCTCCTTCCTCATTTCTTTGGCACANACATCCACTCCCATTACATCTTTGTTCTCCTTCCTCATTTCTTTGGCACGGTTCATTTCTTGCAAAAGCAGTAACTGTTCACAAGGAAGCAGAATGGAGCCCATCTGCCAAGGGCACGCCTGGAGATGGAAGAAGTCTGGGTCCCCTGTCCTTTGTTGTCATAAAGCAATTAGTTATCATTGAGTCACATCTCACAAGCATCAAGAATGAAGCCTGGCTATGTTAGTGTGGAATGTGTAGTTAGCAGATTATGTCTGGGTGCAGAAATCATGTATGAATTTATAAATACACATGTACATAAAAATAAGACTGTGTTGAATTTTCCAACCATTTCCTAGAAGGAAAAGGCTCTGATAGGTCCAGATGCTGGACCCAGGCATGTGCACTAGCCATTGGGCTGGCTGAAGACATGGTTCCCGAGTTGAAAGATCCCTTGCCAGAGCAGAGGCGCTTGTGGTCCCACCAACCTGTGGCAGGTTGCAGGGCCACCAAGAAGAGCAGGAGCAGTGTTGCTGGTGGTGGGCACTGCTCCGCTGGCACCACATGAGGCTATAGGTTTAAACTGAGGACACAGATGACAATTTATTCAGGGAGCCATCAAAACAGTGGTGGCCAAGGCATTTTGTGGACGTCTCTCCAAACAAACAATATTATGGTTGCTTTTCCTTGATTAACTGGCTGAAAATGTTTGGTGAGAAGAATACTGTTGCAGTGAAAGACAAACAAGCTTACTGGGATTCAAACTTTCAAAAACATGAGCCTGTGTACGAAAACTAACAAAACTGATAGGATTCCTAAGCTGCTTGTAATTGGCAGCCTTTGATATTCACAGTGATAGAAAATAAGACACTGAATCACAAAGATGTGAATTCTCCTTTTTTCTTACATATATACAATGCAAAATATTAATCTTACTCTTCTCTTTGGAATTTGTAATTGTCTGGAAGGATTTAGATGTAAAATACTTCTGTAACAAAAAGCCTATTTAGAGGTCAAGAATGTATGTCATATGCAAAACAATGAAAATGCAACTTAAAAGTGAACATACTTTTGGATATGCCGTTCATATTTATAACTCACGTTTTTCAGGAAACCATTCACTACCCACAAGTTTTCTGAATAAGACTTTAATACAAATATATTCTCTTCTAGCATATTGCTATTTTTAAAAGTTAATACAGTAATGCAATCTAGTCAAGTAGAATACAGTTCAAAGAGCTCAAAAATTAAAAAACCCAAAACCACCAAAGAAAACAACAAAAAAAAGTCAACATCAAGTGCTCAAAGACATGCTCTGAATTTTAATTTGCACTACTCACTTTTTTGTTGAAGATATTTGTTTTCTGGTGACACTATCTTCTTGTTTCCAAGTCTCTAGCATTGATCTGCTGCTAGCAAGAAGAAAAAAAAAATCGATTGTAAAAATCAATAAAGGATAGTCCTGCTCGTCGAAGAGTTTGAGCAGAATGTAAAGTTAAACCGAAGAGGTAGAATTGCTTTCAGAGGCTCCAAATTTTCACATATATCTTCTGAACCTTGAATTCAAAGAGCTTGCTATTTGCTCTCATCTCACATCCCTCCAACTTTATCTGCTCCTCAGGATAAGCAAAAACTTATTTAATTTATGTATTGTGAAAGTGAAAATGAAAGTAAGATGGTGCGTTGTTCTTTCACCCACCGTACCGGCACCTTCCTTGCGCGGCTGAAGAGGACCGTGGTGTTTCCCAATGATCCTCTCCACTGGACTGTTTGCCTGGTGTGGGGCACTAAGGACATGGCTACAGGTGATCTAGAACCTGCTTTTATGTGCCTCTGTATGGGTAAGCACATATTAAATGAGGTATCAAAAAATACTGTCATTGAAGAGGAAGATTAGTTCATGTCTTTATTTTTCTCTTAACACGGTTTGCATGACCAGTCTGTCCAGGCTGTTGTATTTCTGTGCGTAGCTTAACCAGCCCAGCTCCTCTGCCGCTGCGCAGCACTGCCTGTAAGGACAGAAGGCGACTGGGCAGCTATGGCGAATGGGAGGGAAAATGCATTCAGAGAGGCGTCTCCTACATGCCAGAGCCTTTCCCAGGGGTTTTGGACGGCGACTTCCCCCTGACTCCCACCTGACCCAGGTGACCATCTGAAGCTGCAGAGCCTGGACAGACGGGAACACCTCTCTGGGCACAGCTCAGGCTCACAGAGGGTGTTCAGGAAATTTGTCTGGAAGTTTTTGGAACTTTGTGCATTCCTCAGTGTGTGTGAGCTGAATTCCTACTCAGCCAAACATCCACCATAAAGATTCATCAATGGACTCTGGAGAAATTTATAACAGCACAATTGTCTGCAGGACTGTTTTCAGTGACATTTTGCTGGGGAAAGGACAGAGTCAGAGGCCCGGGACAAGTAAAATGCCTTATGATTAGACAGCAAAAATGGTATTGACAATTCACTGTCAGATTTCTGCTGTCCCTAGAAGGCAAACAGCACACATTGTTATGGCCGTATGGAGCAAAGGCCTTACATGCAAAAAGAGAAACACATTACAAGAAGTCCAATGAAGATTATTTAATGGTCTATATTTTACGTTCTAGCTAGTGAATGACTGAAAGACCAGAGGTCCAGAGGTCAGGCATGTAGCTATGATAATTTTTGTTAAGTTGCTGACCCAGAGACGTATGCACATCACACAGAGATTTTTTTATCTGATGGGCCAGTAATAAGAATTTCAGTTGTATGCTGAAAGCTTATTAACCAGAAACAACTGAGGAAAACGTACTAGTTGATCGCAGGTCAATTACGAGAGACTGGTCTGATGGAGCCACAAAGGCAGATACAGTGTTACGCTGTGTCAGCAAAAGCCTTTTCCAGAAATAGACACGGAAACCAATGCCATTGCAGAAAGTCCAGGGAGCAATCTCAAAAGGATGCAGGTGCTTAATTTACCTACACATAAACACACACACATACACAAACATATTTTGCAAGAGAAGATTAATAGAGGAGAGGCAAGAAATGCAAACTGCAGGAAAATTATTTAGGCCAATCAAGACCAGAGGTGTCTGTGATGATCTTCAAAGGGTACCAAGAGATGGTGGAGTGAACAGGTAACAAGATGACAGGCAAAATTCAATTTTGACAAATGCAAAGTAACGTGCACAGAGGAATTAATCCGAACAATTAATACTCCTGGCTGGGTTCTAAATTAACTGTAATAACCCAGAAAAAAAGATCTCTGCATCACTGGGAAAGCTCAAAGACTCAACATGTAGCTGGTTTCTAAAGAGCAAGCATCATTAGAATGCAGAGAGAACAGGATAAAATAATGCTGGAAGTATTGGAAAGCTGTCATATAAATCAGCGTTACATCCTCACCTGAAATAACGCATTCAGTTCAGGTCACTGTATCTCAAAAAGGACATAGATGAAACAGCTGGATTCAGGGATGAGTTCTGGAAATGACTAAATGCTTGGAGAGAGTTCTACAGGGTCTGCAGGGCTGAGGTGGCTTGGATTTATTTTTAGATGAGATGATTAAGTTGGGGACCTGATAAATATAGGAAGTAACGAGCAGCGTTGTGAAATCAAATTGTAGGTTTCTGTACACCTTTTATCATGCAACAGAAAACAGAAGGTCAGTCACTGAACAAAGGCGGGAGCAATTTTAAGAAAACATACCAAGTGAGATACTTTTTCACAGTGTTAGCTTGTGAGGCTGTTGCTAAGAGCTGTCAATAAGGTCAAACCCTCTGCATCAGCAATAGGAGATCAGACGTTTATAGAATCATAGAATGATAGAATGGTTTAGGTTGGAAAGGACCTTGAAGACCATCGAGTTCCAACCCCCCTGCCATAGGCAGGGACACCTCCCACCACACCAGGCTGCCCAAGGCCACCTCCAGCCTGGCCTTGAACACCTCCAGGGATGGGGCCTCAACAACCTCTCTGGGCAACCTGGGACAGTGCCTCACCACCCTCACAGTGAAAAACTTCTTCCTCATGTTCAGTCTAAACCTGCCCTCTTCCAGTTTGAAGCCATCCCCCCTCGTCCTATCACTCCATGCCCCAGTAAAAAGTCCTTCCCCAGCTCTCCTGTAGCCCCTTTAGGGACTGGAAGGCCGCAATGAGATCTCCCCGGAGCCTTCTCTTCTCCAGGCTGAACAGCCCCAACTGATATATATATATATAGGGATATATATACTATATACTATTATCTATAGTACCTATCTATTACCTGTATACTATAGGGATAACAGTAACTTCCACACCTAGCCCAGTGAAGATTAAAACGCAGCAAAACGAGGGGGTCCCGGCCGTGCTGCGGCGCGCAGGCTGCAGGAGGAGCTGGCCACGGCGGCCGTTCCCCCAGCTGGTGGGCCATGGAGGCTTCCCTTTCTGCACCGAGGCGAAAGGAGCGACCTCAGGAAAGCCAAAAGGTCGCCAGTCTCCCAGGGGCAAGCTCCTCACGTCAGAAATGTTTTGTTTCGCTGGTTAGGGGACTTTGTGGACGATTTCAGTGATCGACACTATGCAGGAAATTTGGCCTCTAGCCTGAGTTCCTCCAGTACCAGTAACACGAATTTTCTTTCTTTGCTGTAGGAAAGAAGGGAAAAATCAATATTTTTCAAATGGAGAAGACCAAGACCATTAAGGAGGAAATTCTTGGGTTTTTTTAATGCTTCAGATCACAACAAATAATGACAATTTGAAAGCTTGCTGAGAATTCCCCTTTAGGTGAAAAGTCTGACGGCATCTTAATTTGACTTTTGTGTAAACTAGAGTAGTCTAAAAAAATATTCTGAAGATAATTTCTTCATTTCCTTTGATGCAATTCATTGTGTATTTGCTTTAAAAGTAATGAATTACAGTACAACATAGAATGATTGGCAGGAGTGGTACCTGTCGTCACTTAGAACCCCGGTAGAAGGGACCACCAATTGATGGGAATATTAGTTTCATCAAACTGTCGCGGGGAAGGGAAACACAGGAAATCTCAGAAAGATTTAGTGTCTGAAGTGTTTCCCCATACAAAACCACTCAGACTGGTATTTAAATGTAAAATACACCTGGTGCCTTGTCCAGGAACTGGTGAGGCATAAAAGGACAGTGTCACAAAGAATACTTGCTCTGTCCTTTGTACACAGGCTATAGAGTCAGCGTTATTAAAATGGAAATCATCAGCTTTGTCTTGTCTTCTTCTATGATTAATATTGTGCCTCAGAGTAACAAAGTTTTAGTTTTTCTTCTTTTTTTTTTTTTTTTTCTCCCTATCATTAAATGTCCTGATGAGAGCCCCGCAGTCCACCGGGTTGTGATGCAGCCACGTGGATGCTGACCAAAGAGGCTTCCACGTGTAATGATACTGAGGAAATACTCATCCCCACCTTGTACTGCCACGAGAGTGTTCCTATGGGAGACTGTTGATTTTTCCCTGTGGGAAGGGCCTTTTTTGCCCCTAGTCCCAGTGGAGGACAGTGAAGTGGGAGGACAATGATTCGCTGCCTCTCTGTGCACTCTCTCCCATCTCTGCGAGGAGGAGCGGCAGCACCGTGTGGGCTGAGAGCTGCTCCCGTTCTGCGTTTGGGGCTGAAGGAGGGCGAAGCAGAGCAGTCATGCAGCAAAGGGGACACACTGGGAACTGCACCCCCGAGCTAGCCGTGTACGAGGGGCTGAAGGGGAAAGAGCAAAACGGACCAGAAGAGGCGCAGTTTTAGTTTGGAAGTGGCTGCTAGAAAATATGGGAGACGCAAATTGAAGGGAATGAAGCCGATAGGTGAGAGCTGTTGTAGGGAAGGAATTTAAGCTGGTGTTTCAAATGACGTGTTTAGTGGTCTTAGAGGCAGGGGGAGAAGGGAAACGCCTGAAGGATCTAAGCTGAAGCTGACAGCCATGAAGAACTCCTAAGGAATCTGGAAGAATAAAGTAATAGGCTCCTGTGGAGGTACAGCTTGTGATATTATTGCCTTGAAGTTCCCTGTAGACTTTTGTAGTAGAGATATTGAAATGCTAAAGGACACATCAAAACATTTTAAAAGATTCCCTTTTTTTTTTCAAAATTACACAAGCCATTCCTGTTATATGTAAATTAAATGTTTTGGATTGTGGTAATGCCCAAACTTCCTGCCTGTTTTATAAAAGAATGAGTAAAAACAGACATGAGGTTTCAAAAAGGCCAACGAAAAATGCCCTCTGTTTTGTCCTTGATGTATTGTATGTGGAGGAAAATTGGTCTCCTGCGCAGTGTATGAATTAGAAAATCAAGACCAAAGTCCCTCCCCAGGTTCAGATTTCTCTCCTATCAAAGCAACCCGTTTGGGACAGATATGTTGGACTGCTTTTTCTGAATTGGGTTTGGCCCTGTTGCTCCAGCTAATGTGCTCTCCTCGCTGCTTACCAGATGTATGTTTTAAGGAAACTAAATGAGTTCACTTACTCGGACTCCTCATGCTCCCTCTTCACTGCATTACGATCCTTAATATTCCATTTGCACGTATGTTTGGAAGACAGGAGCCAGTACAGCTCTGAACTTTTTACCCTACTCTTCATATCTCTCCCATGTAGGAACATTACAGTATTTTAACTTGAGTGCGTGATAGAAATTAGTGCAGGCAAAGAAAGAAGAATAACCTTCCTGTTTTTTTCCCTCCCCCATTGCTGCAGAACATGGCATTTTAAGCCAAAGCATGTCTCTTCCAGGCTATGAGGGAACCGCAGAGTTTTCCGGGGAGCCGTCTGGGAGCACTGTGTGGCTGCTCTGTCCCCGAAGCCTCCCCATCCCAGCCAAGCCTCTCCCGGCCGCGGGGCTGGAGCCTGTGCCCGCGCTGGCACAGAGGAGGAGCAGCAGCCGAGGCACGAGGAGCGGTGCCAGGGGATGGAGCCCCCTCACGGACCCCGGGCCCTTGGCTGAGGCACATGGTGAGCAACGGGGGACCCCCGGGGACGCTGTGGGTGCACGTGCCCTGCTAGCCCACTCGCGCAGGAACGGGGTCCAACGGACCCCTGGGATACTGCCTGTGAGCTTTGGCCCTTCCCAGGGTAAGGGTGTCCCTGCGGGGCAGCCCTGCGCTCGGTGCCCACACCTCAGCCTCCCCTTGGGGTTTCTCCCCGGATGAAACCAGGGCGGCAAAGGGCCGGGTGGCACGCGGGGTTGCGGCAGGGCTGGAAGGTGCCACACAGCCCAACTCTGCCGCGCTTGGCTGAGACTGCTTCCCCAGCCCCCTCCCGGAGCTGCTGTCGGCTCTGCCGGCCGTGGGCAGCCCAGGCACTGGCGCTCACCCTCCCGCCTGTGCGAGAAGGGCAGGTTTAGTCTCTCGCCTCCTCTGTCAAGTCACCCTGTGCCTGGCCCTGCTCTTGGGTCACTGTCACCCCCCCGCCCGGGTTTCCCGGGAGCATCAGCTGCCAGGCGGAGACGGGAGCTTGGAGCGGCTTCAGCATCCACGCTTCAGAAAACCCTCAGCAGTCTCCATCCCTCTCTTCCTCCTGCCACGTAAGGGAATACAAGCATCCAAATAGATGTTCTCTGCCAGACTTCTGATCTGAAGATCTGAGATCACCTCTCATTCTGTCAAACGAAGAAAGCTGCCTCAGATGAAGGTTCCCAAGCACTTCAGTGACTTGCACGCATACCTGATGTGAGGGCATAAAGAAGATGCAGCCAGGTTCTTCTCCGTGTTGCCCAGTGCCAGGACAAGTGGCAGTGGGCACAAACTGAAATCCAGGAAATTCCATTTAAATAGAGAAAAAAACTTTTTTACTGTAAGGGTGGTCAAACACTGGGAGAGGTGCTCTGGGGAGTGAGATAACAGCTAAGTGGTGGGGGTCCTTGGGGTCTGTGATGGAACTCTGTTCCTGTCTGTCTGTTATTTAGCAGTGTAGACACACACACTGCCGCCTCAGTTCTTCAAGTTTGTCTTTTCGAAAGCAAAGTCGTTCCATCATTCCTGCTAGTTATATTTCCTCCATTTCCTATCTCATTTCTGTCTGCTCTACTCTTTCCAGATGGGTGGCACCTTCTTCTGCTGCTGAGCTCTCACGTGCCAGGAGAGCACTGCAGGGGACAGTGGTGAGGTTCCTCCTCCTGGCAACAGCACAGTGTCCTTGGGAGCCCCGGACACTTCTCCGCACAGCTGTACGAGGAAGGGGCTCTCTTGGACTTACTCACTTCCTTCCTCTTAGGTCTGCCAATCTTACTTGCCTTTACTGAATTTCTTCTAGTAAATTTGAAATCATTGGTCCTTTTTGAATAATTGTTATGCCCTTCAGAGGCCTTCAGTGACTCTGCCCAGCTGGGTGTCTCCGATAATGTCACCAGTGTAAATCTACAGCTGTAGGCTCTTTGGGCACCGGAGCCAGCTGGCAGGAAAAGTCGTATCCAGACTAACCAACTCCCGGACTGTTTGCACCCGGTGTCCGTGTGCGGACCAGGCGTGGGGCATCACCCCTGGCCCATACCCACCTCCAGCAGCGGTTTGGTGAGCCTTGAAGCTCTGGGGACAGTTCCAGCAGTGTCACCAGTCCCCTTCCCGTGCCCAGGAGCGGAGGAAGCCCTGGGGTTGCCACGGCTGCTCCCACTGACATGCAGGAGCGGTGAATGGCACCAGCCTGGACGCCCAGTCTCTGCGCGTGTGCTGAGCCAGCAGCGGAGCAGGCTGCAGCCTCGTCCCGCCATGCCTCCCGAGCAGGCGTTGTCACGATGCCTTCTCATCCTGCTGCGTCCCTTCCCGTGTCTTCTCCTCCTTCCTGCTCTGCCCACTTGGAAGCCTTCTTCTGCCAACATTACATAGCCTGAGATGCCATATTTTGAAACTGTCTTCTGAGAAGTAAGTGTTATGACACCCTTATTTGTAGAACTACCTGAAAGCTAATATCTCCATTTTATGTCGAATGTCATTGTTTTGAAATGTCTTCTTTGTTCTTTCATAAGTTTAGGAGTTGTAATGAGACCGTGAATTTTGTTATACCTTATATTTTAGCACCAGAAGAAGACTGAGCTCAGAGTAGGTGCAAACCCAGAGCCCCGAGCACTGTGACCCACAGGAGTCACGGTTTAAATTCCCAGACGAGCCGTCTAATCGTGGGCCCACTGGGCCAGGCTCCTTCCCTGTGGAAAGGTGCTGTCTGTACAGAGAACAACTCCAACACAAACTGCTGGAGAGTCTGTCTTAATAACTTTGCCCACGGCTGTTTTTCACAGCTGGTGGCTCCCAGGCAGGTGCAGGGGGACCAGAAGCAGGACGGGCGAGAGCCCCGGAGCTGGCAGGTCAAGGGACGAAGCCTTGATGCATCTTAGTTGTAGCTCCAGAGGCTGTGGCACAAGAGCTTTTCTGCTGCTGATAAACAATCACAACAGACATTTCGGTTATAAATAAATATTTTGCACACTTATCAGCAAAAAGGGGTTTGGTTTTTATTTTGCAGAATGAAAAGAAATGCATTCATTCCTCAGCTGCTTCTTTCCCCTTTTATCTCTTCAGTCTGGTGGCACCAGGAGGATCACTATCACGTTTCTCGGCGTCTAGCTTTCCCCGAGAGTGCAACTCGGGCGTGTTAGCATCAGATGTCTATTCTGAGTGGAAAACTGGTGTATTAAGGTTTTAAAACTTAACTTGAATATCCTGACAGTAATACAACATTGCTTGAATTTTAGCATTTTACAAAACATTGTTAAGTAGAATATCTTTTACGTCTGTATTATCTTTCAAAAGTCTGTTGTTACTATAAGAAAATAATGATTTGTTATCATTCTTGCTCTTCCTCTATTTGAATAAGTAAGTACTGCATCTTCCTATTTTTTAGTTTATTTGTATTACTTACATGTTAGTGGTGCCTCTTGACCGAGACTGAAGTTATATGGATGCAAGAAAACCAGATAGCAAAGTGGAAAAATGTTTTATATTTGTGCATTTTGCCTTCAAACAAAGCAGATGATATTTTTTTCTCTGCCTTGCTAGGTCCTGACCGCCCTGGCTAGGGTAATCAGCTTCAGAGATGGCACCCTGAAAAAACAACTATACTGGCTAGGTGTGTTAACCACCAACACAGCAGCAAAGGCCCAGCTCCAGTTCCAGGTTTTCTACTTCATACACTAGAAAAATAAAGAACAGAATGAGTGAGATAAATCCACAGGTTTCTTTATGTTTCTTAAAACAGCCTTTTAAAATTTAGCTAAAACTTAGGAAATCACACATAAACACACGACTGCCATTTTCCACAGAGCTTTCTAGAGAAGAGGAATGGAGATGCCCTCCTGATTACAATAGATGCCACTGCTGTTAATATTTATCGTAGCAAAGACCACCTATTCCCTGAACCTTCCAAGGATGTACGAGAAAGAAAGGGAAGGAAGTTCCTCATCTCAGATGAGTAGAGAATATATGCAAATTAAGGCACATATGTGCTACCAAAGTGGTTTGAGAGTGCGCAGCAATTTACTTCTTTACAAGACTGAAAACTGTTTCTAGTAAATCAGGCTGCTTGGCTTGTGGGTGCCCATTTCCCCACACAGCTCGTTGGGTAGCCCTGCCGGCTGCCTTTCTCTCCCTTTTTTTGCAGCCTGTGGTGTCCCGTGGCGTGTACCCGCAGGGATGCCGCAGTGGGGTGCGAGCCCCAGAGGGACACTCTGCTCCGCAGCCCGGCGCTGCTTCCAGCCTACCAGATAAAGCCAAGAGGAGACTCTGCCTCCAACGTCGGAATCCTCTATTTCTTCTCAAAGCTGTGTAATGCCAAATACTCAGTGGGTACCGCGCTCTGATATCAAAAGGAAATTACTTCAGTGCCTGCTTCAGACCACGTAACACACTTCTAGAGAAACAAGTGTGCCGTTAATAATGCATATGTGAGTTTATCTTCTAAAAAAATATGCAAGATTCATTCCTTCATTTATTTGCACACATAAAAAGCATGACATTTACACTTTGAGTAGTGGGAGAGAGGGGGAAGCTGGTCTGGATTGTTTTCCTTTTTTCCCCCGCCTTTTACAGCATTACTGTTATCTTTACAATGTGATTACACGAGCAAGCAATTGGATTACTGGGAGCATCCAGCTCACATTTCCTCTGCTGAAAAGAGCTGTGAAAATTTTTTATATCTATGGCAGGAAAGAAATAGAGATACCATAAAGTAAGTGTCTAGCCTGATATCTCGTCATGTGAATGTACTTATGTTCAAAGGCAACATATTTCCCATTTCTTTATTTAGCAATTTGTAAGGAAGGTCTTTCTGTTTTACATATTTGAAATATCTGCTGATGAGAGATTTCCTTCCGGGCAGGTGATCTGCTTTGTTTGTGAAATTCTCTGCCTCACCTTTCTCAGAGCTCTGTCCCTGGGCTCCCCTCTGACGATGTCAGCCCTATCCGTGGAGGAACCCCTCCGATCATCCCTCCGTATGCCAGAGACGTGGGGGCTCCTTCGTGCAGGAGTCGCTTCATGGACCCACTGCTTTAAGTGTCTCTGGTGAGGGCAGTGAATGTTCCCGTGCTCACGCATGGTTGTGTGTGTCTGGATGTGGACTTTTCCCCAAAAGACAGCAACTTGGGTAGATTTCTTGGAAATAAACTGTTTTGGAGGACACTACTTGGATACTGGAGAGAGACAGACTCCTATCAACATCCCTAGTCACATACCATTATTCTTTGGGAAAATGATACTTTTCTGTCTTTATGTTTCCTTGACACAAACTGAAGATATTATTATTATTATTACTACTACTACTAATAATAATAATAATTGTACAATGAGTTCTGCCCCAACTCTAGTGGCTTCTTTGTTCAAGAGAAAGCAGTGGACAGCAGTAGGCAGGAAGGACACATCTGACTGTGAGTGTAAGCAAATATGTTACCTGAGAGGGCTTAAAAGAACTGTAGGGGTTGCTGCTGCAAGCCAGCCGGATCGAATAAAAAGGGAGGACTGGCAAAGTAAACTAATGGTAATAATGGAGTTGCACAAAAATGTCCAAATCTTGTGTGGTGATATTGCAGAAGACGGCGGGCGCTGAAGTTATCGGCACAGTCAATAAAACAAAAGATGTGTAGATTAACGAAAATATTGCCAACAAAAAAAGTGCTCCTCCAGAAAGCCTACTGAAAATGTTTAGATAGCTGGAACAGAGAGCTGAGGAGAACATAATCACAAACGAACACATTTTTAACTTTTTTTAAACCACATAATTCTTTGGCAAAGTAAAATGAGAAATCAAATATTGTGACAAAGTTCTGTAGTTAACCAAAGGGAAGTATTGACCAAAGCTGAGTAGAAACAGAGAGAAATGGAAGAAAATGTTTTTTTCTAACAGGCGAAATACCAGAAGGGAATAAAATCTATAGCTTTTGCTCGGAGAGCTAAATAATCCTTCATCCGAGACTCAGAATAAATCTGGAGCCACAGCTGGGAAAGGTGTACCCAACTGGATGGTGGAATGGAGTACTGTGAGCAGTAAAAAGACCTTTGGCAAAAAGGACGTGATGTCTTGCGGGTACAGCACTGGTACCACGCAGGAGCAGCAACAAGGGAGCCCTCAGTATCCTGTCAACAAAGCAACAGAAATACTGCAAGAGATATTAGCGTTAACCAGTTGGTGATAACTATTGGTTTGCTTCATTCAGTGTTTTTACTGATAAATAGTTTCGTTTATTTTTCCTTTATTTATGTATACCTAATTGAAAAGGATGAATTAAGCAGTACAGATAATAAGGGTTACTGGTTGGAGGCTATTGTGTTAACTGTGGACCTCATACTATATAGCTGTGAGTTTAGAGTCATTAACTTCCTCCACTTGAGCAAAGCCAAAGTGCATTTCCTGCATGGGAATTGACTCCAAATGAATGCAAGCTTGTATTTCAAATTCCTTGACTTTCACGTACAGAAGGGGAATAAAATAGATTTGAATGTTTTCCTTAAGTGTTTGTTATAATTCTGTTTTATCGGTCTCATGAATGAATTCCTTTCCACTTTAGATGTGCATAGTTTCTAATCTGTTTCAGTTCCGTCACATTGGCCCCAGCTGGAATGAAACCAGAAACCAGAGGAACTTTTCTCATACTAAACTGAACTGGAAAACAATAATGTTAATTGCTCACTGAATCGTGACTGATCTTGTCCTTGCTTCTGAACCGCCGCACTGGAGGGAGATGCTTTCCTTGCTGTGTGCTGAGCTGTGCGGGACAGGAGATTCAAGATGCCATACGACGTATGAACATGTCAAATGAGCTCCTGAGTGACCTCATCCACATCCCCCAAAAGCACCGCTGCAGGTCCCTTCCTGGGCAGAAGCCAGCAATGCTGAACGGTGCAGATGGAGAGCAAGGTGCAGGTATGCTGGGTTGTTGCCGTTGTTCAGCAGAACCTCTGGTGGGACCAGGCGCTGCATTCAGCATCAGACCTCACCTGCACGGGGTGCCAGGCAAGCCTGTGGGACCGAGCCCCGTCCTGACCGCCCCATGGGCTCCGTCTTCCTCCCAGCAGCAATAGTGGTTGCTCATTTGGGGTATGTCAGAAGAGAGGTCTGTTCTGGAGGGCAGGTCCTGGGAAGGACACGGCTCTCCAGGCACCCTTGGGGGCTGTCTGGTAGCAGCACACTCGGACAGGGAGCTCAGGGGGGTCCGGCCCCATCCCACCCCACAGGCACAGGTGATCGTCCGGGACAGTGGTAGGGAGCCGGGCATTATCACCTTCCTGAGATGTGCCCTGTCCCCAGATCCCAGGTATAGTAGCCGGGTATGTGGACTGCACGCCTTTAAACGTTCTGCTACCCAAAACTAGTGGAAAGTAATCCTGTTTAAAGTTTACTTAAAACCGGCATTTCAGAGGGCGGCTGTAGCTTCAGGGATCCCCACTTTTGTTTGTGACATAAATGATGGTGTTTTTCTCCGGGATGCGTTTTTGCTTGTCAGCAAACACTACAGTAGCACCAGGCTGCTCTTGTCCCCGGCCGCGAGCAGCGCTGCACAGCTTGTGCCAAGTGGTGTTCTTGCAGATCATTTGCCATACTTTGAGAAACTGTTCAAACGATGCTAGCAAAGCAAGAGGCAGAGAATAACGTTTTAGAGATTATTTTGGTGAAACTATATAGCATTTCTACTCCTCATTGTGTCGTGGGATGATTATTAGGGCATTAGGGTGGAACTCAGCGAAGAGGTGTCAAGGGGAAGGGGCCAGACCATCCCATTCCTGTCTGAAAAACCGTAAGCACAAGTGACCTTTCTTGGGATTTAGTCACAGAGCAAAAAACTCTGACAAGAGAACAGCTGATATCCCTTAGCAAATTAAAACACAGCTGCAAGCAGAATTTTTATACTTCGGGCAATTCCAGCAAAAGTGCTTTTTAAGTCCAGAGGATCAGGGCTACAGCTGAGCCCACAGCTCTGCCCGCGGGCCGGCGGAGAGGGCAGGACCTCAGTGCCCTCAGAGCTGTGTTATAGGCAGGACTCAGCTGTGCAGCCGTGCAGCATTATTCCCTTATTATAGGGCAGTTTGAAGACTTTGCTTCGTTTTCATTCTCTTGAAAACTTCTGGCTCAACCTGGTAACCTTTCCGGGGCTCCGGACCAGAGCTCCCTGTTAGAAAAGTCAGCCCCACCACCCCGACATCCCCTCAGCTTTCTCCTTTTGCCGAAAGAAACAGCTTAATGAGAGGTGTTACGGGACACTGGACACGGCACAGTTGCGGAAGGACTGATGAAAGGAACGAGGGCTCGGTGCCGGCTCGCGGGACCCGACCTTTGGTGGTGTGGCTGACGCTGTTTCAGCAGCCAGACGGAACTGAAGTGAGCAGTCCCGGAGCACTGCTCCTCTGCAAACCTGCCATTAGTGAGAGGACAAGAGGAAATGGCCCCAACTTGCGCCAGGGGAGGTTTAGGATGGATATTAGGAAAAAGTTCTTCGCGGAAAGGGTTGTCAAGCACTGGCACAGGCTGCCCAAGGAGGTGGTAGACTCGCCATCCCTGGAGGTATTTAAAAGACGTGTAGATGTGGTGCTAAGGGACGTGGTTTAGTGGTGGACTCGGCAGTGCTGGGTTTATGGTTGGACTCGATGATCTTAAAGGTCTTTTCCAACCAAGATGATTCTGTGAATCCATGACTTGCTAGGTCTGGAGCCCCCGGCTGTGCCGAGTGGTGCACTGTCCGGACGGGACACCCCCGCGCCCGGCACAGGCACAGTCCCGCGGCACCCTGCCTCTGCGCGGCGGCTTCCAGGCCCCTCAGACCCCTCTCTGCACCCAGCAGCTGCTGCAGGCTCCGCACTTCCTCCGGCGTCAGGGACGTTCTGAGAGAGGCGCATCCCCGTCCCCCGCGCCGCACGTCCGGGCATCGCCCGCCCCGCGCACAGACCGCTGCAATGCCGTTGCAGACCGTGGCGGCGGTGGTCGCTGGTTTCTGGCAACACCGAGTTAAACCTCAGTAGCTCTTTCCTTGTACCGTCTTCCTCCTGCCCAGCTGACAGATGGTTTGCTGTAGTTTCCTGTGTCGTTCTGTATTTTCCACGTCTTGCTGTTCTACTTACATTTTTTTCAGTGGATTCAAATAAAAACACTTTATAGTAAAAAAATTGGAAAACTTGCTGGGCTGGCATCTGGAAGCAGAGCTTACTCTGCAGGTGGCCCTAGACCCCACCAACCAGAGGCTCTGCAAACCTCACAGCTTCCTCTGCCCAGGAAGGATCTTCCACAGATGTTGAAGTATCCTAAACAGCGACTAATTTGAAAGCTGAAACAGAAGAATATTTATGGTCTGGGAGGCACAGAGCTCCATGGAGATCCCAGACAAGCCTGGATTTATTTTTAGTGCTAAGAGCTATTTGGGCTTCGGGTTGTTTGTTACCAACTTGCGATTCTGAATTTTTTGATTAGTGCTTGAAGCCTTATTACTTGGTTTGCAACATTAATGCCTAGAGGAACAATGACTGTGCTTTGGAAAACTCATGTTTATAGAGCTTTTAAAATATACAGTCTGCCTCAGAGAAAATTAAAGTGTTGCTCCATTCCTTATCCAGGAATTGCCAAAAATGTAACAATCTGTTTCAGTAGAAGGAGTAACAGAAGAAGCAAATATTATTAATTTCAGAGGCAAATATTATGATTTTTTGTTCTCAGGTACGCATGAATTTTCGGGATGGATGTATGCGAGAGGCTTTCCCGTGACACTATCATTTTGAATGACTCGTTTATGACTGTTTTAAAAGACTTTTTAAAAAATAATTTTTCATTTATACCCCTTATAGACGGGTAGCAAAGGTGGCTGTGGAAGTTGCACAGGCAGAACACCACTCATGTGGGAAAAGAAAATATTTTGGACCGGTATGTTGACGAAAAGGGCTGGAAACAGAGGCTGAAACCGTTCAGCAATGCCTTTCGGTACAGGTACCAAGAATGCAGAGGTGGCTGCGACGTGACCCCTGCCAGCGGGGTGCTGCCGCCCGTGTCCCCAGGCGGGAGACCGACTGGTTAGCGCTCACCCTCACGGCTCCCGACGGGAACGGGGAGGTTGTGTGTGACACCGACACCGAGGGAGCACGGGGCAGGCGGGAAGGGGGAGGTTGTGTGTGACACTGACACCGAGGGAGCACGGGGCAGGCGGGAAGGGGGAGGTTCTGTGTGACAGTGACATGAAGGGAGCACGGGGCAGGCAGAAAGGGGGAGGTTGTGTGTGACAGTGACACGGAGGGAGCACGGGGCAGGCGGCAGAGCTGGCCAACGCAGAGCCCTCTCCGCCTTTGGCTCACAGCAGCCGTTGTCCCAAAGAGACTTTGCGGCAGTGCACGACGGACACGCTTCTGCTGTAAGAGATCCCCGTGAGTCCTGAGAGGTGGAAATACCACGCAAATAACATCTGCCCACTCAGCATCTTTATTCATCGATCTGAAGAGAACAGTGCCCCATATGTACATCAGTTTCACATTTAAAGAAAGTTATCGTTAATAATTACTTTCCTTTTCCTCCTGCTTACACGTAGCTGTTAGGTAAGAGGGAGAGACTGCACTGTTAATAAACAGTCGATGCTTTGAAATTGGCAATTACGGTACCTGGGTGCCCGGCATTTCTCTTCTGCGTACCAGGCCTGCAGAGGGCACAGCTGGCACAGCTGGCACAGCTGGCTCTGTCGCCTGCGTGGAGGGTTTCCAGCAGTGAGAGGCAGCACCGCCTGTGTCTGTGCTGGGGAGATGCCCCCAGGGGAGACCAGCAGCACTTACTGCGTCAGGGCAAGGCCGCCCCTTTGCTGCACAGGTTAGGACTTAACCCTGCTAATATTATGGGTAGCGCCAGAAAAGGAAGCTACAAAGCACGCTTGGCCAAATGTCTCGACTTTCAGTTGCAAAATGCTAATAGGGTGCACTGGGCTTTGCTTCAATCACAGGCTTATTCAAGTGAGACCTTAAATTATAATTAAATGTAGGATGCACTTGTCCTGTGTAAATATGATAATTGGTTCATAAATGTATAATGCTGTTAATTAGCGTGTGATCTCTTGTAACATAGGAATGTGTGTTGCTGTCTCCTGAGGCCCTGAAGACAGAATAATAAATCACAATTCAGTGCTGTTGTAGTACTTGGAAAGGAAAGAGCATCATTCACTCAGATCAGGATGTTTGGAAACTTTGGCAACAAAGTGAGGAAGAACAGAGGAGTCTTTGCATGTCTCTTTCTTGCTGGAAAGCTAATAATAAGTTAGTAATAAGACAGTAATAAGACAAATATTTTTCTGTTCAAAAGAGGGAAACTATCTTTTTTACTCTTCTCATTACTCTCTGTCACAGCCAGAGCTCCATGGTCATGTGAATATGACCGAGGAACATTCCTGTTTTGTGTCTTTGCATGAAAGCTGCCGTATAAACAAAGTATTTAAATGTACTAACACACACACATATGCAGAAACACATTTAATATCAGCTCTAGTTGCAGGAATACAGAGTAAGTCACATTAGAAGCATAAAATCATGGGCTGCAAGAACAAACGACTCCATCCAGAGACCTGGAACACTCAGTGTGGTTCATTAATTATTCATTCAGCTGTTCACTTTTTCCCTCCTCGAGGTTTGTTTGAACAGTTGTTTTCACTTGAAAGATATGCTCAGAAGCAACTACAAACAATTGGAGACTACTAGCATTTTGTTCTGAATCAACATTTTTAGTATAACAACGTCTTGCTGGAGATACAAGGGCTTTCACTCTGCTTGGCTTTGAGATATCAGTTTAAAGTGGATTTCATTCACGGTTCCCTGGTCTGAACAGATATAAAAAAGGTGGCTTATCTCTTTCTCAGCCAGTCAAATTCTTCTTTCCTTTTAACAATTTTTGATGCAACCAAATATATTGGTGGAAAAATAGAGAAGACAACTTCATTTCAAAGGGAATACGGCTCTACACAAACCCAGAGCACATCTCCTCTCTGTCTGCTTTGACTCACAGTAAAACACCCTTGGGTTAGAAATGCATTGCGGAGCTGCTGTCAATCCGCTCTCCCACCGACGCCTCGCCAGCCCCGTAGTCTTTGGCTTTCCAGGTTCACGGAGGAACGATTCCTGTAACCCATTCACAGCCAAGGCAGTCAAAATACGTATGTTCTCATGGGCTAACAAACCATGGCAAACCAACCCAAACCTTGTTAGAAGAAAGGAAGGCGTAGATATTGCAGGGGGAAAAAGTGCTGAGCTGGCTATCCAAAACCCCAGGGGACTGAAGGCACTGGTGATAGTTTCCAGAGGGTGCAGAATGCCCCTCCTCGAGGTCTCCATGGCACAGCGAGGACAGTAGTTAGGGGGACACGTGGAGCAGTGGTAAGTGGAGGTTAGGTGAGAGCGGTCAGTATCGGAGCGGGCAGCTTTGTGTTTGAACCGCCCCCAGGCTGCGGCTGTGGGCAGAGCGATTACCCCAGAAAGGCACTTGCGGTGTTTCTTCAGTGAAGGAAGGATGGGCACGGCCTCGGGCGGTTTCTCTGACAGTGGGCTAAAGTCAGAAAAGAGAAGACACAGAGAGCTTTTCCCGCTAGTTGCTCTAAATTTACTCTTTATTGCCTCAGCACTCATTGTAAAAAATAAGTTGTTGTGATGCTCTTAATCTGCACTGTGATAGCTGGTATTTGTCAGCTTTACAGTTTTCGTTTCATTTGTTGCTTCCATTTGTATAAAGAGAACAAATGGATGAGAATGGATAATAAAACAGCTGGCTGAAACAAATAGTTGGTTTAATGAAAGGTTTTCTATTACAGGAGAACTAGATTTCTGAGAAGACATAAAAATATGACTTCTGGAAAGCATCATATAAAATGAAAATGAAAGCAAGAAAAGCTGCTGAAACAATTCCAGACAGACAATGGCTGAGTGTCTCCTCCAGAAGGTTACCCCATCAAGGACAGAAAAGACTGCATTTCTCTGAGTCCAAGGGCACGGGAAGAAACCAGACAAAAATAGAGAGGGGATTTATACGTTTTTTGTTTGTTTTCTTGACTGCGGTGCATGTATGCACTCCCAACCAATCTGTCACATAAAATATCCCATGGCATTTTATTGCCTCCTAAGCAAAACACCATTCATTTTTACGTGAAAATTGCAGGAGAACATTTGCAAAGATCTGTCTTTGGCTCTGTTGGCAGGGAAATCAGAAACAGAGGAAAAAAAAGAAATCTAAGGAGAAGCCTGCTTTCTCCTGTGCATTCCCCAAATATTAATTTAATAACATCCTTCTGGTGTTATTCATAGCCTGACTAGGTTCATCTGTCTCACTGACCAGTGTGCTCAGCATCCCTACTCACAAAAGTTTTTAGTGCCTCCAGGATTTTCAGATAAATCCTTTCTTATCTGGGAGACGGGTTAAAATGATTACACATAAAAATGTGTAGTGTTGTGAATACAGTCCCAGGTGTGGAGTGTGTGTGTGTCTGCAGAAGTTTTCTCAATAAACAGCTGTGTGGTGATGATGTGCAATGACTATGACCTGATGTTCGGATTTTTCATCCAATAGTCCTGGAACCTTGCTTTTTTAACAGCTTTTTACAAATTCCTAAAAAGGCTTTTTCAAAATTCCGTCGAACTAGAGGAACAGGAAAGCGTGGAGGTATTGGCAGAGAACCACGCACTTCTTTAAAGGGCGGTGAGGCCGGTGACTGGGACTTGGCTGCCTGCACTGCTGCTTAAATGAGACAAATGGGTAAAACCCACTTTGACTAAATAGCAGTCAGTTGCTGAAAGGCTTTAAATTATTACCTCAAATTTTTTTTAATATTTTTTTTATTCTGGCTAGATCTCACTCCTTGTGTGAGATATTTTTGACTCGTTACATTCCAGGCAAGCAGAACTATCTCCTGAATCTTAACAGTCCCCAAGGACTCTCCTTCTTGCCCACGTACTTGGAGCACAATTAACAGACTTCAGGATGGGGAGGTGAAGAAATTGCG
This sequence comes from Anarhynchus alexandrinus, assembly GCA_008711295.1. NCBI lineage: Eukaryota > Metazoa > Chordata > Aves > Charadriiformes > Charadriidae > Anarhynchus > Anarhynchus alexandrinus. The sequence continues at coordinate 378,121 of VUYV01000417.1, read as the reverse complement.
CTGGTCAGCAAAAAAAATTTCACTGCATTATTCATGTTTTAACTGGAGATAAATGGCCATATGGGACACAAGCAGTGATACATCATCTTCTGAATTCTGGCTTTTCTCTCCAGAGGCTCAGCCGTTCTGCAGCACCAAGGTCTCCGCCGTGCAGTCAGTAATTGGCTGTGGCCTAATTTAGATTCTGCATAATTCTAGAGACACGCTAGTGTGGCCTTCCAGACAGCCTCACTGAGATGTAGTCCTCTCCTGACGCTGAAACGATTCCCTTGCCTGCCTCGCGCACAAGGTTATAAGAATTCCTGTCTGCCAAAGGCAGGTGGAGAGCAGGGGACGCTGTCGCAGTGTGTGGCCGTTGCGGCGCAGACAACCCATGCCCGGCTCGTGGGGCCCGGGGGCGACGGGGGCTTAGGGACACCCTTGCCCGCTTTGTTATCACCCAGTCTGTCCCAGCTCAAGGGCTGGGGCTGTGGTGGGGGGAAGGGGGTGCTCTGGCACGGTGGCCCCGTGGGTGTCACACTGCCTGACCTCGGCGATCATGGGGCTGACGAGGGATGAGGCCCTTGAGCGAGCACGTCCAGCTCCGCAGCCCCTGCCCACTTTCCACTTTCCTCCCGGCTCCCCGCCCCACTGCTGGGCAGCTCTTGCCCACCATTGCTGTCCCTGCGGCCCCGAGAGCGCAGCACTGCCCAGCGCCTGGAGGGACCGTGCCCGGGGCTCAGAGGCAGTGCCGGCTCCTGGTGGCGCAGCCCCTGTGCCCAGCAGCCCCGCGAGCGTGCTCTGGCTGCGCTCGCCATCCTGCCCCAGGCTGCGGCCGACGGCAGTGCCCAGCACTGGGGAGGTCCCCGGTGAAGGCGCAGCCTGTGGCTGCAGCAGCTGTGGGAAATACACCATCCGTGATGGGATGGTGGTGGGGTGGATCCCCAACGGACCGGGCTGCTCTCCCCTGCAGCTGCGGACTGTGCCCCGGCAGAGCCGCCAGCTGCAGACAGCTGGATGTCCTCTCCGAGGACAGCACTGTCCCTTCGGGGGTGTTGTTACAGGCTCTTGTCCAAACTGGTGCTATGGTCAACATGCAGCAGGCACCAGTATGGAAACTGGCATTTAGAAAGAACTAGGGTGGCCTTTTGCCTCAAGCTTTCCCTGCATGTAAATTTGAATTTACCACAAGCTTTTGAGAATTGTTTTTGTTTGAGTTCAGGTCTCCATTCCCTGACTGCGACCAGGGGTGCAGTGCCAGGACACCGAAGTGGAAACTGCTCAGGGCATGTGCCCATCCCAGTGAGAAGCAGTGTTTATGGTCGGAGAAGCTTTTGGTAACTGCCAGGTTAGAGTGGAACAAAGGAAGGAATAAATGGGTACAGAGCTAAAGCTGGCTCCAGCAGAAATCATAGCATCCTCCAAGATGACTCTGCCATTTAAGGATAAAATGTGCCAGGTGTTTAATAATGCATGACAGATTGGACAGAAGTGATAATCTCCAGACACAGGAAAAGCTTAGATGCCAAGAGAAAAAAATATGATAGACAAAAGCACATATTTTTCTAGGCATAGTTAATCTTGTTCCTCTCTGACAGTTTCTGCCCTCTCCATCCCTATAATTTGGGCTCAAGGGTTTTTTCAGGTCTCATACTTGCACCTTTGAAAGCGAGACATCTCCATATAAACAAGATTCTGTGTGACTCGGGAGTTTTGTGAGGTCCCACAATTAGTGAGATTAGGCAATGCTTTATCTAAGGGAAGAAAATGGCAGGTATAACAAATCATGCATACCTCAGTCTGAAGTGTTTTAAGGGACCTAATTTTATTGTTGGGCAGTTTTACTACACAATTTCTACTGAGTAGCTTATCTTCAGTTGTCCTTGGGCTACACATTTTCTAATTTCAAGATAAAACATTTTCATAGAAAGAAATGAAACTTTCTTAAAAAAAGAGTGAAATCTATAACAGAACATATTTGAAACTGTCAGAAAGACGTAGAAATTGTTTTTTTGAAAGCACACAGTAAAGGGAACAAAACCCAACCTGTATTTGCTACAGAAGATATGGCACTTTAAAAAAAAGAAGTTATATGTTTTCACATACCACAAGGTTTTTAGTTAATTACAAGTATTTGAGAAATTGAATGTTGTTTGTGGATATTCTGCTTCCATAAATGTTCTGATGCATGGCATGACTTGTCTCAGGAGTCTGTATGACTTTCCAGTATCATATTTTACCTATCAACACCTATTTCTTGGGATGAGTGGACACAGAACCACTGTTGAATCAGTGCATTTAATAATTTGTTATTTCTGCACACAGAATTGGACCTGTCCTGCACTGTGGGTGTAAAACTTCATACGTGTGAGAAGACAAAGGTATTTCTCATGTAAAAGGCATGAGCCCTGAAGATCACGAGCCCTGAGGAGTTCAAAATGATTCATTCTCCTGCCTAATCCTGTGAAATCTAAACTGGAGAACTTTCACCAGAGACATGGAAGCATACTCTTGGATTTAATGTAAAACCACATCACTGCTATAAAATTCTACATGTCAAGAAAGATAATTTTACACTGAGGGTGGTGAGACACTGGCACAGGTTGCCCAGAGAGGTGGTGGCTGCCCCATCCCTGGAAACATTCCAGGTCAAGTTGAACAGGGCTTTGAGAAACCTGATCTAGGTGAAGATGTCCCTGCTCATGGCAGGGGGGTCTAGATGGCCTTTAAAGGTCCCTTCCAGCCCAAAACATTCTATGACACTATGGTTTTAGACGGGCTATAGAAAAGTCACCATACCTTATACAACCCACGCTGAGATGCCCTGGGGCAGGCACGCCAGTGGCTCAGAGCTCTACTCCCTGCTGCTCAGAGCCATTTTCTCAGTGAGGCTGTTGAGCTGAAATGGTATGAGAACAGGTCCTTACTTATAAGGCTTGACCCTTGACAATGGCCTGGTGTCTTTTTGGCACCTGCCCTCGGGGCAGCAGCTGCACACACCCGCGCTCCAGTCTGGGCTGTGGACGTGCACGAGCTCTCCTCTGGAGGGGAACTGATGCTGCAGCAAATGGAGACGTCTGCAAATGCTGTGACACGTGGCATTCTCGGCGTTTCAAAACGTGTTTCATAAAGACTCAGCCCTCACAACCAGTGGCGTATTACAGGGGCGCATGTGTGTGTGTGTTTGTGCAAGTGTGGGTGGCTTTGTACACCCCCAGGTATGGACTGTGTGGTTTCTTCTTAGTGGACAATCCTGAAAATGGTTTCTGAGCCACGAGAGAATCAGTAAAAGAAGAACATAGAGGAGTAATGCAAGAGTGGTTGGGTCTTCATCTGCAGGTCTACCTGCACTGTGGTTGCTGAGCTGGTGGTTTTCCCGCATGTGCCAGTGGGACGGTCCCAGCCCGTACCAGCGCCGCTCCCTCAGCCTGTTTGGGGTTTCGGGGCTTGCACCAGGCGTGATTTCAGAGTGGGGCCTCGGTGGGCCACCCTGGCCTTGCAGGACCATCTCCATCAGCGCGGGCTGAGCAGGGTACCTTCGGCCCTCTTCCTCCATCCCACCTCCTACCCCTCTTCTGCATGACGCCTCCCGGGACGCTGCTGGGGCCGCCGGTGCCCTCGGGCAGCAGGCTCTCTGGGCTGGGGAGCTGCTGGAGTGAGTGCTCAAACTGCACGATTGCGGCTTCCCTCTGGGATCAGCATGGGCTGGAAAAGCCAGAGACCAGAGCTAATGGGGTTTGAAAGCCAAAAGAGGAGCATTCTTCCTAATTCTACCAATTAAACATCAAAACTGGTGGAGCTCCATTCACTCCCACACGTTTCTGTCGGAAGCCCCAGCTCTGTGGAAGATCTCACATAGCATCAGGCAAATGAGCGAAAACCCTATTCATTTAAGCAGAACTACATGACTGCTTTGAGTTTTGCATTTCCACAGTGATAAAGGATGAGGACTTTCCTTTTTAACTACCATTGTACTGTTGACGGTGTAGCTACGACTACTTTCCCTGTCACAGGGAGTTTCCACGTGGCTGGAACTGGAAAGCAATGCAAGTATTTCTCCACTTATTTCTCTTTTTTTTTTCCCTAACAGTTGCAAAATTCAAATCCAATTTCTGAGGCTGTCTGCAAGTGCAAACACCCTCCAGGAGGAGGATTTCCCAGCGAGGGTCAGAACAGGCAAACTACTCATGCAGTGATCTCGTGGCTGGAAGCCTCACGGCAGTTACCACCACCGTGCATGCCAGACTCCTTCAGGCAGTGCGTTACTTCTAGTTTAAGACTTTCAACTTTGGGAGTAATTTCCCGATGCTGAACTGTAACAATGCTGCTGCATAAGCTTTACAAAAGGGCTTGAGGAACATTTCAATAAAGTGAACCCTGAAACAGTGCTTCTGCCATTTGAATTCCCTCACCAAAGTATGAGAATAATCCCTGCACAGGGCACCTACAGTGAGCAGCGTAACTCTGCAGGTAAGAATTCGCTCCAGTCCACCAAAGCAAAATTGAAAGGTAGGCAAAATGTTTCTGTCAACCTTGTACTCTATTTCTAAGTATATGCACATCATTTTAGAGTGTTTCCCAACTCCTAGAGATCCTTCCCATGCTTTACGAGTGGTTTCTAACATATCAGCACTGTCTGAACTAGACCCACATTGCACGGAGCACCACACCACGTGTGTCCAGAGAATTCATCCTCCAAACACACAGGGTCAAAAAGAGTGAGAGAACAGAGAGTCTTCCATCTTTTATAGACAAGAAATCTGTGCATGGGCTGGATTTCCTCACTTCCAACCACTGCCTTTATCAAAAGAATAGATTTCCTTCAATCAATGGCCACCATAAGATGGCCTTACAAGCATTCTCTTCTCTTCTCTTCTCTTCTCTTCTCTTCTCTTCTCTTCTCTTCTCTTCTCTTCTCTTCTCTTCTCTTCTCCTGCTCTGGTGCCCTGCGGCGTCCCCTCACACGCATCCCCTCAGCTGACGCTCATTACAGCCGGCGCTCTGTGCGAGGAGCTCTGGCCTGTGATGTGCCCAGAACCGTGCTGCTGTGCCTCACGGCGACGGCTCTTTGCCCTGTGTCAATGCAAATAACAAGATTTCCGCTGGGTTGTTCTGTTTGTGCCACAGGAGCAGTCCAGAGCCGTGCATATCCCTAAATGCTGTGCAAAGTGATTTTTGCCAGACTACAGCGTCTCGAACTTTCAGCTTCAGAGGAGCATGTTAGACTGTGGTATGTACATCTGTGAAGTGCATACAATTTAGGAAAAAAGAGTCTTAAACACACAGAAACTGATAAATAGCAATCTGAATATACAGACACGTAGATAATGTCAAGAGAACAGAGGAACGGGGAGGGGCTGGAAACAATTTCACCTGGTTCAGGTCAGAGTTTGCAGAAGTGGCTGTAAGCACGTACGTGCAGAACAACCCATACCTTCACCAACATGAGACATGTTCTAGACACCAGCTTGGGAGCCAAAGTGTCTATTTACTTTTCTTTCACAAGACAAAGCAAACCAAAACCAGAACAAAACTTTTTTGATCCTTACAAACCTATTTAAGAGGCTATTTACTATGAGGATACGGAAAATAATAAATAATAGCGAAGTTTTGATTAATGTAGGCTTTTAAAAATTCTTTGGAAACTGATTCACAGTTTATATTAAAGTCTATAAATTTCTTTACAACTTTAAATACCAAATGCTTTTAAAAATACAGTGTTAATGCTTTTTCATTGTTACTGATGTTTTATAATCATTTAAAAGACATTTTGCTAATGAGCTTACAGTTGTCCTTAATACATATCACATAGTGAATATTTTATTATCATTCATTGAACATCCTTCCATCACTTATCAGTCCTCCATCAACCACTCCAAGTAGAACTTTAACATGAAGGATGAGGTATATAAAGTTTTTAAAACACTGTTAAAGGTATGTTTTTTGATCTTGGAAAATAAATTAGCAATTTTTGACTCCAGTCCTATCTAGAAACTCTAACGACATAATAAAAGGGAAAAAAAAACAATGAACACATATTTAGAACTAGAATAAAAAATTGATTCCAGATATTTTGCCTTCCTTTGATTTTGCTTTGGTGGATTAGAGTCAGTATTTATGAACATAAAATGTAACTTAAATACCCAATTCTCTTTCAGAAACAGATTTCAAATAGCATATTTGATTTCAAAATTTGTAACACATACTTCATTGTTCAATTGCACCACCAGTCAGCCATACAAGGAACAGGAACAGTGTTATACAGTGTAAAATTATGTTGTTTTCCTTTTCTTATAGGAACACACATCATTACAAGTCAAAAGAGACCCAGATTTTCTTATTGCATGACATTTGCTTACTTTGCCTCTGGAAAAAATGGCAGGAGCCAGAGGAGAGAGGGAAGCTGAGGAGGTGGGTGTTGGTGTGGCTGTCTATCAAAGCAACTGGCAGGGATGTCCTTCTTCTGAGTCTTCTGAGTGCGAAATAACATCTGAAATGTGATGTTGTGTGAAATCTTAGTTAATTAAGTGAATGACAGTTTTGCTGTTGATTCCAGCGGTGCTTAAATAGGTGTTCAGAAACATCAGTCCCAAGTAACATGCAAATTATAGTGACAATCATCAAGTTTAGGCTGATATGCAGAACATTTCTGATTTTTAGGGTTGCAAAGGGCATTTCTCTTTCAATTAGTACCTCATTAAGAACCTTGAGGTGTTCAAAGAGGAATATGATACCAACAAACAAGCACAAGAAAGTGAAGGTCTCTTCTGGGATACCCCCTCTTCTGCTGTGGCCAGTAAATTCCTGCTGCGACACCAGACCACAGTGTGCTATCTCCGCAAGACACTCAGCAGAGCATTCTTTGTGGCAAGTCTGGAAGAAAAGAGTGGTTCAAGATTCAGAACTTGCCTATGAGCATGGACTGTAGGCGTTTGCTGACAGTCGCGGGGTGAGACCCAGAGGTTGATTTTGTGCGTGAGTTTCAAAGGAAATGCCCAAGCGTAGTGAAGCTAACAACAGGAACAGAGAGGAGTCCCAGCCGAGCCCAGGACACATACCTCTTCATGGACAGCCTGGGCCTCAAGGCAGGCAGAGCATCAGAAGCTCACCCAGATCTTGGCAAACCTGCCTGTCCATTGCCAGAGTAACAGTGGCCTGCTGTTCCTCCCAAGTGTTCCACTTCTTCCTTCACCCCTCAGAAATTGTCTCTGTGTGGAGAAAAATCACAGAATCACAGATGATGCGGATCTTCTTGGTCACGACGTGCCACAAACCCCTGAGCTTGCTGCGCAGGGTAGGAGGGTTAGGCAGCCTCAGGAGGAGAGCAAAAGCAAAGCTCCTCCTGGGAGGACCTGAGCCCCGGAGTTGGAACTGTATCCTGTTGTCCCATATCTTGTGACAGTTCTGCATTAAATCCTGAAATGCCACTGACAGTGCTGCTTTACCATGTAACTGCTCCCTGATGTCACTGAAGAGATTTTGGTTTCCATTTTTGAGTATGTGTCTGATACACGGGACACTGAAGCAAGACGCTCTAAAGTAAGATATTAGGGATAATACTGAAAGAAGAAACCCCCCGTTTATCTCCATAACTTCCCTGCATGCCTAAACATCAAAAGCATTTCGAGTCGTGACTGACACATCTGTTAGACAGTCAAAGTAACTGGGCTCTGTGCAGTTTCTGCTTGGCAGTAGCAGATAGGAGTGCATTTTAGGCATCTGTTTCTGATATCTAGATACAAACAAGAGCAAAGGATCCCACCTACAGACTTATTTAGGGTGTTTTAGAAAATTTTACTTAGAAACATTTATGTTTTGAACGGTGAAAGGGACGGATCTGTGAATTATTTCCATGGGAAGGAGACACTGAAGCCAGTGGGAAGCCCTTGAGGCATGCCCGAAACTCTTGGGCAGTCAGCTGGCCTGGGCTGTGAGGAGGGCAGATGTTTTGTACGGGCATCAGCTACACTTGTGCTCATCACCTGTAATGTGTTTCTTCTTGCACGCCTGTACCTTGTCTCCGCGCGCCGCTGCGGGGTGTGGAGTGGGGTTTGCTGCAGAGGCAGCCATGTTGAGTTTCTGGGGTCGCATCCCCCAGCCGCTCTGGGGGATTGCAGTAGGTGATCCCCTCAATGTGTAACGTTCTGCCCTCTGGGAGGTGAAGCTCTTGTTGCCTGTAAGATGTGTGTCTGACGGCAATTGCAGGGCAGGGAAGCAGTTCTGGTTTTGTGCGACACTGTGGTGACACTGGTGCGTGCCCTGCCGCGCTGCCGGAGCCCGGGGCGGGAGGTCTGACCAAGGGCAGGAGGAGCTCGGCTCCCTCACCGCTCTGCTCCGGGCACGGGTCCATGCACCGGCCCCGTGCCAGGGCTGCGCGGCCGGGCCGGGCGAGCCGGCGTGGGCAGGAGGCCGGTGCTGAGGCGGGACCCGCCGCGGGTCCCCACCGACCCTGCCCCTGCCTGCGGGCACTGCCAGACACCTTCTGGCTCTTCTCCATGCTCGGCTTTGTCCCTCCCTTCTCACCCAGTTTGTTCATCGTGTTGTAGCTGCTGTTTAATTGTAATGCTGTCTTTATGAATGCTACAGCAGCCTGGATAGATACTGCTTTGAGATATTGGCTCTTCATATGCAGATGAAGAAATAAATATCCTTGAAAAGCTTGAAGTGAAAGCTTGCAAAGAAAGGTATACGCAGCGTTATCATTAAAGTACACAGCATATTGTGATTATGGCATGCGATGCACTATAAATCATTTTATTTGGATTCAGCAATAAGGATTAACAAAACACTGGGTTTTATTTATTGCTCAGTGACTAATATACACAAAACAATTGACTTTTAAAGTGTAAATGCTGTCTTGTTTATAAACAAAACCAGCATGTTATGTCTAGACAGAGTAAGCAGAGTATCAATGACCATGTTTTCCATTTATCATTGATTTTTTCTACATGGACCGTTAATCCATCTCTCTTCCACAAATTTATTTCAACATTTCGCTTTCCTTTAAAGGCATTTGAATCAGCCTTAAAGAGAAAGGGAATAGAATAGACCCTTCCCTTCTGCTTTCTCCTCAATGTGAAATTTTCTTCATCCACCAAGAAGAAAAGTTAATATTTCCAAACTCCTGAACAGAACATATATTACAGTTGTTTTGAAGAGATGTTTTAAATGTGCTGGTCATAAATTCTTTTCTGTTGAGGCCTGTATTATTTGGCTCATTGTTTTAAGTTATCAGGTGTTACAGGTAGACAGTAATTGCAATAAAATGAAGAAAATAAGATAAACAGCTAGCAGTCCCCCAGTGGGGAATCAGTGTGCTGTGGAAGAGCTCTCCTGTGCAAAAGGAGGACGGTGCCGCTGCCCGCATCGCCCTGCCATGGCGTGGTCACAGCTATGTGGTGACTCTTCAAATAGCCAAGCATCCGCACCACCAAACCCCACGTACCTGGTAGAATGCAGAGTAGGGAAATAGCTGCACTGATGTCTTCAGCTGCTGAGATATCCAGACCAAGAGCTGATCAGATTACACACGAGAACCACTGCTGAGCACCGCCTCACAGCCCATCACTGTTCGGTGCCCACTGCTCGGTTCACACCAAAGCTGAGCAGTTTGGCCCAGCGTAGACACACTTGCACGTGCCAACATCACTCTGCAGCTTGAATGTGGGTTTTTTTTACCTTTTCCTAAAGGAATTTAGAACTGACTGGCATTGCCAGAAGACATGTACTTGCAGGAGCTCTCCTATGGGTGACTGACTTACCAAGAAGTCCCGAAACAGCCCTGGGGGGGGCAGGGAGGCATGGGGGACTGCAGGACTGGAGGAAGGGAGAGAAAAGAAACCCTGAGCTGCCTGTCTGGGAAATGTAGTGAGGCCCCCCAGGGCTGGGGAGGAGACCCTGTGTCAAGCCCAAGTGCAGGTGGGGCTGCTGCGGCAAAGGGGGTGTGTGCCATGGAGAAAGGTTGGGTTTGAGGGACAATGAGACTGCTGGAGAGGGATGCATCATCCCAGGAGCAGGCGTGGTCCTCAGTGACTCGTCCTGGGACTGGCCTGGTTCAGGAGTGTGCCAATGACATCGCCTAGTGAAAAACTGGGGGACACAGGCAAAACTGGGGAGGAGGAAATTGTCATTTTGGAGGTATTGGCTGACCTTGAGAACAACAATGACAGAGATTGTATACAACACAGGTTTAAGAATTGGAAGAGCACACCCTCAGCAATGAATTGTAGGAATTTCTCCAAATAGACTGGATCTCGTTAGCTGGAATCGTCTGAGATGAATCAGGGTGTGCTCTGATCACGAGGGATGGTAGACACAGTGCAGGCAACGTGGCCCTAGAATGAATGTGGAGATTGTTCCCTGGAAAAAAAAAAGGTTTGTGCTGACGCACAAATCAATCTGTAAGTCTAAATAATTTTGTTCATCTATGTCCAAAAACATTCATTTGGAAAGGAAGAGATGTCAAGGGGGATGGCAAGGTGATATGGACTATGAAAAGGTACTCTTGTTGGAGGAAACTGCAGATGTAATAAATAATGTGCTTTCTTTGGTAGCAAGCCAGAGGTCTCTCCTTGGCTGCTGCTCGCTTCCCACCGCCACCTCACTGCAGGCTCTGTCCTCACTTCTCCTCCCTCTGCTCTTCGCTCCGCTGTGGCAGTGAGGGCACTTGCGCAGCTGTGTTGTGAAGGGAATCAGGGAAACGGCCCAGCTCGTAACACGCCTGTGAAGCAACGCGTTGGTAATTGGGATGGCCACAGTGGAGCTGCTCACCGCAGGGCCCACAGATACTTGTGTTGTCGTACAGGGGGAGCAGTGAGCCCCATGGTGGAGCGGGAGAGGTCTTTCAGCTTGGGGCACGACATTTTATGTTGGTTTCTGTGCAGAAAGATCTGCATCATGCTGCATCACCCGAAAAGAGACTGTCTCTAAGGAACAGATGGCAGGGTTGCTGGTTGTGAGTAGTCGTGGAGGTGAACATCAGGGAGAGAAAAGGAATCTCTTTGTAACAGCCAGTGTACGCTCATGAGCACACGGCTATATGGGTATATTTAGGTTGTAATTTAGGTGGCTTTTAATCAGGATCGTGCTAAGATTCAGAAAAGGTGTTATAAAAAGGTATTGGGGCCACACCACACACTGACTCTTGCCTGAGAGCATGACAGCATTGCAGAGGGGGTTGTATGGCGGGAGCGTGTGCTGTAGGGAGGGCTGGAAGTGACAGCACGCTCCGTCCTCCGTAACCCCGTGGTCTTGCAGATGAGGAAATACGTACGAGCAGGAAAGGAACAGTGCTGGTTGATTCAGATGTGCCTTCTGTAATATTACCATGCATATATATATATATATGTACGCACACACACAAATATGCATGTATGCACATATATGTCTTTTATATAAAGGTCTTTTTTAAAGGCAGAAACTTGCCAAGTGGGTGCAGAGATTGTTAAAGCAGACATACAGCTGATTGTCACTCTCACCATTGACATGGTCAGCAGCACCAATTTCTGTGTTTCATGAGCTTACTTCCTTTGCTTCATTAAAAAGAGCGGTTGTGCCATTGCTCAAAAGAGCCACCGGGTAAGCTGAGGGATTCAAGAATTCTGACTCAGAAAATATTTGAGCAAAAAAAAAGAAAAGCAAACATGCAAAAGCAAACTCACTCTAAATCAATGGTGCAAGAATAACACATGAATCTACAAGCTTTAAACATGCACAGCAACTCTCTGTTCATTGGGCTGCCTCTTTCAAATCGCTGGAATAACTTTGAAAGTTTACAAGATTGTGGCATTTTAAAAGCATGCGTGAGTTTTCACGGACCCCTCAGTTCTGAGCCAACATTCCCTGACTCTAGGATGCTGCCAGTGGCCGCAGACGGAGAGGAGCCGGGGTGCAGGGTGCCGTGGCTGGGAGCCTCTGCTCACAGGTGGTGCTGAATACTCCTCTCTGCTGAGTTACAGGAGAAAAAGAATGAGAAAGAGAGCAGCATGTAAAATACATGAGCAGGTGAGTGACAAAGCCCCAGAAGTGCGCACCCCATCACAAATCACTCCTCAGCATTGGCACTGCAGATCACCGTAATGCAGCCATCTGCTATGAACCTGCAACCTGATAGAAACGTTTCATGATTGAACAAATGTCTCAGTCAGAAGCAGCTCGGCCTGAGCGCGGCTTTGACGCCGGCCAGAGTGAATGTGCGCGGAGCTGAGCGCGCGCCTGTGCCGCGGCGACGGGTACTCCCTTGCTGTCACTGGTGAGTGTGTCACCTCTCCTTCCTGGTGGTGCAGATAAGAGCAAATAACTCCACTAGGCTTCTTCAATTGCCTTTTCACGTCTCCTGCTCTTGAGCAGATTCGTAACCTTGCTGGCAGTTTGAAAAGTGATTTTCTGAGTTAAACTGAGCTAATGAAGCTCTCCATTATCCTTTACGGGAGATGACTGAAGGTGAGCCGAGTGACGTGAATCCCTTTATAGACTGCAGCAGCAAAGGCCACTGAAGCCAGAGTCCCACACCGTCACTTGTGGGTCTTCAATGCAAAGTGCCACAACTCTCCTTACACCAGGGCTCGTCCAGGAGGGTGCACGTGAGAACAGCAGGGTGTCTGTATGCTCCTCCTGGCTCTCTCCAGTTCATTGAAATTGCCCGCAGTGCTGGAGGAGGAGAGGCCAGGTGAAGGTGGCTAATGAAGCTGCAAAAGCAAAGTAAAGCAGCACACAGGTGAATCATAGAATCACGTAGGTTGGAAAAGACCCTTAAGATCATTGATCCAACCATTAACCTGGTACTGCCAAGTCCACCACTAACCCATGTCCCTCAGCACCACGTCTACACATCTTTCAAATACCTTCAGGGATGGTGACTCCACCACTGCCCTGGGCAGCCAGTGCCAATGCTTGACAACACTTTCGGTGAAGAAATTTTTCCTAATGTACAACCTAAGCCTCCCCTGTCACAATCTGAGGCCGTTTCCTCTTGGATCATCCCTTCTAGCAGTAATAAGAATTTGCACTCCAAACTAGCACAGTGGCTGTTTGCCAGAGGTAAAATGAAAAACTGAGACAGTGCCTATGAGAAAGAGAGGCTGAGAGGGCTTTCCTAGGGAAAACAGAAATATCTGTGATCAGAGAGGGCTTGCACAAATCCCTCCTCCAGCCGGAGATGCAGGAACAGAACCAGAGCCTCCTGAGTACCGCCGGCCAAGGGGAAGTGCCGGGGAATATGAGAGACTGCACACCCCCACCCACATGCTTATTAAAGAAAAGGCAGCAAAGTGAACAAGGGGTGATGGTCTTCTTGCGAGCTGGTTTAGGGCCCTGTATAAGCTACAGGTTTTGCATAACAGAAGTGCAATGAATTTTTATTATTTATTTTTTAAAAGATGGAACATCAATTTCCACAAGCTGCATAGTAGCACTCCAGGACAGGGACACAGAACAGCATGAGAATTTACAGAGCATAGAGAAAGAAAAGTAGATAAAAAAGGAAATCTTTGTAGTGAAAATTGTCACTGCTTTAAGAACAGGGAATTTGCTACACAGAATTCTAAAAAGGTGGATCAGTTTTCTGTAAAGCACTCTAGATTGTCTCTATCAGCAAAGGTGTCTTTTTTCCAGCAGACTGAATTCCAATAATTCATCTTGCCAAACACTTGTTGGCAGGAAAGAAAGCAATTTCCAAATATGAAACAGTAATTTCTTTAAGATCGCTGATGCTCATAACACTGATTTTTAAAATTTTTATAGAGACGTGCCTAGAAGATAAGTGGCATTTTCAAGCGACTGGGTCTGGTTTGTATGTGTGCATGTCAAGAGGCAGCCAGAGAGCTTAGCTGCCTGTGCAGACCTGGGAATTAAAGGTTAAGGGATGGCTCCTACAGCTCTGTAATAGCCTGGTGGCATAAAACTTACCAAATCCAGCACGTTCTTGGCCACCTGCTGCCTATTGCAATTTGCTGTCTCTGCCTCAGATGAGTGATCCCCGTCTTGGTATCACCAACCAGTCTCAGCTGTGGTTGCCACCTCATGAATAATAACTAGTTGAATGCCACAAGTCTTGTTTTGTGTTTGGTTGTTGTTAATTTCAGTAGTTAGAAGACTCTTAGCTAAAAAGTAAAGTTACTGAAGAGAAAATGGGTTCTGTTTTACCTCAAACCAGGACAGGCGTTTGTTTTTTTTACTGTCAGGGTGGTCAAACACTGGCACAGGATGCCCAGAGAGGTGGTGGAGTCTCTGTCTTGGGAGATATTCAACACCTGACTGCACACAGTCCTGAGCAAACTGCTCTGGGTGATGGTCCTGTAGCAATGGGTTTGGACCAGATGACCTCCAGAGGCCTATTCCAACCTCCACCGTTCTGTGATTTCGATGCTTCATGGAAGAGAGGGAAGCAGATCATGCTGGTGGTAATGAGTACAGTTCTCACAAACAAGCACCGGTGAAAGGTCAGTGTGGTCAGTTCAGACCGCAGTGTAGGCTGCACTAGAGGTGACCCAGCTGGTTGGGATAAAGGGGGAACTGTGGGAGCACCGTGATGAACCGGGAGTCAATGCTGGCCAGTTAGTTCAACTGTCTGTGCAAACTGCAACGCTTACACCTGCTGCTCCCTAGATGCACATGTGGGACCTGGTACTTCTGAGCACAGGATACATCATGGCTAGACAGAGGAAAGATAAACCCACAGCTGCCACAAACATGAACATTTACTCAAAAAAAAAAAAAGGAAGGCATCGCTACTGTGGTGGGAGGAGACAGCAGGAAATAAGGAATCTGAAATGAAAGCAAAAGGCATACTGAGATTGCTAATGACATTCAAGAGTGAAAAAACGCACTGACTTTTAACACTGATCAATATTAACCTTTGGCAGTGACTCTGAGGGAAACAATAGATTTGCACCTTTTGCAGGCTCCAAAGCAAGACCAGATACTCTTCTGAAAGGAACACCTTAGTCAAACAAGCTACTGGGATCATGCACATATCAGAAGTTAAAATCTCTGGCTTAAGTTACTCAGTCCACCAGATAAAATGATTTAATGATCCTCTTTGGTCTTAAAATCCATGTTCTTAAGAACAAAATGCGAAAGCAAACAGAGAGATGTCTCTGTGGGGTCTCACATTATGCGTGTGCTCCTCTGATGGTGGAAACCTACAGCCAACATGATGGTTCAGTGAGGAAGACTGTCTTTTACAGGTAATAGTGCAAAGAAAATGAATTGACAAAGTATAGACTACGGATTTCACACTCTTTCAAAAGCCTCTGCCAGATTTCAGAGTCATATTTTCTTTCCTGAGATACAGAACTGCTTGGTTGCATTTCTTCCTCATTTCTGGTTTTCTTTCCTTCCCCATGCAGGTGTAGAAGAAAAGATTACTACTGTACACTCAACCAGATAAGGCAGAAAAAAGGCAAACCTACTGAGGTGTCCATCCCAGACTTGCAGGTAAGAAGTTGTCTAACACCGGTGTGCAAACATCTCCATCCTAGAGCTGGTGTCAGTTTTGCTCATCATTAATCTTTATGCCCTTCCTCGCTTGCAAGAAATAGCTTTGGACAGAATTCTTAACAGCAAATGGGTTATTAATGTCAATATGTAACAGCTGTCATAGCATTCTTCTGAAATGGATGCAATGGGTTCCAGCATTTACCAGTGGTTTTATCTCATAATAATTTTTCTTCACCACAGTTTTCCCCATTCTCTCTAATACACATCCAGCACGTTTTGAACAGTATGCTTGTAACGGGAGTACGTGTTTTCAGGACACTGTTTTCCTTTCATATTGTGTAAGAAAAGAAAAAGCTGTAAGCATAAGCCTTATGCTAATACACTGAACTTTCATAAACTTGAAAGTGCTGACAGAAGAGAAATCCATAAACATGTCTCTGCTCACTCTTCGAGCATGTGTGAGGAACTGTGAGAAATTGCTCTTTCAATATATTTCTCAGAGTGAAATTTTGTCACAAAGAGGGAATGACTCCAGAGCTGGTGAATTTGAGAACTGAGACCCACTTTGCCATAAAGATCACACTGTTCCTTCTTATTGCTATGAGTAGACCCCTGACTGCTAACTCAGCCATACTACTATTGTCACATCAAAGCAGAAGAAGTGAAAGCTAATGCAGGCAGGACTAGCTGGCTGAGGACAGACCTACTTTCAAACTGCGCAGACAGACATATACACAGAAGTAATTTGGATCAAAACATTATTTATTCAAGTAAAAAACATGCAGTTGCACATTTCTTCTGCTAGTAGAAGAATTCAAATAGAAGATAGTTCTGTGGATTTCAGATTTTTTTCTAGCTACAGTTTATCTTTTTCACTCAGCTTTATTACTATTGTTTCATAACTCTACATCCAAAGACTTCATATATATTTTGTTGCCAGGTGCTTCTTGTCAACCTGCAGAAAGCCTACAGGACTCATCACTGTATGACATGATGCTTCTCTAAAGAAATTCTGAATTCAAGAAAAGCCCATGAGGTGATGAAGTGCCATGTAAAATACTTATTTCTGATTCCAGCCTTTGTGTTTTAAGAATATAAGTTAGGAGGACTGGTCTCATTTCATGGAGTTTATTTTAGAAATACCATCTGCCCATGTTCCCATGTAGAAGGAGAGCTGGGAGGAGCTTGCAGGTGAGGATGAGGGGAAGGTCTCTGCTCCTGCTGCCGGCTCCCGCGTGTCACAGGGCGCCGGGTGAGTAGGGGCTTCGTCCATAGAATAATAGAATCATAGAATTGTGTGGGTTGGAAGCAACCTTAAAGGTCATCTGGTTCCAACGCCCCTGCCATGGGCAGGGACACCTCCCACCAGCCCAGGTTGCTCCAAGCCCTGTCCAACCTGGCCTTGAACACCTCCAGGGATGGGGCAGCCACAGCTTCTCTGGGCAATTTGTTCTAGTCCAGAGAGCTTAGGTACCGAGACACATAACTGTTGTTTCAATAATGAGACAAAAATCAATGTTTTAAAAGAAAGAGGAATAACAAATACATCCATAATCATCTCTAACTGTCCACTGTTGAATACACTATTTATAAAAGCATTGCTGGCTCTCAGTCATGGTCCCAGTCTGTCAGGTAAGAAACCAAGAATGCAAAATTCATTGCTGAAGAAAGGAATCCACAAACAGTGAAATGCAGCTGGGATGGGCTTGGCCCTGTTACTGAGCAGCAAAAATTTCCAGGAAAGTATCACTAATGTTACTGTCAGCAGAAAATTGAAATGTCTTTTTTTTCTTGGAAGTGCATTTATTTTGAAGTAGTTAATGTCAAGTGATGATAAATGTCCTCTGAAACTGGAAGAGGCGCCTTGATTTGGGCTTTTACTGTGAGATATCTTTTTCTGCTCGAACAGCTTCTGAGTAGAGGCCAACATGATATCAGTGACGTTTTGTTGGCATAACTTTGGGACTAATTCAAAAGGAAATCCTGAAGTACTTGCTGGAATTTGAGGTCACTGCACAAATACTTTTTCATGTAGTAGTAAAAGGGCAACATTTTCATTTACTGAACACTAATTTAATACTATTGAAGAGGTGGGTCACCACAGGTAAATTGCTTCATTTTCTAATTTGTTTTACTGCCAATGTTCTCATGACCGTGCAACTAAATAGTGTATGTTTTGCATTGTTGTATAAATCATTATTCCTGACCTCATCCTTTATTGCTGGCAACTGCCATGGTAGGTGTACAGCCCCTTTGTTGAACCCAGCATGAAGATGAGTGCACTTTGAGAAGCACTTCAGAGTTTAGTCTTTAATTTTTCATAACCAGCACTGATTTATCTTATCAGAAATGTGATTTCATAGAATCGTAGAATCACAGAATGGTTTAGGTTGGAAAGGACCTTGAAGATCATTGAGTTCCAACCCCCCTGCCATAGGCAGGGACACCTCCCACCACACCAGGCTGCCCAAGGCCACCTCCAGCCTGGCCTTGAACACCTCCAGGGATGGGGCCTCAACAACCTCTCTGGGCAACCTGGGACAGTGCCTCACCACCCTCACAGGGAAAAACTTCTTCCTCATGTGCAATCTAAACCTGCCCTCTTCCAGTTTGGAGCCATTCCCCCTCGTCCTATCACTCCATGCCCCAGTCAAAAGTCCTTCCCCAGCTCTCCTGTAGCCCCTTTAGGGACTGGAAGGCCGCAAGAAGATCTCCCTGGAGCCTTCTCTTCTCCAGGCTGAACAGCCCCAACTCTTTCAGCCTCTCCTCATAGGAGAGGTGCTCCAGCCCTCGCATCATCCTCGTGGCTCTCCTCTGGACATGCTCCAGCAGGTCCATGTCCTTCTTCTGTTGGGGACTCCAGAGCTGGATGCAGTACTCCAGATGGGGTCTCATGAGAGTGGAGTAGAGGGCAGAATCCCCCCCTCGCCCTGCTGGCCACACTTCTTCTGATGCAGCCCAGGTTGCGGTTGGCATATTCTGACATGAATAAACATGTCAGAATACATATATCCTGGGCTGGACTGCTTCCTCCAGATGTTTAAGGCAGCTGACGTGGTTTACACCTGGGGAGGGCAGGGAGAGGGAGGCTGAGCTGGTGCCCGGGCCCCGGCAGTGGAGGGACGTGGCCCGACACATGGGGCAGCGGCAGCAGCAGCCCCCAGGAGGATGTTTTACCTCCGTCTTCTGTCCTGTGCTGGACCGTTCTGCTGGAGCTCTGACCTGGGACAAATCCTCCCTTCATCTGAGGTGGTTAGGCAATGAGATAATAAACTTGATGATGGATGATAAATGAATACGTATTTCCAAGTAGAAACATGACAAACCTGTGAGTACAGCCAGCACTGCCAGCTCTGCCTATTACACAGTTCTGTCATATACTCCTGTGAGAGTAGAAAACCTCTGAAATTACACTAATTTCATGGAAAACATATGAAATTGCTGGGTAAAAAACTGGCTGGACGGCTGAGCCAAAAGAGTGGTGGTGAATGGAGTTCAATCCAGCTGGCGGCTCAGTCACCCAGGGCTCAGTATCGGGGCCAGTTCTGTTTAATGTCTTTATTAACGACCTGCACGAGGCGATCGAGTGCACCCTCAGTAAGTTGCAGATGACACCAAGTTGGGCGGGAGTGTTGACCTGCTTGAGAGTAGGAAAGCTCTACAGAGAGATCTGGAGAGGCTGGATTGATGGGCTGAGGTCAGTGGTGTGAGGTTCAACAAGGCCAAGTGCGGGATCCTGCACTTGGGTCACAACAACCCCATGCAGCACTACAGGCTTGGGGAAGAGTGGCTGGAAAGCTGCCCAGTGGAAAAGGACGTGGGGGTGTTGGTGGACAGCCAGCTGAATGTGAGCCAGCAGTGTGCCCAGGTGGCCAAGAAGGCCAACAGCATCCTGGCCTGTAGCAGGAATAGTGTGGCCAGCAGGACTAGGGCAGTGATCGTCCTGCTGTACTCGGCACTGGTGAGGCCGCACCTTGAATATGGTGTTCAGTTTTGGGCCCCTCACTACAAGACAGACATTGAGGTGCTGGAGCGTGTCCAGAGAAGGGCAACGGAGCTGGTGGGGGTCTGGAGCACACGTCTTATGAGGAACGACTGAGGGAACGGGGGTTGTTCAGCCTGGAGAAAAGGAGGCTGAGGGGAGACTTTATCGCTCTCTACAGCTCCCTGAAAGGAGGGTGTAGCGAGGGGGGGTCGGTCTCTTCTCCCAAGGAACAACCGATAGAAGGAGAGGAAACAGCCTCAGGTTGTGCCAGGGGAGGTTTAGGATGGATATTAGGAAAAATTTCTTCACCAATGGGTTGTCAAACACTGGAACAGACTGCCCAGGGAAGGGGTTGTGTCGCCATCCCTGGAGGTATTTAAAAGACGTGTAGATGTGGTGCTGAGGGACGTGGTTTAGTGGTGGACTTGGCAGCGCTGGGTTAACAGTTGGACTTGATGATCTTAAAGGTCTTTTCCAACCATAATGATTCTAGGATTCTATGAAATATCATCAGTGATTCCCAGACCTGTGGGATTCACTTAAAATGACTAAGAAAGATTTTTCCCGGTTGTTTTTTTTCCTGAGGACAAATGTCAGTGTCAGTTAGAGTCATCATAAATACGAGTATTAATCACAGATGCTTGTATGCCAAGGACAGATGAGTAAAAATGGATTTGCTGAGTGCTGGAAGCAGAAATAACAGATGTGTAAATTACTTCTGAAATTTTAATTCCACTTTGAAACAGAAATATTTATTTAATGTTTTCTGCATTGGCTGGATGATATTTGGCACAGAGGAGTGTGTCTGTTTGGGTGCTGGAGACAACGATCCCCTCAGCCACACCAAGCCCCAAAGTTTGGGGCTGGTGAGAAACTTCTGAGCAGAGCCCTCAGCCCCCAAAATATCACTGCACAGGACCTGTCTTCGCACTGCCTCCTTCCAAAATGGTGACCGTTCATGGAGAGGGAACATCTTCTGAGGGGGTCTGTGTGGGTCTGTGTGCGTGCGTGGCTTCAGTGAGCACTGGCTTGGCTGCAGACCCTGGGCTGTGTCTCCCAAGGGGACTGGTGTCTTCCAGAGCTGCCTTCGCCTTAGCTGTGGGGTAGGTTGCACGGCATCACATTTCTTGGTGGGGAAATCCCAGAAATTGCAAAATCCAGGCTCTACTTAACTTCACTGGATTAAGGACAGCATTTTCCCCCTAAGAGCCCTCGTGAAGGACGCCGCCACCTCAAGCAGAAGTGTCAGAAAGAAAGCTGGAAGGGAATATCCTCAAAAATCAGATTTGTCAAAGACTGAATGCTTTCCAAGTCCAATTTAACCCCTGGCAGCACAGAGAGACAAATCTCAAAATTACCCATCCAGAGGGACAAAGATCGAGTCTCTGGAATATATGGCTATGAAGAAAGATCAAAAGGAGCTGTAAGAAAGGCTGGGAGTAAGTTTCTTTCACCTGACTGAGTTTCCTAATAACAATGGAGAGGAGAATACCAACAACAATTCAGGTAGAAAGAGAAGATTTTATTAATCTTTTCCTGAGCTTGTCTGGCAGACGTCCTCAGCATCAGTAATAAAACAGGAAGAAATGTAATTGAGTTAGCTATCAGGCAGGACTTACCGGGGTAAGTAATCCAGCTGCCGTGTCCCAGCATCACACACGAGACATGAACTTTGTGCCGCGCTCTAAGTGAAGTTTCAGGCAGAACAGCCAGCCCTGGGGAGAGTCAGAGGAAACCCAGCGGTGCTACGCTCCCGTCTCAGCTGCACCAGTGTGCCGCTGCTGCGGTGGGCAGAGCTAGGAGCGGGTCTCTGATTGTGCCAGCAGGTCTTTGCAGAGACCATGGTCAGGGAGAGGCAGTGGTCAGGCATTCCACCGCAGCAGGAGGAGCTCCTGGACAGGGGCACCCCCTCAGATGTGCATGGGCTCCTACCCGAGGTGCCCTCAAAGCTCAGTGAAGACAGTCAGATTGAAGTCCCTGTTTTGCAAGTGCATCTCCCACAGAGACCATGGCACATGTGATAGGACCTGTGCCAACAGGAAGCATTTGCGCTCTGCTTGACAGCCAGACCCATCCCAAGTGTTTCAGAACTGAAAGGCTGGGGCTTTTCAGCTGGGAGTGCCATCCAAAAGCCTCGTTGGGTGTCTAAAATCCCTACAGGAGATCTTGGATCTCTTTGGAAGGACATTTCCACCAGCCAGAACGTAGATTACCCTGAAACTAGGGCTGCAATGCTCAACGTGCACCTGCTCCAGAGAAATCACTGGGAATGGTGAGGACAGCGCTGTCATGTGCAAACACAAGCATGACTACATCATGTTAGAGCAAAGCCCTCATCCACCCACATCGTGTTAGAGCAAAGCCCTCATCCACCCGTGTGTTGCTTCTGACAGAGGCTGGTCTCAGGGCCTAGCGGGGGAGATTGCTTTTGTTTGTACACTGAACAGCCCCTCAAAAAACAGAGAGTGATCCTCGTCCCCATCCCAAGCAGGCTGGCAGAGCTGTGGCTGCAGCTCTGATGTCCAATTTCAGATCACTCTGCTGCACCCCTGCTCGGAGCTCTGCAGAGTCTTTTCTCTAAGAGCATTCTCTGCACATAGATGAATTAATTACAGCTGATGGTGTGTCATTGCCCAGCTCTGTGGTGAGGAACACGGGTGACCAGCTGAACGGTGTCTCCATCTCCCCAGTAATGTTATGAACTAAATCAGCAGATCACAAAGACAGACTGTCAGACAAGGGAAAAGTACCGTCACCCGAGAAGACATTGACCTGGTGAGGAACTCAGGACAAGCAGGCACTGATCATGTGAAAGGCAGCAATTGATCATCCCACCCCTTAACACGGGGGATTTGCTTGGCCAACACAGCTGTACCGTAACCTGTCTAAACCCTGCCTTCCACAACGT
>VUYV01000417.1:306969-354274 GCA_008711295.1 Anarhynchus alexandrinus | reverse complement strand
CTGTGGTGAGGAACACGGGTGACCAGCTGAACGGTGTCTCCATCTCCGCAGTAATGTTATGAACTAAATCAGCAGATCACAAAGACAGACTGTCAGACAAGGGAAAAGTACCGTCACCCGAGAAGACATTGACCTGGTGAGGAACTCAGGACAAGCAGGCACTGATCATGTGAAAGGCAGCAATTGATCATCCCACCCCTTAACACGGGGGATTTGCTTGGCCAACACAGCTGTACCGTAACCTGTCTAAACCCTGCCTTCCACAATGTCGGGGTCCCCTGCATCAGGCTGGGGCACCACATGCTCGTTGCTTAAGATAAACTCCTTTGCAATTCTATGCCTGGACTGTCTGGGTCTCTCTCCTCTGTTGGCAGTGGACTCCCACAGTGAAAGTGTGGTTTGGAGTCCTACCAGAAAAGGAGGCACACTGGTGGGTTCGAGTCCCACCAGAAGGGAGGTGGATTTGAGTGCTACCAGCACTCCCTTGACAGGGCTCAAAACCCCAGAGGCCAGAGCAGTGCAGCCGTCCTGCTGCGTTTGCTTCCCGGTCTGCAGCGCTAGGGGCATGGGACAGCCCAGAAAATTTGCTTTGAAAGGGAAACAAACATGACAGGTGCCTGGGCAGAGCTCAGACCTCAGTGGAGGCAAGGTCCCCCTTCTCCCTCACGCACTCTGACCTGACCTCCGGGCAGGGGCAAAGGCAACGGCCCAGTACGCATGGAGGGACGGCTGCAGCACGGGAACCAGCGGCTGCCTGAACGTCAGCCAGCGCCAGCAGCCACATTCCCACCGGCACAGCAACCTGTCCCAAGCATAACGGGAAAGAGCAGGAAAGGACGGCAGGGCAGTGGAAAGCATCACGATGCACTTCTACAGTCAGCCACGTTCACTAGTCCTTTTGTTCCCGTCTGGCACGTTCAGCTGGAAAATATGATCATCCATTATTTAGTTAGTAGATGGAAATTAGTGCGTAATCTAACTTTATTATTTTCATCATTTCTTTATCTTTCATGTCTTAATCATTGTCGCCTAAAGCAAGAGGTTATTATTAACAATTCCATATCCAATTTATATTCCCATTTTATACGCTAAATGTAAATTACAGAGAGGAAAACACATAGACAAGCCTTTCTATGAGGCAAATCCTGGAGAAGGTATAACCAACTGTCCCAGAACACTTCTACCAGTTACATCTGCTGCCTCATGCAAAACAGACACCCTCTTCCCAGCATGTCACACAGCAGTGTGACAGAGCACTGGCCTGGCGGCACCGCGCTGTCCCTTCGTGCATCCCACTCGTGGCACGGTCGGTCACTGGCCACAGCGCGTCCCAAGGGGACCAGACACATAGGGACACGTTGGCACACGACTTTGGAAGCGTGCAAGCTCCTGTTTACTGTTCGATGCTTTGGTTTCCAAACATTATTTGCTTGAGTCTCACAATGAGTTGATGATTTGATGATTACCCCTTCACTTGCTTAGAAAATACGAGGCAAATTAGAAATGTATGTTGAATATTGGTTTAAAAAAACATATTAGTAACGAAAGTTCGGTATTCAGGAAAAAACTAGGAAGGTCTGGGAAATATGGTGTGCTGACTGTTAAAACGGCTGAGTATGGTGTAGTACATCATATTTATGGCTATGATTTAACAGCTATGGTATAATACACATTTTAGCAATTTGCTTTTTTTTTTTTTGCAATTGTGTTACCCTTCTGTATATTTCAGTATATTTCTGTATATTTCAGTATGATGAAAACCAATACGAAGTTTTCATACGCGCTTTGCAAAAAACCCAGAACTCTCATACTAACACCACTGCACTTTAGCTTTAATTAAATGGTTTTACCTCATGGCTTGCTTATCTCACACGCTGTCCCCAGCTGATATACAGTAATCAAACGCCTACTGCTCTGATTGCTTTTGTGTAAGAAGACCCTCAGAAGCCAAAGGCTCCCCTCTCCATGCCAGCGTTGTCTTCTCTGTCACCTGAGACCACCTGCGGCTCCGTACATCACCCGCTATCTCAGCCCCAGATGCTCTGTCTGGTATTCAAAAGAAAGAAAGGGATCACACAAACCTGCAAAATTAATGTTGCATCCTCCTGCAAAGATGAAAGTGAACACCGTGGGAGGTAGATGGGAGAGTCTGCCCAGGCTCATTGCTGTGGGCGTCTTCTCACATCAGCCCCATGGGCTGCCTTTCTGGCACCTGTCCCCTACTCTACGTAAGAGAAAAACCTAAAAGATACTCAGAAGTGCACTCATGCCCAGGTTTTTTGCTGTCATAAAAGGGCCTGAAGTCACTGCTGACATCTGCCTTCTGTGGCCTGTAAATGTTTAGTGTAGAGAAAAATTCAGTTGCCAGACACTAGTAAACAGGAATAAATGGCTTTGGTTGCTATCATGCTCTGCTCTGAGGCAAAATGCACCAGAACACACGTTATGAGTTCAGCAGTTCAGACACATGCTTGAAAATGAATTTTAAAGACAGCCAAAAGAGGAAAAACTTGTTTCTTTCTGGGCACACTAATTGACAGGATGATTGATTGTTTGTTAACTGCGTTCAAAAGCAGAGGAACAGCCAGCAAAAGCTAAGCAACTCTTGCTATATTCTCAGCTAATATTTTTCAAATGTTTTCCTATAGACAAAGGATTTATTAATTTTTAGATATACATTTACATATATATTAATTTATAATGGCCTCAGTTGAGCCTTGCCATCTTAGTGGCTACAGTTGGTCAACAGTTGTAATACTAATTCAAAAAAATTAAGAGATGTTTTCTCCATCCCTCCACAAGCTTCTGATCTTTTATAACTTCTCAGTTAGCCAGTGAGCTGGTTTCATATAATGCTTTTCAACTTCAGTATCAGACAGAAAGCAGTTCAGCAGGCCACAAGCAGTCCAGAAAGCTGTCGGACCATGCAGGGACACCTCTGGGTCCACAAGGGAGGATGCTGTGGGAGCTCTTCTATGTCATTAGCAAGAGGTGGTTTTCAGGCTTACATTTTCTAACTTGGGCTTTAAGTAAGAGAAAATTCAGGTGAAATCTGATGAGTAATCTCACCTGGGGGGAAATATGGACATAGTGGTAGAGCACGTTGGCAATTGCAAGCTATTTTGTTTTTCTGGGATACATCCAGAGGGGACCTGGCTGCCATAACACAAACCAGGGGAAGGTACTTTCCATTCACTTCCAGACCGGTGAGGAGAGCAGTTACCAGCTGACAGGGACAGCGGGACTGGGCCAAGTCCTGGGTGCAAAGAAGAAGTTTTTCCCAAATGCTCCAGCACCAGCCCTGTGTGTCCTGGTGCCTGGGCAGGGCACGTGCTGAGCTCCATCCCATGTAAGCCAGGCATAGTGGTCCACCTGCAGCGTGCAGCTCCCTACGTAGCTCAGTCCGCATGTCTTCCTGAGCACAGATGTGACTGATCTCGCACTTAGAGGATGTTGTCCATAAAGACTTACTGGTTTCCACACCTCCTTGCCTTCAGAGCTGCCTCCAGTGGGATCCATGTACCTGTGCTCTCCCAAGGTACGGGGCCATGCTCTGTGGCTTCCCCTCCTGCGGGAGCGAAGCCCTGGTCTGGTGGCCGCTGCCACCCCAGCCATGGTGGATGGTCCAGCCATGCTTTGCCTCTCTGGATGTGCCATCAGGTGAGCGGGCAGTCGCTGCAGATCTCTGGAGGTTGTGGGTGTGCTGATGCCTCTGTGCTCAGATGGGGCGGGAGGACTCCAGGTCCAGAGCTGCCCCTGTGACCACTGGCTGTGGAGGCTTGTCTCTGTTCTTGTGCCTCTCAAAAGCCAGATCAGCTTGCTTTGATGGGTTGTTTGATACAGAGGAGGCTTTCGCATCATTTGATGTAAATGACTAAATGCTCATCCCTAATTATTTTTAATTATTTAGTGGAAGATGTAGTCTGATCTGATGACACTGCTTCTACCTCTAGAAGTCACAGATACTATGGTTCATAACAGTGAATATTAATAATTGTTCTGGCACACACAGAAAAATTCCGAGCCATGGGTAAACCCAAAGTAAAAGCTGAGAGATATTGAAAGTAACTATTAATGAAAATCATTGTTGAATGAAATCAGTGCCTTGAGTCATAAGGTAAGACAGCCAAGCTGATGTGGGAAGTGGGCGTAGGACTGGGGGACCAGAGTCCACTCTCTCTGTTTGCGCTGGGAAGTAGCAAAGTGCTTAAGTACTTAAAGTACTTAATCTATCAAATAAGATCTGACCTGTTGTGAACCCTTCACCAACTGTACAGGATTCAGTGATACCATATAAGCATCCTGCAAGACACTGTGTCTTCTGGAAGGTATCTGAAATGAGAAAGTGCATTTGTAAGTCAGTTAGAAGAGACTGTTGGTGGTTAGCTGAGTTATACATAGTGACCGAACTGTGCGACAGCCTTCAGCACACCAGAGTCCTTCCAAGACTGCAAAGCAGAAGACTGGCATGATGCACCGCTTAACGGGCTCATTAACCACCCTGGGACAGGTGGATTCCACTCTGAGTCCATCCAGAGCAAAAGTGAATGGAGCAGGAATGATGCTGCCTCAGTTTCCTCTTTGCAGCATGGAGAAAAGAAGTGTCGGATGTGGTTTCTAACATAACCAGAATGCTTTCTTGTTACTGCTATTTTAAAAAATAATAATCTGACCTTTTAAATATTTATTTCAAAGGTCAAGTTCTGGGGGAAAATAATCATGCAAGCAGCTTGTCACAAATTCTTTCAAGTGAGTACTTTTGTAGAAAGTGGCCACTACTGGAGGCGGTACGAAGGAGCGCCTGACTGCCCCTGGGCACGTGTCTCAGCATGCTTCCTAGTCCCAGCCCACATTGGCACTGAGAGGACTACGGCTGGTGGTGTGCTTTATGAGAGGTTAAACCATTTGCAGTCTGCTGTGGCAATAGACTGGCTTCTACTGACTCCACCCAGGGATTCATCGTTTCCCTCAAACTTTCCTGTTGCTGTGCACAACGCAGTCCTCCCTGCTACAAGTGTGAAGCTGGTCTTATAGTTTGTCAGAATATAGAGTCACTAATGCCTCCGGCATTTTGATTAGACATTTCTATGGAAATTTATATTTTATATAATGTGCTCCGTCATGGAAAACCTGAGAGAAGATCTCTTGTTTGCTCTAGGAGGAGGTGAGCACACCGCCTGGGACTCCGCTCCAGGTGCCTCTTTCCCAACCAAACCACGCGGCAGAAGTCGTGGCTGACCTCGCAGGCACGCTGATGCCAAACACTCCAAAGCTGAACTCAGTAGAGCGCCACCAAGGCTGTGAAGGGAAATCTGGCAGTGGTTACCCTGTGTGCCACCATCCCCAGGGTCCTGCTCTCCAGGGTCGCCAAATGTGAGGCCTAATCCCCTCCTTGGTCTGCTCCCAAATGGCCTCAGAACCTTCCTCCTCTCCTCTCCTCTCCTCTCCTCTCCTCTCCTCTCCTCTCCTCTCCTCTCCCCCCCTCCCACCTCGTCATGCTGCCTCGGTCTGACGAGCGATGTGAAGGGCCAGCGGGTAGATCACGATGGCAGCCNTCCTCTCCTCTCCTCTCCTCTCCTCCCCTCCCATGGGGTCAGTCTGCAACTTGGCAAGAATGAAATCTGGAAAGCTGTCATCTGAGACCTAGGGGCTGGTGGGGGGTGCCCAAGCTGGCTGATGGCGGGCAGCGCGGTGTGTGCCTGCAGTGGTGTGCCATCCCGTGCTGAGCGGGGACAGCACATTCCTCTGGCCACTCACGTCATTACCGCGCTGTGCCCTCGCTGGGCAGCACGGGCTGTTTGCAGAGGCAAAGGGCAGATAACAGTACTGTAAGAGTATTATTTTTAGATAAAATGGGGCTCATGATAATTAGTCTTGCTTGCTTCATTAGAGACCATCGCAGAGAGTTGTACAGCGATAGGTGTCCAGAACAGGAGACATTAGAGCTAAAACACAGAGAAATAGTCCCATAGTCTGAAGAATATCCAGCGGTGTTAATGGTAAGTGAAGGACAAGTCTCTAAACATGGCCCGGCTGCATGCTGTGTCTGCAGGCCCACCGGCAGCACGCGCAGCACCGACACGGCCGCACTCGCGCAGCACCGGTGGCTCTGCACACCCGCAGGGACCAGCGCTCACCTCTGCTCTGCTCATCCGTACCGGCGGGAGCCGCCGGCCGTCCGCTGTCTGCCGCCACGTGTCCGACACTGACAGCCCTGCCGCAGCGTTCGGCGAAGCTGGGACATTCGTCCTTCTGTCCTTCTGTCCTTCTGTCTTCACTGCTTCCCGAGCAGCCCCCAGGAACACCGAGCACTCAGTCCTTGCTTGGTCCCGTGGGCTGTGTTTTCCTCCCTTCGCACTGGGCTTCCAGGACCAAGACCCCCGGTTTTCAGCTGGACGGCCGGTCCCAGAGGTGCTTCCGAGAGGGCCGGCGAGCCCCGTGCGGTGGCTGCGAGCCCACGGCTGGCCAGGCTGGGACGTCTGGGCAAGGGGCAGGGAGACACCCGTCAGGTTACAACTGCTGCGCCAGGGCCGGCTGTTCCAGCTCTCGTAAGTCAGACTGCAGGGACAATGATGCCTCTCTCATCAGCATCTCCACCAGTGTGTTTTGCACACCTCCACGCTGACCTTTCCTTGCCGTCCCCCTGTCTCGTTACGTTCAGCTCCCAGCTGAGTGCCACTGCTGACCTCTGACCATGAAGACATAAACCCTCAGTACGGAGCAGGGAACAGATAATGAAAATGGGCACAAGTGCAATTTCAGAGCGGTGCTGTTACCTGCCTTGAGGTGGAAGATTGGCAGCCATCTGCCTAGCCAAACCGTCACAGTTTATTACGCTACCACACAACACCACTTCCAGCATGGATGGCAATTTCAGATGAAAATTCTCCGTCCAAGGCACCCGCCTGAGGCTTCCCCGGCCCCAAACCCTTCTCCTCACCACCTGGCTGGTGTTGCAGCGGGTGTGGGGGTAATTTGGTTACACCGGAGCATTCCCAGCTCCTTTGCTTTTCTGTGAAATAGCACTCTCCCGGCACAGCCTCACAGGGAACGCCAACGGTGACCGCTCTGGGAAGTGCTGAACCGAGCTGGTGTCTGTCTCCTCGCTGGAGTGATAACAATGCGACAAAATAGTCCTCACAAGATGTTACGCTGTCCCGGAGCTCTCAGATGCAGCCCACGCTCTGCTCAGCGCGCGGAAGCGGTCCCGTCCCCAGGTCGGGGGCACCGCCAGGATGAGCACCAGGTGAGCGGAGGGAGCAGCCCCATACAGCGAATGAATTATTCACTGCCGCTTGCTCATTCAGCTCTGTTCACCACTAAAGACCTGCTTTAGGAGCAAATACTGTACAACACTGCTTTACAGAGGCGGCAGAGAATATTTTCCCTGCAGCACATTGTAAATCTGTGCACGTTTCCACCTCTGGTGCTCTCTCGCTTTCTCTCTCCCTTTCTCCCTCTGTCTTTGTCTCTCTCCCCCCGCCTCCTTTTCCTATTGCAATACATTTCCTAAGCTAGATTTCTCTGCGAATTAGTTTTTAATGCCTCCTTATGAGAGGTAGTTTTTCATATTTTATGTCTCCATCAATAAAGATTTCTTCCTTATCACCAGTAAAATTGGAGTTTTGATTAAATATGATCCAGCAGCACTAAGCGCATAGTCTGTATTAATTTCTGTGCCTCATTATATGCCAGTGGTATTTATATGGGTTTATATATCAAATATACTATGTGTATATAAGCAGAGACTTTCAGAACAAATACTAGATATAAGAGCCATAAAAAATAGAACGGAAGAAAGCCTCTCACTTGGTCCAGCCACAGACCATTTACTGCCCCACTCCACGAAGGTCATGGACACAGTGATGGGGAAGGGACATTTTCAGGGACCAGGAGAGCCCCAGGAACAGCAGCAGCATCAAACCTGATGCCCCTGCAGCAGGAGAACCAGAAGGTGCAGAACCTCATGGCACTGTGCTCACCACAGCCAGTCCTCCACTCTGCTGGAGAAGTCATGGGTAGAAAGCACTGATGGACAAGCACCTTCTCTAGAGGCCATCTGTTCACTTAAGAAAAATGGTGCAATATTCTGATGCTCACATGTTTTTATTTGCTCTTCATTCCGAACATGGTCTGCTTAGGTTTGAGCGAATCCTGGCTGTGTGAGCACTATGTAGCATGGGGCAATGCCCAGGGCTGGGTCAGAAGCAGCCGTTAGTTAGTTCACTGGCACTTCTAGCCTAGGGCTCTGCATTATGCAGACTTTCTCGTGGGTTTGATTGAAAGTACCTTCTTCTGGGAAAGCATAATTTATTGATAACCAAAACCTAAATTAAACAAAGAGTACAAAAATGGGTATTAGTGGTCTTGACAACGTGGGTAGCTCCTTGGCTTGGAGAAATACTCCATGAAGAGAGAGTATCACCTGACAGGGACCAGAGGGGATGCTCTGAATACAGGCTTCAGGGCTGTTTGCATTCTGGTGTTTCGTGTGTTCCCCCTAAGGAGGAGTTAGCAGTGATTTACGGGTCATTAAAGGGGAAACACAGATAGCAGAAATCTGTGTTCAAGCTGATGCCACACAGCAATTGCACATGTATGTTCTTCCTCCCTGCATCACTCCATTACTCTGTCTTGAGCCCTGTGGAGAAGCTGGAGGTGAGGGTGAGATACCATACACACGTCTGGCTTGCTCTGCACACAGGCTGTGCTGTGCCGCACGGTGCAGGAGACCGGACTCTCCTGCGAGGGAGACACCAGAGCAGGCAGCTGAGCACAGCTCACGCGTGTGCAGCACAAGACGCACCTGGAGCTTCTGGGTAGTCAGCCACCAGCCGGGGCTGCTCTGGACCCAGCACCATCCACCTGGACGCCTGAGCAGGGTACTGGCTGCCCACAAGGACAAAGCCTTGGGGTGGAGAAGGGGATGCACCTGGGTGAAGTTCAGACATATGGTAGCATTAGATTAATTCATGCTCAGCAAAAGCCGTGCCATCAAACTCCAGGGAGCTAACTGTGAACCTGCTTTATCAGGTTAAAGACATGCTTTTCTTTCACCATAGCCTAGGGAGTGCTTCGCATTCGTACTTCTGCCCTCCCTTCTCAACAGTTAACTTTCACTTGTAGTTAAGATTGAACAGAAAATCCAGAGGATTAGAGAAGAAGGAGGAAAACTCTAAATTCCGATCCGCTTCCTGTCACAGTTTCCTGTCATCTCACCAAAACTTCTCTCAGTCTTGTTTGGACTAGTTTGTCACTGGGATCAATAAGATGCTGCTGCCTGTAAATGTAGTGCATATGTGGAAATGATACCGAAATCAGCGGGGACCTTGCTCCCCTTCTTCCCTCTGTTCCACTCAGCGTGGCTAGAGCATAGCCTTGGCTCCTGTACACAAAGTTCATTGGGGTGAGGAAGGTCAGGGTGACAGACCCCTCTCACACACTCTCATCTGGGTCAGGATCAGGGCAGGGTGGGAATGTCCGTGCCAGTGCTGGGCTGGGGGCAGAAGGTGAGGAGCGGGGTCAGGGTTAGCGGCTGCAGGAGGCACGACGTGCCGGCAGTGTCTGAGAAGTTGGAAGAGGAACTGCATCAGCAACGTGGGGCACAGCACCAGCACCAGCACCAGCCTTCCCCCGGTGAGGCAGTCATGTACCATGGGGCACGCAATGCTCAGCTCTTAGAATCATAGAATCGTTTATGTTGCAAAAGACCTATAAGATCATCGGGTCCAACCGTTAACCTAGCAGTACCAAGCCCACCACTGAACCATGTCCCTCAGCATGTCCCTCCTCTCTCGGCCCAGGCTGGAAGCAGCTCTCTGGTGCGTTGCCCAGCCCTGGTGCAGCCCCAGGGCAGGTGTTTCCCCATGCAAGGCTCTCCGGAGCTCTGTACACTCGCTGGGAGCCGGGCAGCGACACCCACCCCAGCAGAGCTCCCCGCATCCCTGCGTGGGGAGCGAGAGACGCGCTGGGGTCACCTCTGACGGCTTGTCCCTTTGGGCGTTCAGCGGCGCCACGGCTCGTGGGTGCATGTTCTCCAGCTCAGAGCTTGTAACGATGATCTCTCCTTTTTCATTTGATTTTGTTTCTTGCTGAAAAAACTCTGGGGAACATGACTCCGTTGTGCCATCTGAAAACAGCTGTGAGATACCATCATCAGAGGACCAACGGAGAGACACGTTTGCTGCTATTTCCTACTCTCATTAATAACGGTGTCGCTGAATCAGATAAATCCCACAACTGTTCTAAAAAATGTGCGGTCTGTGGCTCCCTGAAAACAGATTGAGATTTACTGCTCTCCATTTAGATAACAGTTGATGAGGATAATGGGTTATCTCTGCAGGGCACCGTACAATTTTTACTCTCTCAGACTCCATGGAGCACCTTATTTTTATTCTCACATATATAACCAAATATGTCAGAAGAACAGAAAGGGAAACAGATAAATCATCCATATTTGAAACACGGTTATAACTCAAGTAAAGAAAAGTGTACAAATTCCAGATTGTTCTCAAGGAAAATTATGGGTATGTGTACAGTAATGGAAGCTTTTCTTATCTGAGGTTTTGTGTTGAATATCTTTTTTTTCCCCCCGTTTGCCATTATCAGACAAAACCAGAAAACAATTAACTTCTAATAGTCCTTGAACCTCATCTCTGAGACTTCTCTTGGTTTCTTTAAAACAAAAGGCAGATTTCACTACAGCGTAACAGATGTCGTACGTGTGGTTGGCTGCTGCAAAGGTGAAAACAATTCCTGTAAGTGGAGAGTCTTACCTCATCCCTGTTTAGTGCCTCTCAGGTACTTTAAGAAGCATCTGGAATGGAAAATCAGCACGTGTCACACATCCATTTATTTCCCTTCCTCAAAAATGTTTGTGTGTTTACAGGGTGCGTGACTGGAAACCGACTCTGGTGGAGCATTGCTCACCTACACCAGCTGGAGACCGGCTCTGAAAGGGCACGAAAGCCTGACCTGCACAAGCTGTCTCTGTAGGCTGTGTCTCCCAAAGGAAAGGTGTCCCTCGATGTTGCTTGGAAGGAGACAAGCAGGCAACAGAAACCTGTTTCTGAAGGGTTGGGTTGGGTGTCCCATGTCAGGGAACGTCAGGAACATTAGGACTCGCCTCCTGAGCAGGACCAGTCCCTCTCACGTGGGCCAGTCCTGGACGACAGCCTTGCCTGGGCCGTGCTGCCGTCAGGGCTGCCTGCATCTCGCTCAGCTGTACCAGGGCTCACGCCATGCCGCGTGTTGGCAGAACTGCTGCAAAGCCCTTTGGACTGATGGTATTTATTACTGCAACCTCTGCTGAGGATTCTTCCCCTTCACCTGCCATTCCAGAGTGGAACGTGCAAGGACTAAATATCAAAGGTTCTCTGCTCTATCTGACTTACATGGTTTGTGAAGATGTGCTCTCACGGTTGTCAGTCATACCGGTGAGGAGAATGAGGGAGGACGGGAGCCTGCCATGCCCATGTATTCCTCAGAGCGTCTGGGAGGCACAGCACGGGTGCAGGGGTGCCTCTCCAGAAACCTCCAGGAACACAGCACAAAAATAACTCGATGCGTGCAACATGGGGCCGGAGGGAAGGACGTATCTAGTGCAGCAGACTGTCAGTAAAACCTGTCCCCAGGAATAACAGCTCAACGTGGTTATGAAGTTGCTCGGACTACAGTTTCCACAGATTCTTTTTCCTGCTTTTTGGCAGGGACAGCTGTGACTTGATGGGTTTGGTACAAGGCTGTGCACATCAGCCAGGAACGAAGATGCTCCCAGCACGGCACAGCTCCCTGCCACACGTGTGGCATGCGATGCACAGTATCCGCAAAGCACAGGCACAGATGTGGTATATTGGAACAGGAGCAGCAAGTTTGGCAGCTGGATGGTCCGG
The DNA here is from genome assembly GCA_008711295.1 of Anarhynchus alexandrinus. Lineage (NCBI taxonomy): Eukaryota > Metazoa > Chordata > Aves > Charadriiformes > Charadriidae > Anarhynchus > Anarhynchus alexandrinus. The sequence continues at coordinate 342,383 of VUYV01000417.1, read as the reverse complement.
CGTGTAGACACAGCCAGAGGCTGCACCAAGGGAATTAGTGAGTAAGTTAGTAAGCTGGCTTTTCTGTGCAGTTTTTTTGTTAGGAAACCTGATCCAACAACAGAAAGGAAAAGGTAGAGATGAGACAGTAAAATTACACTTTATACTAGGATGTTGCAAAAGAAACCAACACTAAAATGTGATTTCAAGACTGTTAAGCAATATATTGACCCTGCTGTGGGTGTAATTTTACCTCCTCGATGCTGGTGACTCCAGCAGCCATCCTTCATAACAAGTTCTGGTTTTGTCTGGAGCTCACGCAAGTCTTGGAACTTAATTATAGTTCTAATATTCTTGCTAATGAATTTGAGCATAATTATGGAGTAGAGTGATTTCAGAGGTACTCTATGTGAATGCTAATCACTCTCTTTAAATGCCTGTGTTGGTTAACTGCTAATACGTCTGCCTCCCCGGGGGCTCTTGGAGGTGGCACGACGGCACGTTTGGCCAATGCGGAGGGAAGGGGCAGCCTGTTGCAGTGCTTGGCGACCCTTCACACCAGCAGAGGTCTGCCTTCCAGCGTGGGAGCACCAGCGTGGGGGGCAGCACGGTGGGCTGCTCCTGGGGGAGGAACGGCTGCAGGAATCACGTCTGCAGCAGTGGTGGAGTCGGCGTCCCAGTGCTGCGGAGCACTGCCCGGCCACGGTGCCGTAAGAAGCAGGGAGCATGAAAATGTGTGTAGAGAAGAGGGGATGGATGGATGGATGGATGGATGGATGGATGGATGGGTGGATGGATGGATGGATGGATGGATGGATGCTCTTCTGAATGATGTCTGATGGAGAGGAAATAGGTGTTCCAGTGGAACAGGCGGCTGAAGGATCCAGAGGAGGCTCCAGCTGTCAGATGGGCCAGGCTAACTTGAACAGAGAACCTGAATTTTACAGTGTCTGCACAGATAATAAAATCAACAGAATGCTGCTCCTCTAGGCAAAAATAACATTGCTGCTTCTCTGCCTCTTTTTCATGTCTCGTTTTATGCTTGCAAGACGTTCCAGGAGTCTGAGACATGACATTTCTCTTCTTATGGGCTCTGTCTTAAGGCAAAATTTAACCTCTGTGAAAGATTATTGATTTGCGAAGATTTGCAAAGATCAATACAAATGACAACCATTTTTGAAATTGAAGCTTATGTGTTGCATCGAATTAATGCAATATCCATATTGAGATATGTTTTCTTTCTTTCAAATAATTTAATAAAGTTCAGATCTCCTCTGAGAGAAATAATTAATTGAGTAAAATGTTAATTAAGGAAAATTATTTTTTCACAGCACAGTTCTTCTAACGAAATAATACTGAGTGAAATGGCTGAAGTTTAACTTGATTGAAACTGGTGTCAATGTTTGCACAGTCTCACAGTGTGTGCGCTCCCTGTGCCCGGCAGAATTGGAACTTTGCTCAGCGATGATGCCATTATGAACGGCCTGCAGTCACTTCCTCAGCCCTTCTGCACCATGACAAATGGGAGATATTTACAACCTTATGTTTACTGCATGGTTATTTAAATTTGAAAGTATTTCCTTGCCCTCATTCGCATCATCACACTTGCTATTATGCAAAATAGATCAGATACAGGATATGTTTCCATATGTGATTTATTTGGATTCCAGCATACAGTGGAAAAATGTACACGCATACGCAAACACATATGTATGTATACATGTGTGTATTTATACCTATGTGTACATATAAAGAGAGAGCAGGATTACAGTTTGTGCCTTTTCAGGGGTTTTCTCTCCCCGTTTTGGCAGTCACCAGCAGTAAGCGCTGGGGTGACAGAGCCTTTCCAGCCATTTGTGAGTGCTCAGGTACCGTGTGAGAACTGAGGCTGGGCGGTGGGAGGGAGCACGATGCGCGCGCGGCTGGCGAGGGAGCTGAGCGCAGCCGGGGGGGAGAATAAACAGAGAGCAACGTCCCGTGCTCTGGAGAACCCTACTAAAGCACTGACTGAACGCCCGCACAGGGGGATGCCCAGCTGACAGTGCTCCCAGGTAATGGGCGCATAGAAGTGCCAGCTAATTACCTCTCCTATGAGGAGAGGCTGAAGGAGTTGGGGCTGTTCAGCCTGGAGAAGAGAAGGCTCCGGGGACATCTTCTTGCGGCCTTCCAGTCCCTAAAGGGGCTACAGGAGAGCTGGGGAAGGACTTTTTACTGGGGCATGGAGTGATAGGACGAGGGGGAATGGCTTCAAACTGGAAGAGGGCAGGTTTAGATTGAACATGAGGAAGAAGTTTTTCACTGTGAGGGTGGTGAGGCACTGGCCCAGGTTGCCCAGAGAGGTTGTTGAGGCCCCATCCCTGGAGGTGTTCAAGGCCAGGCTGGACGTGGCCTTGGGCAGCCTGGGCTGGTGGGAGGTGTCCCTGCCTATGGCAGGGGGGTTGGAACTCGATGATCTTCAAGGTCCTTTCCAACCTAAACCATTCTATGATTCTATGATTCTAATTAACGATGTAAAACTGAGACCACCATTGGGCTGAACCCAGCCCCTGTGGACCTGTGCACCCAGTTCAGGTGCACATTCTGTGGCAGTTTAACCCGAAGGGAAACTAGTTTTTGTGTGCAGAGAGCACACGGGAGGCAGCACACTGCCCACTGTGCACAGCGCAGCCAGTGGGGACCCCCGGACCCTCCCTCCAGAGGGATGTCCTGGGGCAGCCCCGGGGTGCCCGCCGCTCACCGAGGACCGCAGGCACCGCTGTGAGCCTGTGGGGAAAGCCAGCGCCCCGCAGCTTCACTCCTCTTCGGGAAACAGGCAGCAACTTTTGCAGACTCTGGTGGGAGCTCTGGGTTGGTGGGTGCTGCCGGGCTGCTGGCAGCGCGCGCCGTCCGGCACCAAGCCAGGCGGTGCTGGGGGCGGTGGACGGCCGTACCACAGCGTGAGCCATCGCCACTGCCACCACGGCGTCGCGGAGCGGCGCTGCCCCACCTCGGCTCTAAGGAAGAACATTGACTCTTGAAAAAGGACTCAAAGGTTTGGACAGGAATTGATAAGTATTAACAATCAGAGTATGTAAACACATAAATGAACGCATTGGCCACTGGCTAACGCAAAAGCATGCGTCTACAGACACATTCGCGAGGGCACATGCACGCCTTCCCCAGCAAAGGCATGCTCCGTTGCTTCGTCACCATGCTTTGGTGAGTAACTCCAGAGATAAATTCCTAATACTCTTATTTGGTGGTGGCAGTGTCTGCACAGGGTGATGTGTAATGAAAGTGAAATGAACTCTGAGGATAAGGCACTTAGCAGACAGCTAGAGAAAGAGTATTTCTTTGATTTTAGACAAATCCTCCCTTCAGTGTTCTGCTTTTGATCTTTGCATGGAAGGATAAGTTTTATGTAAGACAAATGTCTATCAAAGTTTTGTTTAAAAAGCATGCTTTTAACAGAAGGTGGCACACTGATTAGATTTGACATTTGAAGCAAGGCAGTCCAAACAGCCCAGGAACGCAGAAGGATTAACGTGAGGTCTCACATAAAAACTATTGCTGTTTTATTAGGCAAGCACTGCCTCTTAGGCAATGAAGTTTGGGTGCTATTAATCTATGCCGACAGATAATGGTTAATATTTGGGCAGTTGTAATTTTTTTCCTGCTATCTTTTCTGGTTAATAGACCATGAGTCAGTGCAAAAAAGATTCTTCCATGCTTCTACTCGCTGTAATTTTGGGAACAAATTATAGTTTTCTCTTGGAAAAACTGCGTCTTGCTCTTGGGGACCGTTTGAAAACCATCATTTACAGTCACAACTGGGATGGGTCAGAGCTGGTGGGGACTAAGGATGCAGAAGCCGCTGCTCAGGGGCTGTGCCACCAGGCCAGCACGCTGCAGAGCTGGAGGAGAGCCCGGGACTCCAGCAGGACCCTGCAGGCTGGCAAGCGAGGGCTGCGACTGATGAAGGGGCTTTTTTACCCGGTTACCACCACCGCCCTCATGAGGCCTACATCCATCTCCCAGAGCAACAGGAGCAAGGATGGAGCACAGCAAAGTCCTTGGAGACAGGCACGACCCTCTGATGCGTCTTTAGCCCAGAGAGTTCTTCTGCCTTACCCTGTGCTTTGCGCACCTTTTGCAAGTCGCTGTCATTTCTGAACTATTGCAGCATTTTGAGGAACCATGAGAGTTAGTCTCAGCGAGGTGTTACATTTCTGGTCGATCACTATTTCCCTTTGTCCAGTTCGATCTCTCGCCTAGCCGTCAGAAAGGTCAAGGAGCAGCCTGCTGCGTGCAGCTGGGTCAGGTCCCTCAGAGGAGGGTTTGCACCACCGGGGTCATTCAGCGCCGCAGCACCCTTGGATGGCAACCCGAGGGCTAGGGAAGGCGTCTGGGAGGTGCCCATCTTCCTTTCCCAGCGAGAAGGCACTGCCTGACCCCCGGCCATAGCCCCCCCTGCCCTTCCCCGGGCTGCCTCCTCCGTCTGTGCGTGGGGACAGTGGAACCACCATGGGCAGAGCTGTGCCTGGCGCGGGGTCTGGTCAGAGCCTCCTGACCGCCCACCCCTCCGACGGGGCTGCTGCCTTACCCTGCCGGGGCAGCCACTGCGCTGCTGTCCGTCCAGCGAAAGGGCATTTTTAAGACAAGTGCTAATTGTAAACCAAAGGTTCTTTCCCCATCCCAGCCCTGTTTCTGCCCAGGCAGGACAGTGTGAGTGCAGATACGAATATCCTCTCACGCCCTTCCCACCCCACCTCCCGCGGGGGCTCAAGGGGCAACCAGTACTGTCAGGGGCAAATAATGGCAGCATTGAAGATCATGCAGAGCATCCGGATTCCTGTTGAAGAACTGAGTCCTCAGTCCTTGGACCAGCATTGCTAGTGGCCCTGTGTTAAGATAATAATTGTGGCAAACTGAATACCCTGCCATTAGAGACCAGAATGAGTTATAAGGGACCAAAAGTACATTAAATGTCAGACAATGGTATCTAGGTAAAATTTTTGGTGCCTCATAATTAAATAAAGGATTCTTTGAATCAGGAATGGCAAACCCCAAGTTTTAAACAGGGCTGACGTTAAAGTGCTAGTGAGGATGCTTTGTGTGTGCAGACAGACCAGGTCAGAGCAGGGACAACCGCGGAAACTTGTCCCGGGGAGGCAGTTCCTCGTTGGGCACGGAGACGCAGGGCTGCCGGGGGCCGGCGCCGCAGCTGGGGCTGGGGATGCCCTCGGAGCCAGACGCTTGTCCTGGCGTGTGATGGCCGGGTGCCTCATGGCCCGTGGCGGGCTGGGGCTGACCCCTGCCGCGCGTGCCGGGACAGGCGCGAGCACAGAGCAGGCAGCGAGGCAGCCTCAGCCCTCCTTGTCCTCTCCTGGGGGGTCTCCCGCATGCACTGCAGTGGCATTCTCAAATACTGTTAGCTCCAAACAAGGAATTGTAAGAGAGTTTTTCTCCATCTGCTCCCGCAGGGAACGGCTGCGGCAGCGGCCCTCTCCCGGTGTGGTACCCGCAGCGGGAAAACTCTCCTCACCCCACTGGGACGGGCTGGGAGCGGCAGGGGTCCGGCGAGAAAGCCTGGCCGTGCAAAGCTGTTCTCCTGGCACGGATAAACGCGACGAGAACTCAATGCCGGGGTATTTGCCAGGAGATCAGCTCTGCAGAGGCGGCAGCTGAAGAACGGCTGGTGCGTTTCCAGGGCCGTGAGCTGCCGCGGGTCGCTGCCCCGCACAGAATGCGCAGGGAGCTGCGGCGGGCGCAGCCGGTGCCCGGCGCGCTAAACACCACCAGCACGCTGCTGCCGGAAACAAAACCCCTAATAAATTGCTTGAAGAGCGCTTGAATGCCAGAGTAATGACGGAGGTGGGAACATCCTTGCTAATTACAGGAAGAGCGGGCTGCCCCGGGGCGCGGAGCGGGCAGGTTCCTCCGCCATACTTGTGCTGTACAGTCAAACATGTCTCTCACTGCCCAGAAACCTTCCGTTTCCTTAACGCCTCGCGTGGACAGAATAACACACTGGAACAAAGCCCTGGCTGCAACGACTATGCCAAAAAATAAAAAAAGGCAGGGGCTGCGCTGCTGACCCAAAAGCAAATGTCATCCCCGTGTCGTGCCCAGACCATGCGGCGGCACTGGGGGGACGGGGGGGTCGTCCGAGCAGCGCTGGGGGGGCAGCAAGGAGGCACTGCTGGGGATTGCACCCTGCCATTTAGCACTGCAGACAGAATGAGCACAGGACTCCTCCTTCGGAGTGTGATATGTCCACGAAGAGTATTTACATGTGGGCTGTGGGTATAAGACCGAGAGGGAGAAGGAACTGAGGGAGCTCATGTCACAACTCTTCATTCGAATTGCCAGGGAGGGTCCGTTCAGCTGTGCCTCCTGCCCTGGGAACAGCCTGGAGACCGTGCACTAGCGACTGGAATTTTTACCAACGTAAAAATATGAATAATGAGCAAAATTTGATTTAGTATTGATTTAATTAGAGAGCTTTAATACTGATTTAATAAAAGAGAGCATCTGTGCCATATGCTCAGCTGGTAGAATTAGTCATTTGGTCAGAAGAGAGAATCCCAAAGGCATTCCTGCCCAACCTGAAAAGCAAACCCAAAGAACTGCTGGTGAGCAGCTCCGTGTGCTTCAGCCAATTGATTCCCCAAAAAACCAAAAAAATGGTGATGATCTCAGGACAGCTGGCAGGAGATGTCCACCGAGGGCTGCGTGATTCTGCATGAAGACCTAAGATCCAATCCAGTGCAGGGCTACCATAAAAGATTGTTTGTACCCCATGCACAGCGGTAAGACCCGGATGAAGGAGAGTGGTCCAGACCCTTTAGGGCTATCCTGAACTATACCGCTTTGGAAGAGAAAATGCTGTGTTGCATCACGTCACCAGGAGGCAGCCTGCTGCCAAAGAGAGATGCAGTCTCTGTCCTTTGTAACTGGGTGAACTGGGTGGCACACGCTTGCTGGCCCACTCTTGCCTGGCAAAGCGTTGACCTTCAGAGGTTTTCCGAGCCCAGAGCCTCCACCTGCAACCCCGACCAGGTGCCCCATTCTCCGTCATCTCCATCTCAGCGGTGTGGCCAGGCAGGATCAGGTGGGGGACAGCAGTGCTCGGGACAGCGTCCCACGCCGGGGCAGAGCCGCCAGCCCCCGTGCTCTGGCTGCTGGGCCAGTTCGGGACAGCAGCCTGGGGGTGGGAAACCCCCCGGGGGAAACCCGGCTCAAGACCGGGGACGGCCTTGACTACGGGGTGCGCTGGGAGGGATGCGGCAGGGTGGGGAGCGGCCGCTGGAGAGCGGCTGGGGGTCGCTGAGCTGGGGCTGTTCCTACCCTGACTCTGCGGGGAAAGGGGCTGCAGAGAGGCAGGGACCCTGCGGAGGTGAGCCCAGGGCAGCCAGGGCCAGGCAGGAGGAGGTGATCCCCAGGCTGAGCGGGATTTCCTGGGAAACAGGACTGCGGGAGAGCACGTCTGCCCCTTGTACAACTGGACGGCGTTGCCTTTGCTTTCCGTACTGCTGTGCCTGATGCCGAAGGGCTCCGGTTTAGGCTGAATAGATGGCTTCTGCCAACATGAAAGAAATGCTTTCTGGTTTTCATTACAGTGAGAAAAATATTGTTTCCATCCAAATTCTTTTTCCTCCTCAGGTTTGGCAGCTAATCCCAAACCCCAGTTTTTTTCCCTGACTCCTAATTACAAAGTCTCATGCTGGGGCACATCAAAATATAAACAAGAAGAAAGACCTTCGCACTGGACATGTGCCCGGGACACATAAATACTGACATCAGAAAAAGATTCAGTGCTGGAGCGATTCAAGAGCGACACTGACTTGTTGCTTCTCCGAGTTTCTGGCATCCTCTCGTTGTCACGGAGGCAATCTCTTCCCTTTCCTTCCTCTACTTTACTGTCTTTTATCCTGTTAGTTATCTTTACTGGGCAGTGGGTGCATATTCATTGCAGAGGTAATAGAAAAGGAAAGAAAATCAGTCTTTCGGTGCGCATTTCCACGCTGTGCTCATAAACTGCTTCTCTGATTGCCGTAACAATAAATTAATAACCAAACAGAAACAGACCAAAGACGGTTTTGCCACGTGCTGGGTGTACTATAGCTACGCCGGCGAAGATGCATGCCTGGAAATGAACATAAGCCCTTCAGTGGACTTCTCAGGTATTACTTTTAATTGCAAGTATTAGTTACATACTATATTGGGGTTTTTTCCAAGTCACAAAAAATCTAAATTTTCTGCAAGAAGATTTTAGCAAATGATAAATATAAAGCTCTTCTAGAAATCATGTTTTTTTGTTAACCCATGCACATGTTTTTGATTTATCTCCTATTACAATAATATAAATAGTGATGTAGCTACTTATCACTATGCAAATCAGTGCATTATTGATAAGAAGGCACATTTTTGTTGACTAAGGCTGGCAAATGTCCTATTTCCACTTCAGGAGATGTGCATCCTCAGAAATGTTTATTAAGGGGACAATGCTTACTGTAACAGCGTTCTCCGTTCTCTGGTACTAACCGGTGTATTGCTGGTCTAGATTTGGGGAAAATCCGTTTAACATGGAAGAGAGTGTTGGAATTTCTATTGACTGCATTTTTCTCTTGCTTTTTGTTGCTATGGAAACAGCCCCTTCTTATTCTTAAACCATTTGATCATACCATTGCCTATTAAGCAAATTTACATTTCTGTCGCAGTTTCGGTCACGCCGTGCCAGGAACAATTCCTCCTGGCGATCGCCGGCTCTGCACCGCCCCAGGTTCTCACAGCTGAAACCGTGACGTTTTCCCAACCCACGTGTACCGAGCAGCAGTGGTGCAGTCAGAAATGCACAGCTCTGCAGGCTGGGCTGCGGGGTGCGCACCCACAGGCAGCGCCCGCAGTGCCCGGGGGGCACCGCAGCACCCCCAGCCCTGGGGGGGGCACCGCAGCACCCCCAGCCCCGGCACCCAGCACAGCGTCCAGGGAGGGGAGGGGGCAGCCCGGGCTTGTGGTGCTCGGGCTCGTGGCCAAGCACAAATCCAGGCTGGGTGGAGAATGGGTGGAGAGCAGCCCTCAGGAGAAGGACTTGGGGGTGTTGGTGGATGAGAAGCTCCCCAGGAGCCGGCAGTGTGCGCTGGCAGCCCAGAAAGCCCCCCGCACCCCGGGCTGCATCCCCAGCAGCGTGGCCAGCAGGGCGAGGGGGGGATTGTGCCCCTCTGCTGCGCTCTGCTCTGCTCTGGGGAGACCCCCCTGCAGTGCTGCCTCCAGCTCGGGGGGTCCCCACAGCAGAAGGACACGGAGCTGTTGGAGCGGGGCCAGAGGCAGCCCCGGAGATGCTGCGAGGGCTGGAGCCCCTCTGCTGGGAGGACAGGCTGGGAGAGTTGGGGGGGTTCAGCCTGGAGAAGAGAAGGCTCCGGGGAGACCTTAGAGCCCCTTCCAGTCCCTAAAGGGGCTCCAGGAGAGCTGGGGGGGGACTCTGGATCAGGGAGGGGAGTGATGGGATGAGGGGTAATGGTTTTAAACTGACAGAGGGGAGATTTAGATGAGATATTGGGAAGAAACTCTTTCCTGTGAGGGCGGTGAGCCCCTGGCACAGGTTGCCCAGAGAAGCTGTGGCTGCCCCATCCCTGGAGGTGTTCAAGGCCAGGTTGGACGGGGCTTGGAGCAACCTGGGCTGGTGGGAGGTGTCCCTGCCCAGGGCAGGGGGTGGGACTGGATGGTCTTTAAGGTCCCTTCCAACTCTAACTATTCTATGATTTTATGATGAGCTCTTCATACTTGGCCCTACTTGGGATGAACTGCCCCAGGAAAAGAGAGGAACAGGGCAGATGAGCCTGCGAAAGTTGCACAGGTCTTGCAGGGGGTGTCTGTGCCTCCCCTGTGCTTGGCCAGCCCAGCACCGTTCCCACGTGCACTGAGCCCGCGCGTTCTCTGCCCCCCTGCTCCCTCTCTCCTTCCAGCTGCAGCCTTGGGGGCGGACAGGGCCCCCGCGAGGGATGGCAAAGCATGGCGGTGATCTTCCAGAGGCACAAAGCTCCTTCGGGGTGCAGAGCGTGGCTGCCTGGCCCCAGTGGAGAGTCTCACAAGGCTTTAACATCACCGGCACTGCCCCTCCGTGGAGGCTGGGGCGCCCATACCTGCCCCCCCCCGTGTACGCTGAGTGCGGATGGCACGTCCCCAGCCTCAGCAAAGATGCGCGTGCTGCTTTTGGCTGGGAGAGAGTTAATTTTCATCATAAGATCTTACATGGTGGTCTGTTTGGGATCTGTGCTGGAAACAGCGTTGATCACACCGGGATGTGTCAGTCACCGCTCCGCTCCTCACCCCACAGCGAGGAGGTGGTGACAGAGGGAAACAGCGACTTTGGGTTTTGGACCCAGCGGGCACCGGGGTCCAGATTCTGCTTCATCCAGTCTTTGTAAAACATTTGGGGAAAAGTCTGGGGTTTGTTCTCTCCTTCACCTCTTCCCATTATTATTAATCTCAGATTAAGATGTCCCAAGCCTGTTGGCCACAGAGCCATGGGTAGGTCTTGTGGAAAATGGAGGAAAAGGAAGAAATGCAGTGTTTTGAACGTACGCTTAAGGTAGGTAGATCCTCAATAGACAGATCTAGATGTATTTATTTTGGCAAATGGTTATGCTGTGGGCTTTAGGGAAGTATTTTCTTTAGAATGTGAGGTTTGGTCAGCAGTTTGTGTGGTACACAACGCCCCTCATTTGTTTTGATCAAACACTAGAGAAGACAGAAGGAGTACTTGGACTAAATTGTGTAAATCTTGTCTCACCTCCCCATGAAGACTGGCAATCTCTTTGTCAAGCTTCTGAATAAAACAGAGCATCAATGTTTGACAACAGTTCTGATTGCTGAATAAATGCTGGTAATTATATTATCAGTTTATCATATCACAATTTATTACATTAAAAATCCTCTCCATTATTCAAGACACACCCGTGCACATTAATTTTGGAGGCGTCTCAGGCTTGTTGAGGTTTTCTCTGGTATTCTAACGGTAGGTGTAGGCTTGCCTTTATATTTTTGTTGTTTCTACCTCACAGTGATGATTAAAGTTCTTATTTATCATCACATTCAAGTCAGAATCTGGGCTGATGAATGTTCCTCTTTGTGGTTTGCCTCCCACTCACAAATTCTCAACTTGGTCCTAATGCCAGTAATCTTAAACCTGGGACTCCTCATCCACACACGGCTCTCTTTACCAGTGCTTAATGGTTGCAGCAATTAACTTTGTTTGCACTGACTTCTCTTGGCTGCTCTCCTGCTTTTAATGCAAATTTGGTATGGTAAGATACTTATGTGTTTAGAAAATTAGGCTGGTAATGTGAGGATATACCTTCCTGAAAAATCAGAAATTATGCATATCCCACAGTTTTATGTGCTGAGATTACTGCCAGGTTAACATTACTGAAAATCTTAAGAAACCGGTGTCTATGCAGGCGCATATGCATGTCTCATAATGTGGCCTCCAAAAAAACCCAAATACAGAACAAAGCAGGAAAAAACCTACTAATTGAAGAACAGGGAAATGCTTGCCGAGCTTTGCATATAACATGCATTTTCCAGTGGTGACTGAGACACGCGTGTGAGAAGGGCTGAAGCTAGGAAGGAAGGGTAAGCACCGAGAACAGAAAGCGCAGCAGAGGGGCTGCTGCGGGGCGAGGGGTGTCCCAGGGACACCACATGCTGCTGGGTGACCGCTTGGCTCTGTTGGACCCGACCACCCACGTCACCCCTCCGCAGCACCCGCCGTGCCCGGGCCGTGGCACTGCTGTGCCCATCTGCCAGGGTCCGCCGTGTTACCGAAATCGGCAGAAACAAACTTTCTAAGCCTTAATTTAAGTTTTGAAAACAGGCACTTCTTTATCACGGTGCCGGACGCTCAGGGGATCACTCCACCTAGTGTGCGCACCGAGTTGCTCCACTACAGAAATTATATACAATCAAAGCATACATATTCATCACATCTCCAAGAAATAATTAACATATTCATACAATTTCCAAGAGCTCATTAATATATGTAAATGTCCGTGACGCATGCGCCTTCACATACACTGGTGGTCGTCCAGGGTCCTCTGGTGGTCATCCATAGTCTTCCTCACTGCGTGCGCTGGTTGAACCCGATCCTTGCGCATGCTCAGCTTGGTCACAGAGTTCCACCCCCCCTTTAATCTTGGAACCTCCAGAAGATTTTCTCGGTTTACTAACCAGACCTGCAACTTATCATTTTCTTGACAGGTACTTCAAAGCTACATTGTTCTACAGTTAGTTCAAGTCATACTTAGGTACCAAATGAATATTATGGATTGATTTTCATCAATTGGTCCCTTGATTATATATACATATATATATTATTATCAATACCCGTATCCAAATAATCAATGGTTATTTCAATTAATATCTATTAATTTGGTTCTTGATATTTAAATCAAGATGGGAAGGGTAAGGGGGGTTTCTAAGCAGCATCACTGCCGCATAACAGGTTTCCATCATGACTAAACTCAAACCAAACTTCTCTATTCTCTTCTTCATTGTTTCATCTGGGATCTACTTGTTCCTCAATACAGAACAATGATTACCTAGGGAGGGCTCTATGGTTACAAGTCCGCAGCCGGCCCGCAGCCTTCCCCGCAGGCAGAGTGGCCCCCCCGCGGGCAGCCTGGATGGCCTCTGCGGGCGAAGGCATCTGGCACCCCCTCGCCACCGCCCCGCCGGGTGGAAAAGGCGCTCTTCTGCAAGATGTGATCTGGGGAGAGAGCAGTGGGCTGCCAGATCTCCCCGAGAATGAAAACGGCAGATTGAGGGTCTGTGATGAGCTGATGACCTCAGCTCCTGTCTCCTCCATCATGAATAAATGACTGATGACGTTGGAAGGGGACCTGTATGCTGAGCTGGTATTGACTGATTGTGCAGAGACAGCTCAGCTTCTTGGGTTCCTCTCCTGTGCTGGGGATGCAGATGAAGCAGAACCTTGCTGTAACCGAGAATTAAAACTGGTAAAGAAAGCTGCTCATTTCAATAAGGCACTTAAAAATTGCCACGGCATGGAAAAAAGGGCATTTCTCTCCCACATCAGCATTCAGTTGTTCAGGGGCAATGTGTCCTATTGCTCTCCTGTGAAGTAATTTAGATATTACAATATTAGTGGTTAATTGTAATTTTTATTACATCTACGTGTGTATTAGGGGTCTAATAGAAACAAGAGATACACGGTCATTAAAAGTAATTGGTCATTTTACAGCATGGCTTTGCTCCTTATTTATTTTAATCTAATCTGGTGTTATCAGCTCAGCTGTTTCTTCAGCCTCATCTGAGAGACAGAAGTTCGAGCGGCAGAGATGGCCTTTCCCCTTTTCCTTGCAGAGGCCCCAGACACTGCACATGACGCCCCGCGGCGGGGAGACCCGCGTTACGCAGAGGTTGCCATGCTGCGTTCAACCGCGCTCAGGTGGGAAATTCGGCAGGAGCCGTCACAGAGGGCTTCCCCGGCCGCGGAGCTGGCGCCGCGGAGGGCAGAGGCTCCTCAGGGAGCCCTGCAGCCCCGGCACAGCCTTTCGCCAACGCGAGCGCCGCTCGCGGCTCTGCACCTGCGTTCAGGCTGGGACCAACGGTTTGGTTCTGGCTGTGGCAAAAGGTTGAAAGCAAACGTCCATGGACATTTTATTGTAACTAAGGGCAATTTGTGCATAGATTTCTAATTTTCATGTGCACTTTGGGATAAGTTGGCTTTGGGAAACAACCGACAGTATATTTCTGCTGCCGTATTTAGCTGAAAATCATCTGTGTTTCTTAACTGAAATGTTTTAAGCTTGTCTTTGTCAGGTAATAAAACTGTGTTGCTTTATAACTTAATGCCTTGTGATATCTATTTCAGAGGCTGACGTTTCTAATGCACTAACACCCTTGAGCAGAAAAAAGCTATTCAATTTCAAGCGTAAATTCATCCACAGATGTTTTCAGGATCTAAGCAAAGGTTGATAAGGACACGGGCAGGATGGTGTGGATGCTCCGTGCTAACGCTGTCCAAGATGCTGTTTCAGCAGAGGAGAGAGGGGATTTGGCACCCAAGTTCATTTAGTAAAGCTAATAACCTTAACATTTCGTACATAGCAGGAGCTTACAGCTTGAAAGCAATCTCAACAGGGAAGCTTGAAAAAGCAGTTAATTGTAATAAAAGAGCTCTGATATGGTCTTCAGTGTTGAGCAACTTTCTGCTTTTTCTCTTTATCCAGAGTCTGAGGTTGTTGCCCTTTACTGGAATTCCTGATCACAGATTTTATTTTGTGCATTCACACAAACAGTTCCTGTTAGGTCTATTTATCTATTTATTTATATTTGTGTGAAACGCCACCAATAAATTTTTAACTTTATCTTAATGCTAACTGATGTCCTCTGGCAATTTTCAGAGTCTGCTGCTGTTCTTGGCCCCTTTGAAAGGTCTGTCTGCATATTTAATGCCCTGGTTTTCCTCTTCGGATGCTGTTCATGTGCTGACTTTATTTTTTGAGCTTGGTTGTCCAAAGGGCAGAGGCGGATCACGGAGGGCACCTGCGGGAGCCTGGAGTCGTCCGTGAGGGTGTCAGCCGAGGTGTCCCCCATGGCTGTGGGCAGAGGGATGGTTGTCCCATAACGGTCCTCCCTCAGTGGCCTCAGAGGCTGAGAAGAAATGCTGATCTTCAGCTCATCAGCTGAGCCTGACGGGGCTGCCACGGGACAGCATCCTCTGCATGCCACACCAGACAACCGCACCGCCACCCTTGGGGTCTGCTGTGTGGCCGGGAGGGGCAAGAAATTTACCCACACCATTGGCGGGTGGACCTGTGAAGGGCCATTGACTTTGGCCCTCTGGTCTCTGGCATGGGCGGGCAGTGGCCAGCAGAGTCCTGCCAGCCCTGATGCTCAATTGCTGGGCTTGGGGTGACCTGTCCTGACACAACAAACAGCTCCCAAAAAATAGGATCAAAAATGATGGTGAAATCCATTCCTCGCAGAACAGATGGTTTTGGAGTAAATAGAGGCCATGGACTGTTCCCGGTGGGCAACTGGAAGGAGCATCCCTGCTCTGGATGTGGCCGCTGTATGAGAGTTTAACACCCACATCACGACTTACAGACTCATTTAACTTCCAAAGATATGCATGCCTGCTCCTAAAATAAAGTGAAAACAGAGACGGGTTCAGCCTTCTGCTGCACTTTTCTGGGAAGGACACCCGCACTTGTGGACTTCCCAGGAGTGTGCCTGCGCCAAGCCCTGGTCCAGACCCTGCGGAGGGCAGCTGGAGGCTGGTGAGATGCAGCTGGCATTGGCGGGAGCGTCTCTGTAAGCTGTCACCTAATTCTGATGTGCGGGCTGGCTGGAGGAGAGCGACCGACCTGCCGCAGTGGCTGCCCTGGCGCGGCAGAGGCGATGGAGGAGGCTGTGCCCCTGCCCGCAGCAACCTGCTCCACGCCCAGAAGCATCTCCAGGCAATCTGGGCTGATACTAGCCTACGGGGTTGCTCCTGCAGGGAGTTTAGCACTGCACATCTCAGGCTGGTACGTAGCACAGACTGGAAGGGTCAAAAATCATCAGCTGAAATTATCTTCAGACACCCTGATTTTACTTTCCGACATCAGGACTTCCTCCCTCGCTTTGGGATGCGAAGGCAGAGACAGCCTCAGCTGCTAGCAGCAATCCGTGCCTTGATATTAAATATTTATGTCTTCTGCAGTTCCAAGTGTGTGGGAGCCACTAAAGCTTACCAAATTAGCTGAAGCAAAGTGATAGCCCATGGCACTCCACCAACAATCTGCTTTTGTGTGCGGCACGGTGCCTCTCCGAGGCTGGGGGAGACCTGTCTGCATCTGCAAAACAAACACGTGGTCCCAATGCCCACACTTCCAAGGAGCTACATCTTCAGCGTCTGAGGGAATTTGTGCAAAAACCCACTGGTGACAATTTGTACGCTGGCCAGAGAGGTGTCTGCGTCCCAGCATCCTCCGGACCTACACGCGCGCTGAGGCAGTAGGGTGGAGAGGTGGGTAACTGGAACGGAAGTAGGTTCTTATTTTTTAGGGGGGACATAACTGCAGTCTGCAGAAGCACCAAGATTTTCCAACTGAAATTCTCTTCTGTTGAATAAAAACTCTTTGAAGAGCTAGAGAGAATATTGAAGAGTTCGCGTGCAAAGACAAGGTGTGCAAGGCATGAACACCACGCCAGGTTTTCCAACTAGCAACTCCGCCGACATCACTGATTACCCAAAATTTTAACTGCATATATTTTGCGTTAGATTTTTCTGTTAAGGTCCCCATGCACTTGCCCATGACCATGGGTTTTCTGGAAGGTGCATTCCTATAGACGTCCGTCATTGTCCTCACAGAAGTCCTGAGGAAACAGAGGTGAACGTCAGGAAGGGGGAGAACATGAACATGTGCATGTGCACCCCACTGTCAATAATCATCAGGGAGTCCTTTCAAAATCTGACTTCCTTTTAAATTTTTATTCTAGAAAAAACTTCATTTCTGTGTTTTTACACGTTGTTGGCCATGTTATGCTAATTTCAGGCTTTCCACAATGAGCATCAGGCACTGAAGAGGTTTTGCAATGTAGAAGAGTGTTCATCAGGTTCTTCGTGATACCACAGACCTCATTTGCTCTAAAATCCTAGTCAAATTTTGAATGGGCAATTTAAAGCTGAAGGCAAATGCAGAGCAAGATAATGGATTAAACTTTGTTTGCTTAACTTAATAATAGAATTTTTTGTTCATTATCAGTTTTGAAAATCACAGTTAATTTTTAAAAACTTGAAAGATGAAAAGCCCCAAAGTGGAGTGATAAATCAATTAAAGACCCTGCAAATCAGCCTCACAAGCTATCACGTGTGCATGATGACAATGTATATGTGCATTTAGTTATACTGAGAATTAAGTTTTTCTCTCTCTCGCTCTCCCCCCATGGATATGTTTATGTGGACATATAT
Organism: Anarhynchus alexandrinus; assembly: GCA_008711295.1. NCBI lineage: Eukaryota > Metazoa > Chordata > Aves > Charadriiformes > Charadriidae > Anarhynchus > Anarhynchus alexandrinus. Next base: position 325,441 of record VUYV01000417.1, on the reverse strand, counting down.
ATGCAGAGAGGGAGAGAGAAAAGGATTTTATAGATTAAGAGAAAAAGAGAAACAAGCAAGGACTAGTGCTTCTTAGGCACAAGTTTTTATGGTTAAGTTTTAAACCTACCCATTTAGGGGATTTAGTTAGAATTTATGGAGTGACACAACTACAGAATAGTGGTGTTTAAAGAAGACCTCTGGAGGTCATCTGACCCAAACCCCTGCTCAAAGATGGACCAATCTCAAGGATACACCCAATGTCAAGGTCTGCTTCAGGTCATGACCAGTCAGGTTTGGGATGTCTGTGAGGTCGGAGACATCCCCACCACTCTGGGCTTCGGCTCCAGTGTTTGACCACTGTCACGGGGGAATATTTTCCCTAACACGCGGCAGGAGTTTTCTGTGTCCCAACATCTCCATTCCCCTTGAGCCTCCAATACCGTTTGTTATTTATTTATTGCTTGTTATTTATTCATTAGCTGAAGCATGATGCCTGGTATGAACACAGNCTGGGAAGGACACCCGCACTTGTGGACTTCCCAGGAGTGTGCCTGCGCCAAGCCCTGGTCCAGACCCTGCGGAGGGCAGCTGGAGGCTGGTGAGATGCAGCTGGCATTGGCGGGAGCGTCTCTGTAAGCTGTCATCTAATTCTGACGTGCGGGCTGGCTGGAGGAGAGCGACCGACCTGCCGCAGTGGCTGCCCTGGCGCGGCAGAGGCGATGGAGGAGGCTGTGCCCCTGCCCGCAGCAACCTGCTCCACGCCCAGAAGCATCTCCAGGCAATCTGGGCTGATACTAGCCTACGGGGTTGCTCCTGCAGGGAGTTTAGCACTGCACATCTCAGGCTGGTACGTAGCACAGACTGGAAGGGTCAAAAATCATCAGCTGAAATTATCTTCAGACACCCTGATTTTACTTTCCGACATCAGGACTTCCTCCCTCGCTTTGGGATGCGAAGGCAGAGACAGCCTCAGCTGCTAGCAGCAATCCGTGCCTTGATATTAAATATTTATGTCTTCTGCAGTTCCAAGTGTGTGGGAGCCACTAAAGCTTACCAAATTAGCTGAAGCAAAGTGATAGCCCATGGCACTCCACCAACAATCTGCTTTTGTGTGCGGCACGGTGCCTCTCCGAGGCTGGGGGAGACCTGTCTGCATCTGCAAAACAAACACGTGGTCCCAATGCCCACACTTCCAAGGAGCTACATCTTCAGCGTCTGAGGGAATTTGTGCAAAAACCCACTGGTGACAATTTGTACGCTGGCCAGAGAGGTGTCTGCGTCCCAGCATCCTCCGGACCTACACGCGCGCTGAGGCAGTAGGGTGGAGAGGTGGGTAACTGGAACGGAAGTAGGTTCTTATTTTTTAGGGGGGACATAACTGCAGTCTGCAGAAGCACCAAGATTTTCCAACTGAAATTCTCTTCTGTTGAATAAAAACTCTTTGAAGAGCTAGAGAGAATATTGAAGAGTTCGCGTGCAAAGACAAGGTGTGCAAGGCATGAACACCACGCCAGGTTTTCCAACTAGCAACTCCGCCGACATCACTGATTACCCAAAATTTTAACTGCATATATTTTGCGTTAGATTTTTCTGTTAAGGTCCCCATGCACTTGCCCATGACCATGGGTTTTCTGGAAGGTGCATTCCTATAGACGTCCGTCATTGTCCTCACAGAAGTCCTGAGGAAACAGAGGTGAACGTCAGGAAGGGGGAGAACATGAACATGTGCATGTGCACCCCACTGTCAATAATCATCAGGGAGTCCTTTCAAAATCTGACTTCCTTTTAAATTTTTATTCTAGAAAAAACATCATTTCTGTGTTTTTACACATGCTGTTGGCCATGTTATGCTAATTTCAGGCTTTCCACAATGAGCATCGGGCACTGAAGAGGTTTCGCAATGTAGGAGAGTGTTCATCAGGTTCTTCGTGATGCCACAGACCTCATTTGCTCTAAAATCCTAGTCAAATTTTGAATGGGCAATTCAAAGCTGAAGGCAAGTGCAGAGCAAGATAATGGATTAAACTTTGTTTGCTTAACTTAATAATAGAATTTTTTGTTCATTATCAGTTTTGAAAATCACAGTTAATTTTTAAAAACTTGAAAGATGAAAAGCCCCAAAGTGGAGTGATAAATCAATTAAAGACCCTGCAAATCAGCCTCACAAGCTATCACATGTGCATGATGACAATGTATATGTGCATTTAGTTATACTGAGAATTAAGTTTTTCTCTCTCTCGCTCTCCCCCCATGGATATGTTTATGTGGACATATATATGCAGAGAGGGAGAGAGAAAAGGATTTTATAGATTAAGAGAAAAAGAGAAACAAGCAAGGACTAGTGCTTCTTAGGCACAAGTTTTTATGGTTAAGTTTTAAACCTACCCATTTAGGGGATTAGTTAGAATTTATGGAGTGACACAACTACAGAATAGTGGTGTTTAAAGAAGACCTCTGGAGGTCATCTGACCCAAACCCCTGCTCAAAGATGGACCAATCTCAAGGATACACCCAATGTCAAGGTCTGCTTCAGGTCATGACCAGTCAGGTTTGGGATGTCTGTGAGGTCGGAGACATCCCCACCACTCTGGGCCTCGGCTCCAGTGTTGGACCACTGTCACGGGGGAATATTTTCCCTAACACGCGGCAGGAGTTTTCTGTGTCCCAACATCTCCATTCCCCTTGAGCCTCCAATACCGTTTGTTATTTATTTATTGCTTGTTATTTATTCATTAGCTGAAGCATGATGCCTGGTATGAACACAGGTACACTGGCAGGACTGTGTATCGCGTTTTGGGAAGCACAGTCTGCTAGTTTGGATCATGAGAAGTCACGACCCCAGCGGCACCACTGGTGCTCACTGGAGGAAGCCAGAAGGACGCAGCGGTGTAGGACGACTGCCTGAGCGGCCACAGGTCTGTCACGCTGGTGGAAGGGATCTTCTGGTGAGAGGGTTTTGCTGGGTTTGCTGGACTCACGTAGAACTGGAACCATTCACTCGTTTAATGACAGTGAAATTGCTGATACAAACAAGTCCCACGCCGGGCAGCAGCCCGCACTGCCAGGCGCGTGTTATCCAGGTGGGTACAGATGCTCCCTCCGTTCCCAGCTCCTCCAAGGACATCGCTTCCCGGGGCCGCTCTGAAGCTTCGGTCCTGCCTCCAAGCCCGGTGAAACAGGCTGCCAATGGAGAAAATCACCCTCCTTCAATATCAAAAGCAAAAACAATCCTTAAAACAAGTAACGTCATAAACAATCATGACAGCAATGGCACAGCTCGTGTGTGACTCAGACTGATCATTAAAAATTCAGGTGATACCTGGATGAAGGATAAATCCCGGTCCTTTTGAAAAGCCTACCTGCTGAAGGACAGAACCAGGGGAAATCTGGCAGGGAAAGTGAGTGTAGGTTTGGGAACAGCCAGTGCAACGGAAATGCAAGATCAGGTACAGCACTTGAAAAGAGTGTAGGAAGCAAGTTTTGATGATAAGAAGGGACTTCATCACCCTGTGATTTAGAAAACTCTATATTGTCTTTTGATTTAGAAAACTCTATATTGTCTTCACGGAATCTCATATCTGCTGGATATTACAGCCTGCCTTTTTATTTCCTTCCATATTTGGGAAAGCTCATGTACAAAGACCCCCTTTGAGAAAGGTGAAAGAGCACTAATGGGTAACGGCCCGCGGGCCGTACCAGGCTAGGAGGTTTCCTAGTGATGTCCTGAGCCCAGGATGGGACCAGACTCCCTGGAGGACACCAGGAAGGGTCCACCTGCCACCGCTTGTGTGCCTCACCGGGAAAGGTATCCCCAAGGAGTGTGGCCTGAGGTGTGGAGGAAGGACATCTCTGATGGGGCAGATCATGTCAGTATGCCCAGCAATAAACCATCTGGAGACAGGGTGGTAAGCAGAAACCTTTAACGTGCCATATTTTGCACAAAGAGACTGACTGGTCCCTTCCAACCCTGACCGTTCTGTGATTCTGTGACTGTTGTTTCCTTTTTCCACTTCAGTCTTTTATAAACATTTTCCACGTCTGTTGTCTCTCCTAGCTGCTATAAGTAAACGCTGTTGTCTGTGTTTTAGCGTAGCCTGTCCTGAGGTATGTGTTATTTCAGAGCATTTGGCTTTCACGCAGACTTTCTTTGGCACAGGTGTAGATATGTTTGTGACTTTTTTTATTAATTCAAATTTTTATTTGTCTTTCAAGTAGGAATGGGGGGATGAGGGGCTGGAATTTCCCAGTTCTGCATCCCTCGTAACAAACGTCTACGTGGAAAAGTAATGGGGAATCCTTTAAAAGGGAAAAGCGTGGCAGCGGCAGCAACATCCCCCCCAGAGGCCTTGACCCCGGTGGCGGTGGGCGGCTGCGCTGGCACCACAGCGCGGTGTGCAGGGCCAGGCTCGCCGTAGCTGGTACCCATCGGTGCAGTCATCCACACAAACACCATACAATATGGCAAGGGAAGACCCATAACGTGTTTAATTTTCAAGTTTCTTGCATGCGTGCAGTTTCATCGCTTGCATAAATGTGCCTTAATTACCGAATTCTTCTCTGATGCTTTCCCTTATTTTATGTATCTCAAAAAGCTGCCCCCTGGTTTGATACCCGTGGGGTGCAGTACACATCTGTTGCCATGGCAGCACGATCATGCCATCCTAAACTCCCTCAGTTTTAAAAAAACTTCGATAGTGTCTCATAGGTGTGATTAACTATATGTGAAAAACTCGCTGGTGGTTTTTTTATACGCATTTCTTCAAAGAAAGCACAGAGACAACGAGCAATTGTCTATTGTTCAGTTGTCAAAGCTCTGTGATTATTTTCTACATGAAACCGAAGGGAGCACAGCATTAACTTGCTGCTTTGGTAAACTGTCAGTGGACAGTTTGGATCTCTGGTACAGAAACAGAGCAAAGCAGAACACTGTTTTTGGGGGAGCTAAACAGCAGTCGGTGCTTTCAGAGCGTATCTGAAACCTTGCGTGCCGTGGAGAAGTGGTAGAGGACAGAGCTCAGATTCTGCCAGGTACATTTCCAGTTTCCAAAAGCAAGTTGTTTCCTCGGAGACCTGCTTCGGAGACACACCACAGGGCTCTCATTATGCCAGAAATGTCTTGAACCATGGGCTGAAAGAAATGCAGATCTCTCATCCAAGATCTTTATTTGCCACCATGATTGTGAAAGAGAAAAAGACTCCCCCACATGATTATTGCTTTGAATTTTTGTATTGTATATTTGTATTTTTGAATTTTAAATATTTTTCAGATGTTTTTTGTTAAGATCAGTGCTCAAATAGACCAGGTGGAGGGAGGTGATCCTTCCCCTCTGCACAGCACCGGTGAGGCCACAGCTGGAGGAATTTGTCCAGAGCTGGGCTGCCCAGCACAGGAGAGAGGTGGACATGCTGGAGAGAGTCCAATGAAGGGCCGCAAATATGATGAAAGGTCTGGAGCATCTCTCCTATGAGGAAAGGCTGAGAGCTGGGACTGTTCAGCCTTGAGAGCAGGAGGCATGGGGGGATGTTATCCACGTGGATAAATACCTGAAGGGAGGGTGCAAAGAGGCCAGAGCCAGGCTCTTCCCAGTGGTGCCCAGTGACAGGAAAGATTGAGGTTCTCAGATGCACTGGAGACGTGATTCACCGCCCTTCCCCAGCCCTCCGGCACGGGAGCAAAATGTCCTCTGTCNCAGATGCACTGGAGACATGATTCACTGCCCTTCCCCAGCCCTCCGGCACGGGAGCAAAATGTCCTCTGTCCTGCTGTGGCACAGGATTTGAGCTCCTCATGGAGACCGCAGATCAGGGCAAGCAAAGCTCCGCAGCTCTGGAAGAGCTCAATAACAGCAGCACCAGCCCCGGCCAGGGCAGAGGCCTCGGCACGGGTTGCTTCTTGCAGAAATAAGTGACTGAGGGCTCCCTGCAGACGTGCTGTCCCGACGGGGCGCACGCTGACTGAGATCGGCCGTCTTCTTCCGCGGGAGGGCGGCAACCCGGCGGCTGTGGGGGCAGCCCAGGGCTTCCGCCGCCCCGCGCCGGGTCCCGAGCGGAGACCAGCACCCTTCCTGGGGGACGCAGCGCCCACAGACGCCATCCATGCCATCTGGGGTGTCAAACCTCTCGAGGTTTGCGCTGCCGAAACAGTCACGCTCATCTCAGTGGAGCGGAGCCCGTCCCGTGAGACCCGCGCTGTCACCCACCCGTGGCCGCGGCTCCCCGAGGGCAGCACAACAAACCAGCAGCACGTGGGGCTGTTGACACGCCGAAGCCAAAGCAGCTTGTTCCCGAGGGAGGGTGGGAAATGTGGAGCAGCTAAGCGCAACAGAGTGCCTCTGCAGAAGCACGTATAAAACATGAATTGCCTCTGCCTGCAAACAATAACAAATAACTCCTCAAATCTACTTTCAGTGTTTCTGGTTTTACTGCTATCGCATGTTATTTTCTAATTTTCTTTATAACACCATCATAAAAGAGGGAAAGCACTTTTTCAGCAGTCTGTCTACAGGCTAAAGAAAATACTTTATTTAAAGCTTTTGCAGCTCTATCTTATCTTTTCCTTTCTGAAGGATTTGATCATTAATTATACATTCCAGCACAACATGAAATATTTAACTCGTGCTCTTCAATTCCAGTTCAACTTTCCAAAGAAAGAAATGAGTTTGAGAACAGAGAAGACTGGGTACACAGATATGAATCCACTAGTGCTTATCACAGCTCTCCCCTGCTCAGTGCCCAGATCAATAGGACCGAAGCCTCAGAAGGCTTCAGGTGGTCAGCGCTGCTCTGCGTGCCATTCCCTTAATTACAGGAGAAACCTGGCTTCAGCGGATGGATTGTGCAAATATGAATTCAGGCTTGATGCTCTGAAAATACGCCTGCAGGTTTCTAAAGGTTGGGAGGAAAATATGTAAGAAAAATGAAGTGCAATAATTATTGCTCACACAATGAAGCTATACCCTTGTGTCAGAACTTCTCCAAGCCAGCAGGAAGGTCACAGCACTGTAACGGGATGGCAAACGTTACAGGAGGATATGATCTCCATGTCCTGGACTGCTGCCGTACACCATGCTGTGGTTCCGCTGGCTTCTCCTTAGCGCTGCGCTGGAGGAGATTTGGTACAAAGCAGATGTGAATCAGGTCAAGAGTTGTAAGTGAGCGCATTCAATTTAATTTAAATGAGTGTGTGTATAACTGGATAAAAAATAGGAATTAGAATGAATTCTGACTTAGTTTCCAGAGGGATGAAGGCAGATACTATATGGTTGCACACAACGTCATTTGCTCTGGTTGTCCAAAGGGTGTCACGGCTATTGATTAGTTGGCACTATCTTTAAGAAAAATAATGGAGGAAGCCATAAAGGTAACTGCATCCATTTTCCAGCTAAAGGAATTACATAAATATTTGTTACACACACAAATGGAATGTACAATAACGTTTGAATTCAGTGTGTCTGTGGAAAATATAATTTCAGCTCTAGAGCAAAATAACAGCTTATCTTAACCACAGCCCCGCATTTGCAATTGCATAAACAAACTTGTTTAGGAGTTGAAGAACCAATTCCCTAAGTTGGGCTAGAGGAGTGAATGCCATTATCTGCTCCACTTTCTCACCGCTGGAGCCTGCAACGCACTTGGCAGAGCAGTCACTTCGGGCAGAATCGCCTCAGATCCAAGCCCAGTTTCTAACTAGTAAAGCAGAGTGCATTTTCCTGGGCCAGTAAAAATAGAGCACTCGTGACACGAGTGGTCGTTATGACTTCCACAAAAGTGGAGTTGCACTCCAGTTACAGACTGTGTGTCTTTCACAGGGGAGTGCCGGCTGAAATTAAAATTCAGGAGGAGAAATATGTTTTCCTCTGGCTCATTTCCTATCACTGGCCTTAAAGGCTCATTCTATAGAGGACAGAGCTGCACCATCATCTGCAGGATGATTTTAAAGTGTTACCTGTAGTTTTTACTTTTAGTTTTACCTGAAGTTTATAATTTCACACATCAATAGTGTTAAGGCCAGAAAGATTTGTATTATAGGCACTCTCCTGCAACAGGAAGTTAAAGGAAGCTCACCCAGGGCCATATAGAAAACACACGTGAAATTGTTGGGATGTATATTTTGGAGGCCATCTGCCTTCATGTTAAGTATCCAGCTAATGTGGAATCTACTTAATTTCCTAACTGCACTTTTTCAAGTTATTTACCCTTATTTCTAAAGGTAAAAAAAAAAGCAAAAAAAAAAAAGCAATGTTTGAAAATTCTGGTCCAGGTCTGTTTAGTGTCAGCTTCTGTCCCTGTAACCTAAAACTTACTTTTCTTACACTTTCTTACTTTGGTGATACTAAGCAGCGGTCTAGAATACCTAACTTCTCTGGGACGATAGAATAAGTAGGGTCTTCTCCATCCCTCAGTGCAGCTGAGGTTTTCCTGGGTTCGTGCCACTCTTGCGGACTTTCCCTGGATGCTGCCGGGTCTGTCGCCCGCTGTGCGCACCGACACCTCCTCACAGCGCAGAGCCTCCGCACGCCCCAGCGCTGCCCTTCCTTCCTTCTTTCTGCACCGCGCCACCCCCCTCCCGCCTGACCACTGCCCCTCTGCCCACGGGTGTTGCCGGACATGGGAAATCCATCAGCTCCAGCTCTGTGTGACTCCGGCCGCGGCCGTCTATTGGCAGAAAAGTCCAGGTCCGGACTGCCCTTCCTTCAGCGTTTCCCCTACTTTTGCAGGAGCCCAGCCCTCTCTGAATCGCAGCCTTTGATCGCCACCCTTGTTTTCCCCCTGTTCATTGTACAGACCCTGCCTAAACCCAGTAACATTAATTCCCGCCTGCACAGATCCCACCCCAGCCTGTTCCGTTGCACTTTTCGGGGAGGGGGAAAGCCGCCTTGTTAAGGCTGCAGGACCCGTCCCGCCCGCCGCAGCCCGGGGGGCTCCAGGGGGAGGGATGCTCCCAGAGGAAGGCCATGCCAAGAGCACCTGCCGTGTCCCCGCAGGGGCAGGTTTAGCCACCTGCGGGCTTCTTTTGGGAGGTTTTGTATGAAGATGCAAAGTAAAAACCCCAAACTGTAGCTAAACCTTTGTGGCTGCCTTCTGCCCTGCGGGAGCGCTTGCTGGGCTCGGGCAGGGCAAGGGATGGTGCCGGGTGGGCAGAGGGGGGTGCGAGACGCGGTGGTGGCCAAAGGGACGATGGCTCCGTGGGGGTGACGGGTGGCCGGGAGGTGGCTGAGCCGCACGGGCGGCGGGGGGTGCCGGGACCCCCGGGGTGGAGGATTCCTCCTCCGGTGCTCAGAGGGGCTGGCTCTGCCCCACACGGCTACCTTGCAGCTCAAAACAAACCACCCCAAAGCCCCAAAATCAAACCACAAAACCACTGCATACAAACCGCATACACATGCATGTGAAAATCTTCATCTGATCCCTAAATTCCTTGAATCAAAATAGTTTTCAAAGCTTCTGAAGACGCTAAACCTAACCCAAAAAGTGCCTCTGGTAACTGTGCTGTGCGTGCCCCTGTGCAGCAGAGGACGGCTCCTTTCCAGACCCCCCTTACCTGCGGATTAGTAGGTCCTTGCAAAGCATGTTAATGTGGGGCTTTCTGGGGAATCTAATTTATTCTGTATCTAAAGAACAAGGATGAATACACTAATAGACTTCTTGGGCAAGGCTATAAATGAGGAGACTAAACTTATAGAGGGAAAGCTAAGGAAAGGCAACCAATCATGATCAAAGGGCTTATTATATAATTTACACTCATTCAGTACAAATGAATTCAGCCTTTTAGAGTCCTTAATAATTAACACATCACTGGTTATGACATTAATGCATTAATTTTCTATCTTCCATAACACATAGAAGCTACAAAAAAACCCAGAAAATAAAATCAGATGCAGAAGATGGGAAGGTCTTTCCTAACCCTGCTGCTTTCTGTGAGAGGGGGATATTTTTTAGGTTTTTTTCCTTTTTCTTTTTTTTCTTTTTTTTTTTTGCTATGTCACAGAAACATCAAAGGACCAAAAACCAACGTGAAGAAAAGCTGAATAAAGACATATTAAGCATTTAATTCAACCTAGATTTTAAATTCCAATGATCAACATAATATTTTGGGAAAGGAACAATTCCTGTTCTGAAGCTCAGTTCTTCGATTAATCAAATGTTATGAATTTTCTTCACTAATCCCTTTGAAAGAAATGCAGATATTTTGAAAACAACATATAATGGCATATGTCCACGGGAAAAGCTTTGTTTGTTACTAACAAATGTTAATTTAAGACCTCTGCAGTATCTGAGTGGAGGGTATTGTATCAGGGCCATCAATCACACCTGATCTGAATAAGAAATGTTTTTCCCTCTGACCTCAGGGCAGGTGAGACTAAGCTTATTTTGATTTAAATTTATCCCAGGTGTGCTGTGCTGATCTTGGCCTCATCCCTGCCCCATGCCTGCCCCACGCATTGCGGGTCACGGGGTCCTGGGGAGGAGGGTGAACGGCAGCGTGAGGGCAGTGCCGCGAAGAAAATAAGCATCTTTCTGGTGTTAGCAGGAGCTGAAAAGCGTCAGAGAAGCCGGACGGGCAGTGCGAGGGGGGTGTAAGCCCATGCCTGGGCCTCTACGATTTGTCCTCACGTCTCGCAGCGTGTGCCATGACCATCGTGCCGCAGCGTGCGCTTGTTGTTCTGCATCCCTGCGCGACAGCCCCCGCCGGGCCGTCCCCCCCCAGCCCCGCGGAGCAGCTCCGGGGGGGACGGCCGCCCCCGGGGTGGGTGATGGCTGTGAGAGGCTCCTCCAGATGACGCCTCGCCAGTGCCTCGTGAGCTCTTCCCTGCAGCTGACGGCGTTTCCCTGACTTAGTGCTCCGTAAATCAGGAGAAGCACCACCAGTAATGGCAGCTCAACAGATCAGGTGAGTCTCATTTCATTAGCCCCCTGCAGAGGGCATACAGGACGTTTCAACACATGAACGACTTGTTATTTCGAGAAGGTTTTCTGCACACCTCCTAACTGTGGCAGGGGTGATGCCGTTTCAGTGAAAGAACTCTCCAAGAAGGGTCACTGCAACGCTCTCACTTGCAAAGTGGTGCTGAGAATAAGCAGATTTCCTCCCAAAACCTTGAGATTAGTAACCATCCTCTGGATTCATTNCCCCCCCCGCCCCCACCATCCCATCTCCCTTGAGCTGGCTCCCTGCCTCCTTCATGTCTTCTGTATCAGGTTCAACCTTCTTCTTTGCTTGTCCTTTCCCCCACGTAGCTGGTGACAGGACGGCAGAGCACTGGGAGCCTGCAGCAACCCCCTTTACAGCCGCATTAGTTGGGTAACGGTTGCAGCCTTGCAGCACTGCTCTGGGTGCTGCTGCAGCGGAGGTCTGCCTTCACTCTGACTGCACGGAGAGCTGAAGAGCTGACCGCAAGGGGACGAAACGTGGATTTCAGATGTGTCAGAGCCTGTGATCAAACAGAAGGAATAACTGCGATGGTGGATGTCAGTTTGTGCTGCCTCTGCCCTAAACCCGCGACTCACAGTGCTTGTGGACTGCGAGCTGAGGCTCCTCTGGCTCATCACGCTGACCCCCTGGGAAAAGGCACTTGTTCCTACTCTTGGGAAAGCTGAAGTGAAGAGAAGCCTTTGCAACACTAACAAAAAGTTACAAAAAAACCCAAAACAGCCTGCAACAACAACAAACACAAAAATCCCAAACCCCACAACTCGTGTAAATATTTATACCATCTACAGTTCAGTAGAGGTTTGGTACGAGCTGCCCGTGTTGTGGATGCGTTTTGTTGAGCATTGTTGATTTGGCTGAGGTCCTTGGATGCTTTTTCTCTTCCTTTCTGTGGTTTTTTTCAGTGACCACTTAGTGTTTCCTGTTACATATCTGTCTTCCCTTGGTAAGGAGGAGGTTGGTTACTCCAGAGCACCTTGAGCAAAGGGCTGCCTCCGCAGTGCTGTCGGTAGCTGAAGAAAAGTGAAACGTGCCTTCCTCCAGCAGGACAGGCCGGGCTGCTCTGGGCTGGCAGACCAGCACCAGCTTCAGAGCCTCTCCTGTTCAGCGACTCGGGTGGCTTGAAGTAAGAGAAAGTCACGGTCTTTACGTAAAAAAATGTTTTGTTTGAATAAGATTTCGGACCAGAAGCATCAGCTCTGTTTCATTTTTCTGAAGACGTTGGCTCAGATCAGGGGTCACCCTTAGCACAAGCAAAGAATGAGGACTCATCCCTCGGGAGATACACAGAGGCGCCGTGATTTCCGCCTCCCCCCATTGGGCAATGGGCATTGCAAACCGGAGTAAGCGGCAGAAAGAGAAGACAAACTTCTTTAATCACTTACTGTGTTTCTATAAGCCGAACCTCTGCATAGTTTTGCGTTACGTTCTGTATAACCTCACACAGCCCACGTCTCCCGTGTGCCGCGTGCTGCCGCTGTCACTGCCGTCGCTCTGGCAAGTCACCTCCTGGTGCCTCCCTCCCTCCCGCTGGCCGTCTGTCCGTGCAGGGCGCTGCAAGGCGGTTCGCAGGGCCGGGCGGGCTCTGCCCCAGCGCGGCGCTAAATGTGAGATGCTTTCTCTGCCGAATCAGTCTCTGGTCCGGAGAGAAGCTCCTTTCCTCGGCCGTACCTACGGTAAGTGGCGGTGGTGAATCTCTTTGCTGTACTCATACACACACACAAAATATTGATCCTTCTGGAAAGGGAGTGACTGTCCTTGAGCCTTTCCCTGCACACAGCTCTCCCCACGCCTCTGAGGAAGCCGTCTTGTCGTTCCCTTGGTGGCTATTCAAATAACGAATATTTATTGGCTTATTAAAGCACATTGCTGTGTGTCAGGAGGACGGACACCACTAGAACACCATTTAAAACACAGTTTGATTCTTACCAGCAGCTTTCGAGTCCTGCACGTTCCAAGTGAAAGTTAGCTGCAACGACGGCGAACTGGGGAAACCAAACACTGCGTTTAAGTTTTGCCAACTCCAAGGAAGTCTTTAAACGGATAGTCTGGCGGGTTGGAGGATAACGTTAAATGTTCCTGACCAGCAGAAAGCAGACTGAAACACGGGCAGACCTGATTTGTGACTGCTTTCAAGAAGCAAATTGTTTTGTTCATTCCTTCAAGGATCACTGTAAATAGTAGAGCACAAGAATGTGATACACTGGAAAGTTTAAGAAGATGGGAAATTAGGAAAGTAATTACAATTTTAAAAAGTAAAACTCTAGATATTCTACAATCTTTTTTTTTTTTATATGAGGATCTTTTGCTGAGCGATTTCTAGCAACCCCTTCCGTCTGTCAACTTTCAGCAAGACCAAACTTCTTGTGAACGAAGAGAGCTGTAGTGAAGTGGCAGCAGTTGCTCTTAGGGGACAGCTCGTGCTGCACTGAGAGCTTCTGCTGAAGTTTCTCAGAATAATTGTTGTGGTTTGTGTGGGAGAGTCTTTGTAAATAAGTTGAATTTGTTTTCTTTCCAGTGTCTTTGTTCACAAAATAGGCTTTTTGAGTTTCGTGCTGCAAATGGGTTTCTACTGAAACGGTCCTGTCCTTGGGCGATCTTTATCAGGTTTTTTATTAACTTTCTGGAATCCTTCTAACTTTGTGAATTCACGTCCCATGTATAAATCATACACTCCCACAGATGTGTGCTTAAGAGCATTGCTACGGCAGTCGTTTTCAGAGGTAACTGAAAATGGCTTTCCCGGAATCGGCAGCAGCCACCTGAACCGCCGGCTGCCAGCAGATGTTGTGGGCAGCATGCGCTGAGGTTTCATTAAATAGTCTCACTATTTAACAAGTGTTTGCAGTTCATTCATGGGTAACACGGGGACAAAAAAGGTGAGGAGGGGAACCCTTAAAACAGTAACTTCTCTTTGAAGAGTTTGCATAGCCAGTTCAAAGAAAAAAAATCCAACATGAAGAATATTAGAAGATAACCCTTTCTAAAATTCCGTTGCCGCAGTCAGCTCTCCTGCTTTGCTTAGAACACAAATGTATTAGATATATTCTTGCTTTCTCAGAGAGCAAACTATCATAGGTTTTCTGACAAATTTACAACATGGTCAAGCATACAAAACATAGTATCGTCTACTGAAGATAATGTAAAATGAAGTGTTGATGCATTTCTGCCTACAGTTCATTTAAGAGATACAGAGCACTCTGGTCTGAACCAAGTACTCCGAGATGATCTGGCAGATGGCTGGTGCCTTCTCGGAGGGTCTCGGTGCTGTCGGTGCTGTCTCAGGACAGGAGGGTGGAGGTAGGCTAGATGGCGTCTTGAAGCATCCTCCAGATTTCTGCTCCCTGGCCCTGGTGCCAGGAGGCTCTGGCAGCTGCTGGGAGTGCTCCCTGCCCGCTCCCGACGCGCTTGCCCCTCCAGCGCCCGGCTGGTCGGCGGGCTGAATGTAAGCAGTGCCCAGAAACTGGAACGCGGAGCTGCAAAGTTTCACTGAAATACTAGAGGAGTATTTTTTCCTGAGCAAAGCTGCTTCTTATGTTCTTTTCCCTTCCTTCAGCAGCAGGAAAACTGAAGGAGCAAACTCTCGTGTTGGCTTTTAGGGCAATTCACGTAGGTCCTCAAAAGGACCAGGAAATTAAGGCTAATGAAAGAAGTGAAGGTAAGACATCCTCAAAACCTTTTTTCTGAACCAAATCCAGACTGTATTTTTTTATTTTGTGCAAAAGTGGGCTTTAGCTGACCTCTTTCTTCCTATCTTTAAATATGTGAAGGCTGTGTTTACACGTGCGTCTGCTTTCATGCGCGTTCGTTTGGCTGCCTGTCAGTACGCTGCTGTTCAGATGGCCTGGAAGGCATAATTATTTTGTAAAGTTACACAATAGGCTAATATTAGGCAAAATGGGGCTTATTATTGCCTGATGGAAATGCAGACTTCAGGAAAGCTACAGCAGAGATTAGTTCAGTCCATTACATTCATTAGGCAAATTTTTTCATTTCCCACACACAAACTTTTCTGAGATACATGAAAATAACGGATTTGGAGAAAAGATTGGCACCGGAAGATAAACTTGTTCTGGACGTCCCAGCGGTGCGTGTGAGCCCCCGGTGCTGTGCCTGGCGGCACTCTCCATGGCACGGGGCCGAACGTTGGCTCGGCGGTTTGCCCCTCCGCTCGCCCTCCCCAGAGCCACGTGCCCCGTGGCCACCGTGGCGAGTGCAGGCAGCCGAGCCCTGCCGGCACAGCCTCTGCCCACGGCCCCGCCGCGGCGCTGCCGGCGCTATGTGGGCCAGGCCACCGGCCGCAGGGGCACTGCTCTGGCGCAGGGTGGGCAGGAGCGGTGCCCGGTGGTCCCCCCAAACCGGCTGTGCCACGGGACGCCGGGATCTGGCACCCACCACTCCCGAGGGCGACGCTCGGTGCACGGCTCCGGGGCATCCCACAGCTCCCGGTGTTTGGCGACGTCTGACCTCCAGCATTTTTTTGGAGCCAAGTCTGACAGTCCCGTTCCTTCCAGATGCTTCTCGCCGTTCCGTTCAGCTTCGACCCCCCCATGCACTGTTCGAAGCTGAGTTTAACAATCTTATTTGCATGCATATGGTGTCTGGAATCTAGATTAATATTTTGGGAAAGAAGGATAAATCTCAGGATTTCTTTTTTGTAGTTAAAGTAATTTTATTTGAAATTACTTGGCAATTTTATCGGTGATAATAGGATTATGAAATCTATTTGAATTTGGGGGGAGCGGGGAACATAAGGAATCAATTTAAACTTCTCTTTTGAATGGAAACCTTGTCAAATCTCCTTAACAACAAGTTTTCGCTAGCTCTGTGTCACATATTGGATAATCCAATTTTAAATTGCATATTTTGCTAGAAATAACATGTATGGAAATGGAGTAGATTTCAGGCAGTTTTAGGGTACCAGCAATAAAACAGTTGGGATTTGTTTTGTCACTGTGATACCTGAAAATGTAGAGGTGCCCATAATTTGAGCGAGTTTATTAACCTGTTGTGTTCACTGGGGCTGGATTTTGGATTTTTGGGTCCTCTGCATGCTGTCCCCTGCTCAGAAGCGGCTTGGCTACAAAATTTGAGGAGTCTCAAATAGAGCTGCTCCGAAGTACGTGGGTAAGGATGGAGCTCCCTTTAGGAGTGAATCCCAGTCACATTAATTTCAGCAGACTTTTCCTCCTTTACACGCTGCGGGGGGGACGTCAGTGGACTGCAACCCACAAACACAACGCTGAAGTGCACGTTCCTGTCTGAAACTGGAGGACACGAGCCAAGGTTTGCTTTAAATTGCACTGGGGAAGCGGAGAGCGGGACAGAGTGGCCGGCGGTGGAAGTGTGGCATTCGCTCTGAGAAAAAAAGCTTAATTTAATTCAGTCACACTTTTGCGGTGACCCATTCAGGCAAAAGGTGAAAATCAAATAATCTGTCTCCTAAACATGCCCAGTGTAATGCTAACTAATGCTGCGCCTCTATTTCAGCAGGAGATAACTGCAATAACAACAGCAGTTGTCAGTTGGCACTGCAAAGACAGACCTGGGTTTAGACGTACCTTTTATATGTTTTATTGAGATGTCCCATATGTAAATCAAAATGTGTCAATATATTAGGCTTGATATATTTGTTATTAATTCTTTATAAGTCCAATGACTTGAAAATAGCTATTGTCTTTCACTATCGTATCTTCTACAGCAAATTTACTCCTGTTAAAGTAAACGTGCTCTGGTATCCCTGTTATTCAGGTTGTCTGTTTATATGGAAACCGTACTTTGTCCTGGTATTTTTGCCTTGAATGTTGCGCATTTGAGAGCCCAAATACAGCAAGCAATCTCTCACTGATGTATTCCTTGGGTAGGACGGTGGGGGCTTTTTGAATGTAAATGTTTTCATTCCAGGGCATTAATCTTGCACAATACTCAGCTTTTGGAAGTCTATGTGCAATATATACTACCAAAATGGATTTTAGTTTCCAGACATAACAAAGGAGATGTGAAAATCCAGAAAAAAAAGTGTTTCCAAACTTCTAAATCAATTTCTTCTGCAGAGGAAAAAACCTCTCCTTTTAAAATTGGAATTGGATGAGTTTTTCCAGTGCTCTGAGAGTTAGCACCTTGTCTTTCAGTTACACTTCTGTAAAATGAAACACAAAATGCTTCTTAATGGCATTGCAGTTATGATTATCTAACTGATATGGATACGTCTATCAGAGGGGTCCACAACAATTTTTGCCTTTTTAATACTTATTGCATTATTGACTCCACAGAAGTAGAAATACTTATTGATCATGGAGATGTAAACACATTGTTCTTTTGCATACCATCATTTTAGCAACCAGCAGTATAAATACTCAGTTAAACAATGCGTATGTGGAAAATAAATGACACATTGATACCTTTACACCTCAGTATCTTTTTTAAAGGAACTGACCTTTTGTTATCCATCATTTACAAGGTAGTACTTAGTCGCTACTTATTTCATTGCTTTCTCTTCATTCTCCTTCCTGTGTAGAATTTAAATATCCTCTTTTAGTTTATTTCTGGAGACAAAAGGTTTGAATTTTACAGTTATAACGACTCCTACTATTGCAGTAAGCAATACTTAAGAAGTATGCCCTTCTGGCAGTGGGTGTGCGGGCAGCTGCCGGCCGCAGGCTGGAGGGCCGTCCCGCGGGGGATCGGAGCCGTGCAAGTCGTGGGTCGCTTCATATGATTTTAGGGGAACAAAAGACACAGTAGTGCCAAACACTGTTTACCCTCATATCGGTCACCTTCATGAAGGGAGCTGCGGGGCAGCAGCCTGCCTCTCAGCAGTCTCTGATGGGGGAGGAGGGGGAGGCTGCTCAAGCCCACGGGATAAAGCCCCAATAAACATCTGGGATAAAGCCCCAATAAACATTTCTCGTGTTGCTTTCTGTGCCCCCAGTGCCAGTGTGGGGCACCTGGCCCGGGGAGGTGAGGAAGGCACCCTCACGGAGGAGGCTGTTCTGGATGGGGTGTAGGGGTTGCTTTTGCTAGAGCCGAGGGGAAAACTCCTGGTGCCCTCTGCCCTTCCCTGCCTTGCTCTGCCCTTCCCTGCCTTGCTCTGCCCAGCAACCCCCCGGCCAGCCCGGGAGCCCCCTCGCCTCCGAGCCCCTGACTCCTTTGCAGGTCCTGGCTGAGATCGATGAACGGGTTCAGAGGCTGTTAGGAGCAGAGCTCGCAGCAGAAAACGAGGGTAAATGTTTTGGGTCTCATTTTCAGTCCAGCGAGGACCTGAAGAAAAGTTCTGCCACTGAGCTTGTTGCAAGGTCCCAGGGAGCTGCGGTCCTCTGCTGTTCTGCTCCCCGGTGGCCTCCCCTGCGCTCCCGTTATTGCCTATGCCGCTCGGTGACGCTCGGACGGTACTTCTGCCGCTGTGACCAGGTTTCCCCGCTGACCCGCCGTCGGCCGCGGCAGCAGCCCGGGGGAGCGGGGGATGGCGGGTCCCGCCCGGGCAGACGCTGCGCTGCCGCCGCCGGAGCCGTGCGCTGGTGGGGGCCCTTGGCTGCCCCCGCCCCGCGGGCTGGCGCTCAC
>VUYV01000417.1:214531-306861 GCA_008711295.1 Anarhynchus alexandrinus | reverse complement strand
CTCCTGCCCCTGCCTGGGGGGGTGGGTGGGGGGGTCGGGGCCGGGGCGGGGGCCGTGGGGGCTGGAGAGCGGAGCCGCTGTGCCACACATCCAGGCATGCGGCTAATTGCCACCTGGGCGAGTTTGCAGAGCGTCCTTGCTCACGCCGCCCGCTTGTGATTTACTCAGCAAGAGAATCCATCCGTGCCGAATGTCACTGGAGAGGTGAGTTCGCTTTAGTGCGAGGTCAGCTCAGCTTCTAAACAAGTTACCGGCTGACTCATCAGCCTGCGAGCATCTTCTGCGACCCCGTCCCTGTCTGTAGCTGCTGTACTCCCGCACGCGACGGTTTCAGGTACTGACCCGTGCTTCAGCAGAGCACAGCTTCAGGCCTGATGTCAGCATAACATGAACTTTCCAGACCTTCAATAAACCAAGTGTGAAAATCCTATTTCAAATTGTTTGGACCTGAGACATGTTTTTCTGGTCTTTGTAGGCAAAGTCAGTGTATAAGCCATTGGGAAAGGGACAACCCGCAGTGAGAGCGCAGCAGTTTGGGACTCACTTGGAAGAACAGGGTTTGTACAAATCTGGGGGCTGGCGGGGACTCGCAGGGGATGCCAAAAGGCTTGGTCAATGTGACTGGGAGCTGTTGTGTATCACCTGTGAAAAATCATGGTGATTGGGAGAGAACTGTGACTGGAAAATAGTGGTATGGCCCTGATCTTTAAGAAGGGGAAGGAGGAAGAGGAGGAGCAATGGGCTGGTGAGCCTCACCTCAGTCTTGGAATGACCACAGAGCATGTCCCTGGCACCTGTTTCCAAACATGCAAAGCACAAGAAATGAATCAGGACCAGTCAACGTGTTTCCCAAGGCAGATGCTCCCTGGGCAGCCTGATGGCTTTCTCCGGCAGGAGGGATGGCGCTGGGCCATGCAGCGCTGAGACAGGCACCAGGGAGGCAGCGGAGTCCCCGGCCCTGAGGTTTTAGGCTGGACAAAGCCATGTCTCAGCTGATGGAGAGCTGATGACAGCCCTGGTGTAAGCAGCAGGTTAGGCTAGTGTCCTGTCCAACCAGCGCTTTCATGGTTCTTTGTAAATCCTTGGGAAATTAGGAGAGAACTGGTAGATTTTCATGGACCGAAACATATACGCAATGCTTGATTTCACATATTCTGTGCTTTGATCCACATTTTCTTTTTTAAAGTTTACTTTGTGTAATAAGTAATTTATAGAATTTAACTTACAGAATACTATAATATATCAATATTAAGGATATATGATTTGTCCATAATTTACATTTTATTATGAAAATTTATGTTCTACTACTCCTCGTATTGACATCAAGAAGAACATTTGTATTAAATGCAGAGTCATTGCCAAATAAGTTGTTTACAAACATTTAAGGCTCATGGAAGATACTGATGTAATGACCCAGAATTTAAAACATGTACATACAATTTTTCAAGTGATGCACACTCACAAGCCAGTTGCTCCTCTACAGATGACAAGAGGGTGTGTTCTCTGTGTAATTCAGGCTCTGCTGAAAGATTGATGGTATTCCTGAGAACTTTCTACAAATAATGCCCATGAGAGACGATTGATAATCCTCTGGAAATAGGCTTTACCTAAAAATTACAAGACTATTAGGAGACCTGAATCCTATGTGTAAGTAGACACATCTGTCTTGCTTTTTGTAGATTAGTACAATGCCTTTTAAGTCAACTGTTAATACCTTATTAAAATATTTACCAGTGTTTTGTGCACATGCTTCGGAGCATTTGTGTCTTTCAGATAACCAGTGTTCTTCCTCCAGGGCTCGCAGAGTGCGTGGCAGTGGAGTTCTGCTGCTTTAACCCTGTTTTACTAAAATTCAAGCCCAGAAAAAAGGTATGACTTGTGCAAAAATCATTTGGCAGGTCAGTGGCAGAGATGGGGACAGAGGGCAGCTCTCCTGATGCCGCAGCGCTTTGATCACTGAGTCAGAGTGCGGTACGAGGGACGAAAGTCAGTTCTCTAATGACGAGCTGACAGCACCATCACCGACCAAACCCATCCCCCTCCCCACCTTGCTGGACACCCCCGCAGGGATGCAGCCTGCCAGTCCCTCGCAAGCCTTTTGCTGGGGTGCTGAGCTTCGAGGAGGCCCTTTGTGCCCGGAAGGATCCCTGCAGCCAGGAGACACACTGTGCCCTTTTCAGCCTGAAATGCCAACGAAAGCCGCAGGCGAGCCTGAAGAGCACTGTCCGACTGTCAGTAAATGTCCCCAGGGAGTGTTTCTTGGACATCTTCAGTCTCCCAAAGAAGGCTGGCGTGGTGGTGGTGTGGCAAGACAAGCTGTGAAGATCAGAGTGAGCGACATTTTATTACTAGAAAGGTCTGGAGTGTACAGTGGGGGAGAACAGCTCGTCCCCTCTAACCTGATGAGGAGCAGTGTCCAGGGTCTCCCTGTCCATGAATACAAAGCGGCAGCTGACTCCGCAATGGCAATTTCATGGCCATGTCCCAGGAATGCAGCTCTTCTGCTTGCACAAAACGCCCTTCGGTGTCAAGCTATATCTGTGTCCCTGAATTTCTATCTGTGTTCAGAGTCTGTTCCCACCTGGGAGTTTGACATTGTCACCTATGTTTTTATTTGTAAATAGAAGTGCTGAAGTTCTAAAGAGCAAGGATCATGCAGTTATCACATTTTGCTTGTTTGTAGGCGACGGCTGTGCTGTAGAAAAAGTCACTCTCTTCTGCTAGACACCATCAGGGCCAAGCACGTTCTGCTGTGCTGATACAGGTTCCTGACCAAAGATCATCTCGGAGGGCTGGGAGACCACCCGCGGTCAGGAGCCGGGCCAGCAGTGCAGATGTCCCGTGGCAAGGGTCCAGCTGCCCGCGTCCCCCCCTGCACAGCTGGGGAGCTCTGCCCCCCTGGCCTCTGGGCACCCTGATGCCCGGCAGCGAGACCTGCCGAGCCCACGATGGGGGAAATGTAGTGCTGATCACCTGGGAAATACCACCATTACGAGCAGTTGTACCGAAAGGTGATTCTTTCCAATTGCTCTTTGTTTGCTTTTTCTTCCAAACACTGATGGGTAATCAAGGTATTTCATCACAAAACTCATTTTCCTCTCTTTTCCTGTTCCTCGCTCCAAAAAATAATCCAGAACCCAATTCAAAGAAATCAAATGAAATCCTTGCCTGGAAGCATTCCTTTCTGGTGCATTTTAATGGTTTATCTGTAAGGATTCAATTTTGTCAGCAAGTTTCAATGGCGTCTTATAACTCATTTCCTTGGTATGAAATGAGCATTTTAAAATCAGACTGTATAGGTTAAAAATGGTTCTGTGTGTTGGTCTTTTGGTATCCTTCTCACAGATGCATGAGGATAATAATAAATTTTGCAGATTCGGGCACTCATGGCATATGGTAACAGACATAGCATAAAGCAGCAGAGGTGCTGTCCCATATCTGATGCCACTGAAAGGTAAATAATGGAATAATTTACTGTTGTTACAACTTGAGACACATGAAATATCCATGAAACTAGGAGAGAATAAATGTGTTCACCAGCTTCTCAAGCCGTGGTGACCTGTGATAAGCATCGCAGGCACGCCAGAGAGAGCGGGTTTAGATGCAGCCCTCGAGAAGCCGGAGGACGGAGCCCGGCAGCGCGGTACAGCCGGCCGAGCTGCCTGCGGGGCCGGGGCAGGCGGCAGTTCGGCGCTGGGTGCGCAAGGCAGGGTGCCCTCCCGCTCCCGTGCATGCGGGGTGCCGTGGTGGGAGGCCGTGGTGCACAGCATGGCCTGGAGGCTCCTTCCTGCTCCGCCTGTACCAAGGATGGCAACAATGTCAGAAATAGTTTTAGGAAGAATTTTTAATGTGCATAAAATCGAGACTATTTTAAGAGTAGAAATAAGAGACTCGCTGTGTTCATAATTTCAATCCCATGAGCACCTCTCTGCTTATAAATACCTCCTATTTGCATTGAATTGTTTATTGTTAATAGCTTTGGTGTTTAGAAGGTACAAATAACATCTCCACTGGGAAAAAGGAAATGTCTTTCCTGACATATCTACTTTGTCTACTTTTGAACTAAGGAGAAGTATTTTAAGAACAATTAAATAGTTTTTAACACCTAACAGGAAATTATGGTTTGGCTTGCAGTACCATCTTGCTGGTCCCTTTGTCCAGAGCACAAGTTTAGGAAGGGTGATGCCACGCGGGCCACCAGCTCTCGCTGTGCGGTAGCCCCGCCTGCTCCCCACCCCACAAGGTGCCGCCGGCCCCCCCGGGCTGTGGTCTCCGGGACAGGGTGGGCTGTGCCCGGTCTGCGCCCCAGAGAGCTGCGCTGCCGCAGCGGGCAGGAGGGCACTGAGCTGCTGGGGGGCGCAGCCGCCCGTGCACAGAAGCAGCAGTGTGCAAAAGCCATGTTTGTCTTCTGGGGTGTGTGTGGGGGGTGTTTATAAATTTTGCGGCTCCAGCTGGGAAGCATCCCTTGGCCTTGTTCAGTGAGGATTTACTGGTACTGGCACCATGAAACAGGCTACATGGCAATAAGCAAGTTTCAATAAAGCAGTTTTCTGCTGTTGTCTGTTGGTTTAAACTGCAGTATTAAGTGAAGAAATTGCCTAGTAAATTCATTTATTAATCCCTTCAAAAGATAATAAAGAAATATGTCAGGCATTAATTTACCTGGAAAGATAATCAGAGAGACTCTTCAACTGGAGGAGGCGGTCTGGACAGTGTCTTTAAAGTTAATGGTCTATAAAGTGAGAAGCTAAGAGTCTGTGTAGCTTCAGCCTCTGTTAGCGTCTCTTTGCTGGTGGTATGCAGCAAGAGGGAGCAAAGGAAAGCTCCATGAGCTTCTTGAATCATTTTACCTATGGGGCATATCAACATTAAACAATGGAAAAGTATCTCAGACCGTAGGATCACGCATTCAAGTGCTGAGGAAGGACCTCGGGGGTCTCTGCCCGGGCCAGCCCTGGGCTCAGACCAGGTTGCTCAGGGCTTTACCCCTTTGGCTCTCAAAAACCTCCATAACAGAGACCCCACAGCCTCTCCAGGTCCCGCTCCGCTGCCCGGGGATAAAAGGTGTCTCCCCACACCCACCCCGAGCCACTCCGGCTGTGGCGTGTGCCCCGGTCTCCCGCTGTGCCGCTGGGCCCCGCGTGCGGCGGTGGCCGCATCTCCCTGATGGCCCCTGGCAGCGCAGCATGGCGGCCGTCAGCTCCTGCCTTGGCTGCGGCCGTCCCTCGGGGCCGACCCCGCCGCAGCCTCGCTGGGCCGGCCCTGGCCGGGGGCCTATATAGTGGTCCCCCAGCTCGGTGGCATCTGCAGACTTGACAGACTCGCACTGTCTCACCTTCTTCAGGCCGTTTACAGATGTTAAATGGTCGTTTTTCACCTGTCCTCCCCTCAGGAAACGCCTGGCGGCTCCCGGCGGGCGCAGGGCTGAGGGAGTGAAGGGGACGGCTGCTCCCACCACCCCGGGCACGTCCCCGTTCCGCCGGGCACAGCTGCCCAACGGGAGCAGCTCACAGACATCCCGCGCCAACACCCCGCTCCTGTGCCGTGGGGGGAGATGTCTTTGTTGGGGGCGGTACGTCCCACGCCATCCGCCATGCCGGGAGGGCTCCTGCCGCTGGAGAGCGGCCTGCCGGGGAGACTCGCCGATGGTTTCGGTGGGATTTCGGTGACAGCCTGTTTAAAGAAAATAGCAGATACTCTACTAATTAGCGGTATAATGTACTGAGTTCCCACACAGCACGGTCGGCAGCTTCATCTGTCACACGCCGCCTTTCCGTGGTTTACACGGCTGTCACAGTACAAATAAACCGTTGCATTTCCACAAGGTTGCTTGCAAAACACTAGGCTATGTATTGTATACTTCAAAAAATTGAGGATGTTGGACTGCTCTCTTAGTGTCTGTGGAGTCCCTCCTCATCAGCCTGGAGAAAGGAGCTAAAACAGGAGCGGAGTCTGTACCGCAGCTGCATTCCCTCCTGGATGAAAAAGACCGTACTCTGCTGTGGGTGTTTACCATATGCTATGAAGTGAAATATGTCATGACGTTAAACGAGCTTTGCTTTTACACGTAGATCAGATATCCCAGTTCCAGTTCATTCATACTCCAAAGCTGAGGGATGAAAACATGACATTTTAAAATGCAGAATATCCTACAGCAATAGGAGTAAAATAACATAATATAATCCTGCTTTGGCAGGATTTGGGGAGTGGGACTGGGTGATCTCTAGAGGTCCCTTCCAACTCTGAAAATTCTGTGATTCTGTAAAATGAAATAAAATACTATACAAATCAGGAACAGCAAATGCATCATCCACAGGCCGGATGCAGCCCCCCGAAGAGCTCGCTCTGGTCCACTTCAGCGAATGGCCCTGGCTTGCAGGCAGCCTGCTCCCGCACGCTTTGGGGAGCCCGCCTGGTCATCCCTGCGAGGTGTTCCCCAGCGCTTCTGGATCTGCAGGGAGATGAGGAGCATGTGCCCGTTGGCCATAGCCTGGCCATGGGGTGACAGAGAAGTCTGTATCTTGTTCTTCTGTCTACTCGGTGTGCTTGCACTCTCGAGACCGAGAGAAGCATGCATCTGATGAGCGGTGTGGCATTCTGCCCAGCTTTTTGTTGTAAGTATTGTCTGACTATGATGGAGTCTTTCACCAAGAGAGTTTCTGAAAATGAATTACCATCCCATTTTTCTCCACGTTAAAATCAACACTTAAACATTCTTTCTCCCTTCTCTAGAGATAGTTTCATCTCCATACAGGAAAAAAAAAGAATCACCAGTGGGAAATTGGTTTATAGTGATTTTATTTTCTAAGGTGGTGTGTTTTTTTTTTTCCATAGCTATAGCATAACAGATAAGATTTAATGGACGACTGACTTAGCTTTTCATCAGTGAGGTCCATTGGTACTGCTTTTGTCAAGTTCAGCTCAGCCGGGGTCGGAGAGTGAGCGGGGAGCAGTCTGCTACCCCACGGTCCCTTCCCCGAGGGGCAGGTGCTTGGCAGCCGGGTGCTGCTGGTGGGGCAGCGGATGGGTAACGTTTCCCTTTGGAGCTATGCTTCCTTGTGGACTGTATTTCACCTTTACTTAGAGGTGCATTTTCACTTAAAGTAATGTTAGCTCTGCAGGAATCAGTGGAGTTAAAAACACTGAGAAGCAGCTGTTTTCTGGCTTTTTTCTTAACTCTCAGTTTTACCAGGTCCAGCAAAAGCTGAGCTATAGTATTGAGAGGGTTATGCCACTTCCTACACTGCCCACTGCACTTTTCTCTGATTACTGCTAAAACTACTGACTCCATCTCCCACTAGCTGACACTTTTGTTCCCTCTTATATGTACTTTCACCTTAGCTGAAGTTCATCAACTTGCATGAAAACTTATGAACAGAATTCTGAACACAGGAGTCTGAAGAGATTTGAGCAGCTGTCTCAGACACTGCAGTAATCAAAGACGTACAAGTCCTTTCCACTCAGGAAAATCCAACGGACATTGCCTAAAATCCTATACAACCTGTGAGGTGGAAAATGCAACTTTTGCAGCCTCTTTTCCCTCTACCATAAACATAACAGAATGGACATACCAGCTCTGTCTCTGCCAGTTCGGGTTCTTCTCGTGCGGGCTCCAGCTGCCCTGACTCAGTCTCTTCTGTTCAGATTCCTGCGTTGCACTAACCCGGTATGCTCTTTAAAACTTACTGCTTCCAAAAAGCCTGAAACCTCAGCACACTGCTGTGACAAGGGCAAAATGGACAGTTTTTGACAGACAAATGGTCATTTTTCCAAACCGCTTGTTCCCTTCATCCCTCTTTTGATTTTGTACACCTTGCCTTTCTGTCTTCTCCTAGTTATGGTCTATTAGGACTGCAAATCTTTGTGAGTGTTGACCTCTCACTTTATCATATCTGTCCACAGCCCCTCCCATGGAGTCCCTTGGGAGTAACGCCAGTTTTCAGGACAGACAGAATGAGAGCTCTTGCTTAGAAAGGAAATGCCCATTTCAAAACCTGAAACATCATGTCTAGTATGAAGATGTCACAAACTTGGTGACTGAAGTGCTAGTGCTGTTCTCCTTCATCGCCTAACTGCAAAATCCTGTGTTTCAGGCCTGGTGACAGATGAGCCTCCTGGAAGCTGGGATCCCTCGCTGGGCAGAGATAAAGGATGCTGAGCTGGTCACTGGGTGGGTTTGTGAAACCAGGGGCAGCAGCTGCAGAAGCAGCAGCACTGTCTGCTTCTGCGTAGCATCCAGAGGAGCAGCCCTGGTGGAGATGGGATCCCTGACTCTACCCCTCGCCCAAGGCGGGACTTCCTCTGCAATACTGCCTGCGTCCTGCTGAGAGAGCTGGACCCAGACTGCAGTGGTTCAGGGGTGTGCAGGCTAAAGGGATGTGGCAGTCGGTCCCAGCCCACATGGACAAGCTCCCTGTGGCTCTGCCTGGCCCCTTGTGCTGGTGAGGGAGTGATGAGCTGCTGGGGAGCGCAGCCCCGGGAGCGCTGCATGTCCCACAGCCCCACGGGCACAAGGGCTCAGCTGGAGAGGAGGTCCCATCCTGCAACACAGGTGGAGGTACTGACCCCTCCCTCCCCGAGGACCCCTGCGGCAAGTGGGGGAAATGGTGCTCTTCGTTGTGTTCCTCTGACAGCACATGCCCCAGCACCCAGAAGCACGTTTGGGAGCCGCAGCAGTGCCCCCATCAATGCACAAGGAGTCAGTGCTGCTCTCGGGAGGGTTAGCCAGCCTCCACCCGTGCGCTGGGATATGAAAATTTCTCTCTGTGAAAAATTAATCTTCTGCCCTTTCATGCTGAATTTCAACTGCATTTCCGATCACTGTAATAAAAAAGGCTAAGTTCTGCATGTTGTCTTAAAATAAGAAAGCAAAAAGTTTCTTGTTTAAGCAAAAAAAAACCCAGAAAAAAAATAACTTGTGGAAGAACCCCATTGTTCATCCTCTNAAATCTCAGGCAAGCTGTGTATTTTGGAAACAACAGCAGATTTCCAGGAATATTCCAGTGAGTAAAGACTCTCTCACCAAAGCAGAGTCTGAAGGCTGAGCACTCGGATCAGCGGGAGCGCTGTCTTGGACGGAGCTCGGGCGTTCAAAGCCCCAGCGCCCCTCGGGGTCCGGGCTGCCCGCAGGGACCTGCCACTGGAGGAGACCCCTGCCGCAGCGCACACCCCGCTGAGGGCGGGCGGCGAGTCACCTGCCGCCCCACGGGTGCTCCCCTGCTGCAGCCAGGCTAGGAGGAGCTCAGGTTTAGGAAACCCACTGCTGAGAAATGACCTTTTTAGAAATTTTAACAGGAACAACGATCCAGTTGTGCTATGGTATGGAAAACGTTGGAAACTCTGCCCTGGACTGGTTGCAGTTGTTGTGTTGGCTGGAGAGGAAGGCTGGAGAAGCAGAGCCCTTCTGGGAGGGTTCGCGATGGGCTGTGCTGTGTGTGCAGCGGGAGCCAGGCGCTGCTGCCCCTGCCCCAAGCATCTGCTGAGACGGATCTCCCGGGGCCAGGCCAGGACGTGAGCCAGCCCTGCTCCTCTAATCGCAGCTCTGAACAGGAGGGGCTGCCCCGGATTTACCCCTGGAAATGGCAGTGCTGCATTGCTCCCGCTGCAGTCAGGCACTTGGGCTGGGGCTGTCTGTGGCTCCATGCTCTTACACACTGGCTCAGTCCTTCATCCCTTTCATAGAATTGTAGAATGGTTTGAGTTGGAAGGGAACTTAAAGATCATCCAGTTCCACCCCCCTGCCATAGGCAGGGACACCTCCCACCAGCCCAGGTTGCTCCAAGCCCCGTCCAACCTGGCCTTGAACACCTCCAGGGATGGGGCAGCCACAGCTTCTCGGGGCAACCTGCGCCAGGGGCTCACCACCCTCAGAGTGAAAGATTTCTTCCTAATCGACCCTTTTCCAGTTTGAGGCCATTACCCCTCGTCCTATCGCTACATGCCCTTGTAAAAAGTCCCTCTCCAGCTTTCTTGTAGGTGCCCTTCTCCTTAGTGTATTTTCTCCTTCACTTGGTGGTTCTCTTCCCTCATGAACTGGCCAGGCTTTCTTGTTTCCAGCCTGGAGGACTGCACTTTTGAGGCCAAGCAGCACACCCATCTGCCCTTGCAGGTGTCTCTCTAGGCGAGTCGCACCCTGGGTTTTCCCTGGACAGGTACCCTGGGTCCAGCCCTTCTCCCACCAAGGGTCCTCGCGGGCCCTGCACACTTGGCTGTGAGGAGGGTCTGCACTTGCAGCTATTCCCTGCTCCCTGCTGCCGCTGCTCCTGGGCTCCCCCTGCCCCACCAAGAAGGCCCAGAAGATCCCCCTGACTTGATTTGGTCTCACCAGAAGAAATAGACCCACTCAAGCTCCTGCTATGTAAAGCACAACGTTAAAACATTTTAGAATTGCACAATAGCTCAGTCTAATGACAACCTTTTTCCTTAAAGATAGATGTTGCCATTAATCAGGTGTTCGCTTGCTTTGCTTGAATAAGCCAAGCTCATTCCAAGAACAAAAGGGCTGCCACTGAATAGCCCAGCTTTTCAATTTCAGACCATCTGCAGATTACAGAATAAATGAAATATTCAGCATACACAAATACTGTACAGAATGATATGATACAGACCATTTCACTTTCTTTCATCCTTTTCCAACTTATTGGCTTTTAAGTAATGGATAGACCTACATCAAAAGCTCCACTCAAATAAGAATAAACAAATACTTAAAGCACACATTACACATAGTGTTCCTAGCCATCTGTAGAGGATACAGAATTATTCTCTAAAGAATATAGTGGGAGATTCTTTAACTCCTCCATGAGACCAGAGCATGAAACAGTGGTGGGGTGACGCGTTTGAACACCCGGCGTGTGTAAGGCACCGGCTGCCTACAGGGGAGTCTCCGTATTTGATGACAAGAGCCAATACAGACTTTCCTGATAGGACCCTACAACCCGCTGTAACCTTTCAACCCTTTCCTGTTTGTTTTCCCCCTTTGCTATTCAACCACCTTGAAGGTTGTCAGGCAGTGTCTTATGTCAAATTTTTTGGTACTTCATCTGCTATAGCTCTGCCTCCTCCTTGCTCTCCTCTTACAGGTCTGTCTCCTAAACAGGTCTGTTGGAGGATACCTTTCCTCTCCTCATCAACTTTTTGTTGATGTATCCTCAGTGCAGCTTTTTCTCCTCTGCCCTCAGCCCTGTGAAAACTCATCTATGGCAAATTCATCCGTGCTGGCTGAAGACTCACAGATGCGCCCTCTGCTCCAGACCTGCCTCTTGCTGGACGGCTCTGTCCTCTCACCTTCCCGCACCCAAACATGGAGGAGTCTTCCATCACATCTCTGGCAGACAGTGGTCATTCACACAGCCCAGGATCTAGCTGAAGCTTTCCTTATCTCTCACACGTGTGTGCAACATCCCTTTCTCGTGCCTTGACATGTCTGGTCAGAAAGCTGTTGCAAAGATCTCTGTGTTACTCCGTGTCATCTCTCTCTTTAAATCGCTGCGCTGGAACCCGTTTCTCTGTCATATGAAGCATAAGCTGCTTGTCATCATGTAGAGGGCTCCTGGCACCCGGTCCCCTCTCTGTCTGTCACTCCCTCGCTAGTGAGAGGTGAGCTCCCATCTCAAATGGCTCATGAGAGCAGTCTTCAGCACCACGCTGCCGACTCCTCAAGCAATCTCTTTTGCCATTCTCTTGTACCACCCCTTAGCTTGGGATGTGTATTCAGTGAGGCTCTCAGAGGCGACTTCATTATCTATCTCTGCATCTGTTTAAACGCCTTTTTCTGCCTCACAGGGTTATGAGGGTCAGCAGGCTGGTGCATGGCGTCGCTGTGCCCCATGTTCCCTTGAATCTCCAAGCGCTTAGGCACGTGGCTTGCAGTCAGACTGGACCACCCCATCACCCTGCTCTTCCAGTCAGGCACCGGACGTTCATTTAGAGCGGTATTTGTGCAGGGCACATGGACATTCCACCAGAAGCAAGCACCCGGGTTGCTGGTCTGACCCCCTGCTGCACTCGGGGAAGGTGCATCACCCAGTGCCGAGTCTGGCCAGGGAGCTCACCCCGCTGCTCCTCGCAGGACACTTGGCATAAGCTCTTTCGTTACATACATTCTGCCTGACTGAGTCCACTCCTTCGCTGGCTACAATCACAACTCCTCTCCTCCTTCATTCCTGTAGGAGCCTGTCTTTCTCAGACATGAAATTTTAGCATTATATACAAAATTCCAGGCGTTGATAAGGCCTGTACAATGACACTTGTGATTTCCTAGCGTATGTTTGTGAGTCATGCCTGAGGCACACTGATTCAGGTCATTATTACTCAATCCAGTTACTTTTCATGATTTCAAGTTTTCCATGCTACCCGTGCTATTTTCCGAAATAGCATGGTTTGTACTTTTTGGACCAGTGATTACACCAAATATCCTGCGACTGGTCCACAACATCATTTGTGCCACTTGTTCCCCATCTGAAGTTTCCCACAATGTTCCCCATCTCTGAAGTTTCCCACAATGATGCAGCGTCCAGTGTTAGGAAGGTCTCTCTTCATGCACACACCATCCCTGCTCTATAACAAAGTCCCACCGTTACCTACCCTAAACCTCTCTGACAGGTTTCCAGTGCTGCTCTGTACCGGAGGCAGGAGAAGTGTCCATGCCACCTTGTCAGGATTGCTCACATCCCTCTCTGTCAGAGCTACATCCCTGTCAGCACCTCGGAGGGACAGTGGAAAGGCACTACCGCACAGCAAACAATTCAGTATTTATTAGAAAATTTTGAATGAGAACCAAATCTCACCTAGTAGGATGAGATAGTGTAGATACAGAGATTTTTTTACTCTGTGGGTGGTGTGCCCCTGGCCCAGGTTGCCCAGAGAGATGGGAGATGCCCCATCCCTGGAAACATTCAAGGTCAGGTTGGACGGGGCTCTGAGAAATCTGATCTCACTGAAGATGTCCCTGCTCATGGCGGGGGGGTGGACTAGATGGCCTTTAAAGGTCCCTTCCAACCTAAACTCTCCTATGATCCTATGATCCTATGATTCTATGATGTGACCTTGTGCCCGGTCTGAGTCCCCTTCCTTCGCAGCTCAGGACAGTTGCCCAAGGCATGTCCCTGCCGCCACGGCCGAGCTGATGTTTCTGCTTCCCTGGGTATTGTTCCTCGGTGTTCATTGCTGCCAGCATTTGATATCAGCTCTCCAGCGCGTATCAAAGTGCAGATGAGTCAGCCAAGCTCTTTCTAGGAACTCCGCTTCTTTCTTCTTACTTCTTAACACAGTGGAATTGCAGTTTTGATTATGTTTTAGTGTCTTTGAAATTGTAATGAAAAACTGTTAAGCTGTCTGAAATTGAAGGTTGTTTTTTTTTTTTTGTATTTAGAGGGTACTTTGGAATGTTTTTCTTTATTTTATCTTTGTCCTGCTCAGTACATAGTTGACTGACAGCTTTACCTGACTCCTCTGATGCCTTGAAATGTGATGTACGTGTTGTGGAGTGCTTTTCTTGGAATGGTTGTCCTACACAATACATATTGCACATATTAATTACACAGTAGTTCCTATAGACTCCTGGTTTGCAACGTGCTGCTGTCTTGTCTTAAGATATCACAAATGTGGGGGTTTTTTAAATGGTACAGATGGCTGACATTCATTTGGAGTAGTTTGTCCCCAGCGCCTCCTACTCATACCACCTTTTTTCATGCTAGTAGGTCAGGCTGTGTCCTAGCCATCAGAACTTTTCCATTGTCTTCCTTCTACCCAAAGTACCAGCTCTCATATGCCACTCCAGAATTTCAGGTCCCCATAGCCTGATGCCCCCCAGCTCTTGGCAGACGTACGCAGTCATTTCCATGTTCCTGCCTGCCTGCATTCCCTCCCCTGCTTGTCAGGCAACTGCCCTGTTCACTGACCCTTATCATAGACTCAGTTGCTGTTCTCAGGAATTAATCATTCATTTCTGGCCACTTCCCACCTTTTTACCTTCTGATGTTCCAGTTCCCATTGCTAAATTCTCACTCACCCTATTTCCGTAACCTTTGTGTACAAACAGACAGTGTCTCCCTGCTCTTTCCCTTTCTCTCCTTAGTATTAATTTCATTTTTGTTTGCTGCCTTCAAGCCCTGGAGAAAAGGTCTGAAGGGTGCACCCTTCCCAGAATGTGTCCATTATCCTCCCCAAATGGGCCCTGCAGCACCAATGCTGAGCCCTTTACTTCTCTCCCTTGTCTTGTGGCATCTTCGCATTGCTTCCTTAGGAGGGTCCTGATGGCTCAAGTCTTCACATCACATCTTCACACTGCATCAATCTTCTCTGATCTGTGCCAGCAGGCATCTGGCATTGTCAGCCCTTTGAGTTTTATTCCTTGAAGTTAGTCCTCTTCTCTTTTGGTTATAGCTTCTAATGGGTCACTCTGTCTGCTGTGATTTATGGTATCTCCATAAAAGGTTATGGAAATGGCATGTAACTCCCTGAGCAACCCCATCCATCAAGGCAGAGTCACAGTAATCACCTATTTATCTCCTGTTCAATAGACTTGCTACAGTGCTCATTATGAATTCATTTAAACTGATGTACAGTGTCCCATTATGTACTAATGGTGATGAGGAACATGACAAAACAAATGCTGTTTTAAAATTGTAAAACGTATCTCTGCAGCAAACTGCATTACTGTGGCTACTGACGGATTCTTACTCTGTGTGTTTGCTTATATGTTAAAACTTCATCCCCAAATCCTCGTCGCCCCACGGGGGCACTGCTCATTGCTGTAGAGGCAAACGCACATTGGCAGTGCGCGCAGCTGCCTTCGCAGTGCCGCCTGCGGAGGGTTGCGCGTCCCTGATTTGGGGACATCGCAGCTCGGCTCTGGCAGACCTGCTCCCGGCCGTTTCCCCCTCTGCTCAGGGCAGTGACTTGTGCCGCGGTGTCTCGCTGCGCAGAGGGGTGGCACAGCCCAGCGCTGATCACAGGGCTGGTGCCTCCGCTGCGGAGGCAGTGATCTCCAGCTGTGTGTGACGCACAGGAACGGGGCAGGAGCTGCTGTTTGGCCCCAGAGAGGCCTGTGTAAGCTCTCCTGGCTGCCGGACAGGAGGTGATGAAGATGTTATTCACACTGTTTTTATGCATACAGGGCATTCTGCTTCGTTTATGGATAATCCATATCCTTTTTAATTAGCTGTTGTTAGCGGAGTACTGCCAGGAGATAATCGTGCTGTTTGTTGACTGGGACTGGGATCTCTATCCTTCTCTCTCCGAACACATTGGCCCCGGGGGGCTGGTCCCGGCTCAGTGCACGGGGCCTGGCAGGGCTCCCCCCTCCCCAGCACAGCTCAGCTCCTCCAGAATGCAGGTGCCATCCCCTCTCCCCATGCCATCCCCACTGTCCCGGGATGCACGTGGGTATCCATGCCACCGACAGCACGGCAGTGCCAGAGCTGCCAGGAGCAGAGGTGATGCTCCTTCAGGTCCCCGCTCAGACCACTGTCCCTCCTCAGTGCTCTGTTTGTACGGATGCGCCCTGACCCATCCTCCGAGAGGGTCTCCAGCCCCTCGGCAGCCAGACCGTGCACCCGGGCGCTGCCACACGCAGGCAGCAGCACCCAGAGGTAGCAGCACCAGGGGCTCATGGCTCCCTTGGCGCTGGCTTGGCTCCTCCGCTGCTGGCAGCAGGACCTCCAGCTGCTGGGCACCATGGCAGCCCAGGCTGCTCACCACTGTAGAGGTAGGTGACCCCTGCAGTCCGCTGCTGGGGAGGGAGAGCGGCTCCTCTGCCAGCCCTGGCCCCCAGGTGACTGCACACTTTCTGGTGGGTGGACGCCTGATGCCACCAACCTGCACCTCCACGTGGGCCATCTGCATTTGTCTGCAGCAGCACCGAGTCACTAACTTTGATATGTTTGGAAGTGAACCTCTTCACCTGTGTTCCCCAAACGTTGGTGCAGTTCCCTGGGGCATTAGCAGAAGTTCACCACTCTCAAGGGAATGAAGAGAAAGGTTAAGTCTGTCCCTTGTGTTCTGAGAAACCTCCTCCCCACCCCCCACCAATGAACATTCATCCGGACTCTTTGGGCTTTAAGGTTATGCAAATGTGCTGTGAATGTTACCTAGCCTTCCCTGAATGCTGTTGGGAGAAATGGAGATGTAAGGAAGGGCTCGATCGCCACCATGATAGTGACAGACAGTAACTGCTGGTCATGGGACTTTCCAGGATGATGGGAGGGGGGAAAACAACCAGAAAAAATGGTTGTAATTCAGCTCCAAAGACCCAGAAGCAGCCTGGACCTTAAGGCTTCGCCGGTGCAGACCCAACAGTCAGCTGTGTGGGGGTCAGCGTCAACCTTCAGCGGGGCCAGGCACAACCCCGGCTAATCGCTCCGGGGCCGCGGGTGCCTTGACTGACGCCCGTGTCCATAGGGGCCATGCTGTGCCGTACCACTGCACCCCCAGGACTGCCCTGAACAGTTCGCATCACGAGCCCCTTCCTTGCTTTTACGTTCAGGACGTATGGATTTGTAGTGTTGCTAAACCATTTTCTGTGAGACTTAAAAGGATGTTCACAGTCCTGTAATGTCTTACAGCACCGAGGGGAGGGAGCCTGGTTCAAAATAAACAGGAACAAAGACCGGACTAGTACACTGCTGATAAACAGGAGCAACTGAAATAAACCTAGTGAACCCGAGGAAGCAAATGTCATTCCTGCAGCAGAGATGAGCTTTCATCCGTGCTGCGTTGCCTGCCCCTGCTTCGGGATCCTGCCCGGGTCTTGCAGAACGTATGCGAGTGTGTTGGGGAGGGCGGGCAGGAGCGAGTCTCTCTCTTCTTCACATCAGAGATGTATTTTTATCCTAAGCGATTCTTTAATGTCTTCATACAGAGGCACACCGGACTAACAAGATGGCTCAGAAAGCCATTTACTCCCTTTCCCAGCTACTGCTAAGAACATCAGCCAAGGAGTTTGTCTAACTGGAGGGAAAGGTAGTTTTGAGAATGGTTATGCCATGCAGAGCTCTTCAGAATAGCCGGGAAGAGATGGCGCAGCGAGCTCATTTTCTGAAGACTGGCATAAGCTTTGCAGCAGGTTGTGCCAAATGTCTTATTGCATCACATTCATCTCCGCATTTCAGGGATATTTTTATTTTGCAGGTGTGGGGAGGCATTTCCAAAACCAAATGAGACTCCTAATCATGAAGTAATGATTGTCCTTGGCACGCTGCTTGATGGATGAAGGCAAACTTTGGCGCGAGCTGCGATGGTGCCAGCTCCAGTCAGCGTCTCCGCAGCCCGTCCCGTCCAGAGCAAGACAAGCCATGGAGCTCCTCCAGCCTTTGTCAGCGTCTTCTGGGGAGATGCTTTGCTGCAGTGTGCTTCATTGCAGCTGCAGGTGCTGAGTACAACAGATGCTGCTATCACATTACTGCCTCAGAACATTATACATTTATTTCTACGAAAAACCAGCTCATGTGCCTTGTCACTTCAGCAGTGCTTTTTACATCACACCCGGAGATTGCCCGCAGCCCGGCGCAGAGCAGCCAGCACGAAGCTCTCTGCCCACACCTGCCCTGCGCCTCATTTTGTGCTTTCAGACAAAGAGAGCAGAGTCGGCTTCACCTCCCATCTGCTGCGGTGGGTCTCTGTCAAACGAGGCAGGATCCCATAGCCCTGTGCTACCAGGAGGAGCAGAGGTTTGTCTGACCTCTCCCTGGACCACGATTGCAGTGCTGGTGGCTCAGCACGGTGGGGACACGGTCTGCCACCCAGCTGCCGTGGGGTCCTTCTGGACTGACCCCAAGCCACCCATGCCCTGTAGCTGGGGGGTCCTGTGGTCTCTGGGGGAACCTACCTGCCCTCGGCAGGGAAAGCCTTCCTGGGGCGTTTCGAGGTAGAGCACATCACGACCTCCGGCCACTTGGAGAGCACCAGCCATGGTGTCCACGGCATGCACGACTTGGGGCTGGAGGGGGGTCGGGGTAGGGAATGGCTGCAGCAGTGCTGTGTGAGGAGCAGTGGGGAGGAGGACCATGCTTTCAGTCACTGCTGTTAGATCTGCCTCCAGTCAGCCTGTTTCTCCGGGCAGGAAAACGCAGAGTTTTTCTGGAAGGTCACAGAAGAGAAACACACAGTGCTCTTGGCCAGAGATTTTGCCTACTGGAAACAAATAATGATGTTCTCTTATTCTGTTTCATTTAAAACAATAATTCAGGGTGAAAACCCACAGCAGCCGTTGTGTGGCTGCAGAGGGCAGTTCCGAGTCAGCCGTACCACCGAGGGGCTCTCGGCTGCCGTCGGCACAGCGCGATGGATTTACCGCCACGGCTGCAGTCCTGCTTTCTCCCAGCGCTCGGTGTGCCACACGGACTGCCGTAGCGGCTGCCTCTCCACGGGGCTCTTACGCAGCGCACCCTTCGAGTTCTGCTTCCAGAAGTGCAGGGCCTCAAAGAGCCGCCCACAGCCCCCTCCCAGCCCCTCGCAGGGGCTTTGCAGACCGGGACCTGCGGCACCCAGGGCTGCTTTTTCCTCCAGGAAAGGCAAAAGTGTCTGCACGTCACCAGGTCTACTTCCTAAAGCAGCAGCTCGGCCGCGGTCCTGCCGTCTCCTAGGATGTAGGGTACCTGCAGAAACAGCCCCGAAGGTCCCAGCTATGGCTGTGACTACCCAAGTAGCTGCTGGCTGGAGTGGGAAGGATGGGTGCAGGAGGGTCCGGACCTCCTTGCCTTTCTGTACGGCCCTGTGTTTGAGAATTTTGGCCACAGCTTTTTGAAAAGGGGGCACACTGGAAGTTTATGGCAAACGACGTCTCCGGCAAAGGGAGGGTGTGAAAAGCAAAGTCCTCCTTCCCTCCTCAGCCTCTGTTGGCGATGCTCCGGGTGCCTCAGCCTCCCAGGGCCATCTCCTTCCTCCGCAGCATTGCCCTGCGCGTCCAGCCCTTCGCACAGGGCACCCACGGCCGTGCCAGAGAGGGCAGAGAGGCCCCAAAGCACCTGCGCAGGGTGGGTGCTACGGGGACTCCGGCACTGCGGGGGGGAGCCCGAGCCCCCAGAGATGTGGCTTGTCCCCGGCTCCTGCAGACCCGGCGGGGGCTGGTGGGAGGGGATGTATAACCCCCCTTCTCCCCCTCCCAGGCTTTGGAAACAGCAGTGCAGACCCTGTTGTACCTGTGACGATGGCGTAAGGCAGACGTGTCTGGCTCCTCTCGCTGGCGGTACGTCTTTTCTCCCCAAAGTTGCCGACTTTTACAGGGAACGTGATCTGGTCTTTGGTTCCCTTGGAAACCTCAGAGCAGAGGTCTCAGCGTGAGACCGTTTGGATGTCATCCCAGAATCTTACCACCAGGCAAAACCCACACAACCAGCCAACCAAAAAAGTATATCCTGATGTGAGATCACAGAAATGCTGCAATAAAAAGAGAGGGAAGACAAGGCCACTCATAGCTATTAATTTTTTTAGAACAGAGCTGCCCTTTCCCTTGGGGTTAGTGACAGAATTTCCGTGTGTGCACGTGTGGACTGGTAAAACTCTGATGTGCCAGAGGCTTGTATGAGTCTAAAACTGCAGAAGCACAATAAGGGACTGTGTCAGTTTTCGGCTGTTTTCAATCAGCCTTTTGGATGCACAGGGCAGTGCCTCCCCTGCCAGAAACCCCTTCGTTCAGTGCCTGCCTCGGACTGATCAGCCTCTGCCTTGGGAGCGGGGATGGTTTCCGTCCCTCAGCTCCCGACGGAAGGATCTTCCTGTCGATTCACAATATTTCATCAGCAAGTCAGGCGCCTCTTCTGAGTCACCTCTTTTTAAGTCACGGCACACCACACGCACAGTGCAAAACCATCGCTGCCCGGTGGGATTCCCCATGGCACTCACAGCCATTTCCTCTGGTTCTTGGGCTCAAAATGCAGCTAAATAAGGGCAAATGCTAGGAGTGCTCGGTATCATCAAATCCTTTGGCTGCTGGCAACAGCTGTCATATGTGGTATAATTAAAAGAAATGTGTTGCCTGGAGTATTAATTAATAGGCAAATAATCAGCACTGTACCTGTGCACCTGAGCTCTTCAATCACGCTGCAGAAGTGCAAGTGCTGGCCACTTTGCTTGAAAGCCAACTGTGCACATCACTGCATTAAAATGGTCCCTCGCTTATTGTGGCTTCATTAAAGGAAGTTCAGTCAAGAAATCTCATTTTCACAGATGCCAGTCATCTAAAAAATCCCCACTTTTTACTGAGTGCAAATTAATTATAAAACATCCATGTAGAGAGAGGATGCAGGGGAAGAAATGAGAATTTTCACATTATTTAAGAACTATCCTCCCCAGTTTTGTCTTTGTGTCTTTTTTTCCCACCTCCATTCACGAGAAAAGGGGGATGCCTGCTGCCCAGGGTTCAGCTAGTTTCAAGCGCCGTTCAGAAATCGCGTCCTTGGGTACCACAGCATCGCATCACGGAGCAAGTGGGCGAGTTCGCAACATCTCCCTGGGGGAAAACCACCACAGTCCTTGCGGTGGGAGGAGGAGAGGAGCCGGGGTATCTGCAGGGTCATGGGCTGGCGATGCGGAGGAGGAGATGCTGGAGGGCAGCGCGGAGGGCGAGCCAGTCTGCATGGCCTCGCGGGGAGGTCGGTCTGTCTTGTCCCACAGCCCCTCTCCTGCCTGGGCAGGGCGGGTGAGGAGTGGCTGCTTTCCACAGGGCAATCGCCTGCTTTCCACCGCTCTATGCTTAGGGTAAATGCTCTCCGCATTTAAGATTAAAGGCTTTCAGCAGCATTTTCTTCCGAGAATTTGTCTTATTGATTTCTCGGCTATCTATACTTTTGGTCTCTGTAACAGTCCATCTCAGCAAAAAGCACCATTTATTTACACATTACTTTTGTTGCTTCAGAACTGCCGCCTGATATTTTCATTTGATCTTCCCGGTTGTTGCACTAAAGAAAGAGCAAGGAGATTATTTTCTTTCTTCATGCCGGTTATTTCTTCCAGACCTCGAGCACTTCCTTGCACTCACTTCTCTCTTTCACAGTTTGAGGAGTTCTGTTCTATTTACTCATTATTTAGTTCTATTCTCTGTTCCCCTTTTTGAATCACAGATTAATTTAGGCTGAAAAGGGCATCTGGAGGCCTCTGGTCCAATTGCCTGCTCAAAGCCGGGATAACATCAAAATCAGATCAGGTCGCTCTACAGCCTGGTTTTACCTACCCTCTACTCCACCCTTCCACTTCACATGTCCCTGCTTTGGATTCCAGGGCGCTGTGCCAGACTGTGCTGGAAGCATTGCTCAAGTCAGGATCATAGAATGATAGAATCATAGAATAGTTAGAGTTGGAAGGGACCTTAAAGATCATCTAGTTCCACCCCCCTGCCATGGGCAGGGACACCTCCCACCAGCCCAGGTTGCTCCAAGCCCCATCCAACCTGGCCTTGAACACCTCCAGGGATGGGGCAGCCACAGCTTCTCTGGGCAACCTGCGCCAGGGGCTCACCCCCCTCACAGCCAAGAATTTCTTCCTCATATCTCATCTAAATCTCCCCTCTGTCAGCTTAAAAGCATTGCCCCTCGTCCTATGTTTCCCCTCCCTGATCCAGAGTCCCTCCCCAGCTCTCCTGGAGCCCCTTTAGGCACTGGAAGGGGCTCGGAGGTCTCCGCGGAGCCTTCTCTTCTCCAGGCTGAACCCCCCCAACTCTCCCAGCCTGTCCTCCCAGCAGAGGGGCTCCAGCCCTCGCAGCAGCTCCGGGGCCTCCTCTGGCCCCACTCCAACAGCTCCGCGTCCTTCTGCTGTTGGGACCCCCCGAGCTGGAGGCAGCACTGCAGGGGGGTCTCCCCAGAGCAGAGCAGAGCGCAGCAGAGGGGCACAATCCCCCCCTCACCCTGCTGGCCACGCTGCTGGGGATGCAGCCCGGGGTGCGGGGGGCTTTCTGGGCTGCCAGCGCACGTTGCTGGGGCATGTTGAGATTCTCATCCTCCGACACCCCCACGTCCTTCTCCTGAGGGCTGCTCTCTATCCATTCCCCACCCAGCCTGGAGTTGTGCTTGTGCGATATTCATTGCTCACTAGTTTCCCCGCAGCCGCAGAGCCAGCCGTCTCACCACAGAAAGCCATCGGGTTGCTTAGGCATAATCTGCCCATGGTAAACCTGTGCGGGCTGTCCCCAACCTCCAGGACGCCTGCGCCTGGCTGCAGCAGGATTCACTCCATCCCCTCCCCCGGGTCTGAGGGCAGGCGGCGGGGCTGCGGTCCCTGATCGTCCCTCTCGCCCCACGCAAGGACGGGGAGATGCTTGCCTTCGCTGCAGCCGCTGGGGCTGCCCCGGCTGCCGGGACCTTTCGGTGAAGCCGGAGAGCGGCATTGCAATGACGTTGGCACCTTTGGGCTCCTCTTGTCAGACACATAATAGCATAGTGTTACTTTTAACAATTTCTGGCAGGGAACTTTCTTTTCGGCAACTTACGAGCACTGAGTTGACGTTTTCTTACTACTATTCCAACTCCACGTTGTCACTCCTGAATGGCAGTGATCAGTGTTCACGGCTCGTCGGGGTCTCTGCACAATTCAGATTGTTTCCCGCATGCCCATCATTTTAACGTTTGTCAGCACTGCGTTTCTCCCGGCACATCTGCTCAGAGAGGTGCTGGGGTGTAGTTTGCTGCGTGACTGCGTTTGCTCCGGCTGTGTTTTCCCTCACCCCCGGCAGGCTGGCTCGGTAGGTTGGTGACTTGGGGCCACCTGAACACGCGTGGTGCCCCGTCACCTGCGGGGATGGGACCCAGTTGTGCCTGAGCCGGGCAGCAGCAGAGGGGACGCGCGGTGACGGCCCACCCTGCGCCGCAGGGGCTGCGGACGCGTCTCCTGCTGCTGAGGGTTTGGCAGGTGGGTGCCTGAGGGTGCAGAGCAGCCTGGGCCCGGGGTGACGGCTCTCTTCCCAACATCTGCTGTCGCGACATGGTTTGAGAGCTCTGGCCAGCTTTTGGTGGCTGCAGCAGTCGCCTTGCTCGCACTGACAGAATGAGCACTGCTATGGGTTATAATAGCTTTAAGCACCCAGAAGTGCTCACTGTCCTGCAGAGTGCTTGAAAATCGTGCTGTTACCCGTCAGAGAGACCCCGTCCTGACCCGGCTGTCTGGCAAACCTGAACGGGACCCGTCAGGCAAGGGTGGAGGAAACCAGTGTGCTGCTCAGGCGAAAATGCGCGTATTGGCTGGCCATGGCACGCTTCCCGTTAATCACCTACACAAATTAACTGTGGCAGTCAATGAGAAACTCTCCCATTTTTAGTCAGCAATGCTTTAGGAGGTTACCTCACTTCAGAAAGAAGTGCTGGGTTTTCAGCTTGAAGCCAACATGAACTGCATTAGAAGTCTTTCTCAAACAGAGCACAGAGCATCACGGGGTAGGATTAAACACTTTGCATTGCACAAGAAGAACTCTTACGTATTTTCTGCTCAAGAGTTTTGCACTCTTTTTTTTTCCTTTTGACAAGTATCGCATGTCACTTAGCAGAACAGGATTAATAAAGACTTAAAAGAAAAGCCCTGTGAAGCTGCCTGCTGAGTCGCTGCTGAGGGCTGCCAGGGGGTGGTGTCTGCTCGTGGCTGCGGTGGTACCCGAGGAGCAGCGGCGGAGGAGCAGTGGTGGAGGAGCAGTGGTGGTAAAGCAGTGATGGAGGAGCAGTGATGGAGAAGCAGCGGTGGAGGAGCAGTGATGGAGAAGCAGCAGTGGAGGAGCAGCGCTCAGAGGTTGCAGAGATGCTGAGGAGAGCTCCGGGGAGCCAGGAGCCACCCATTCACTCTGGTGGGCGGCATGACACTCCCACGGTTCTTCTGCCAAAGGTGGAGTTAAAACCCAAAGTGGTGTAGGTGCAAGCCCCAGCTCTCTCTTTTTCTGTCAGGGCTTTAGCAACCCAGTGAAGGAAGAGGAAACACGAGAGAAAAGAGAGCTAGCGTTATTTCACAGTACTTGAGAGGGTTTTTGCCAGTTTCAGACATTTCAGGGGTATATATTTCTGTTACATCCATAAGGCAGATGGCTTATCTGTACCATAAAATGAATAGGTTTTTTCCCAGATTTGTGGCCGTTTATTCAAATACAGTTTTCTGCCGCTTATCCCCGGAG
Source organism: Anarhynchus alexandrinus (assembly GCA_008711295.1). Taxonomy (NCBI): domain Eukaryota; kingdom Metazoa; phylum Chordata; class Aves; order Charadriiformes; family Charadriidae; genus Anarhynchus; species Anarhynchus alexandrinus. The sequence continues at coordinate 282,782 of VUYV01000417.1, read as the reverse complement.
TCCAACGTCACCTGCTGCCCCGAGTGCTGAGCGGCCCTCAGCGGAGCAGAGCCGTCACCCTGGTGCTGGAGCACCGCTCATCCCCGGAGCCACGCAGGTGCACCGGTCCGCTCCCTACCTGCTGAAAGCATAAAACAATTTCATTTCCTTCTCTATGCTGGGAGAGAAAAATGTCCTTATTGCAGGGCATTTGCAGGACTGACTTTCAACTTACTGGTCACTCATTCTTCTTTGTTCTCGGTTCTCTATATCCCTTCTTTGTCTTGGTCATAAAATGCTTGGTCTTTTCTTTCTACAGCATTGGTGAGAGGAAGATTCTTCACAAGTTGGTGCTTTTCCATGCGGATGTGTCAATGGATGTCTTTTAACAGCTGCAACATCTGCCTTTGTCATCCTACTGCATCCAGGATGCTTTCCACCCTAGTTAAGCTGCTGATAATCATAATTCTGATCAGAATATAACGATGGTGATAAAAATAATAAATGATGAGATTTTTAATCAAAGCTTTTGATTATTTTTTTTTTGTTATTCTATAGAAAGTGGTCTGGGAATGTAATAAAAACAACTTAACAAAAAAATTGTAAGTAAAACTAAACCGGTAATGTAGCTGTTCCTGACTGGCTATTAAAAGATTCAAAATTAAAGAAACAATTCAAAAGTGAGAAAAAACCCACATCCCGGAAAACCTGTCTGTGCTTAGTAATGAGGCCCTGTGGCTTTCGGGGAGGAACTCTGCCCAGCGGGTCACAAGGCCACCCCCGTGGTGTCAGTGCTGGTGGGAGGCAGGTGGGCGCCCCTCCAGCCCCCCGCGGCCGGGCACCAGCGAGCCCCCGGCCGCCCCGTGGGGGGTCCCCTGCCCGTCCCGGCGGTGCCACGGCTCTGCTCTCGCAGGCGGGTGAGCCCGCGGGCTGATGGAGCGGGAAGCCTCCAACAAATTAGTGCCGTTCATTTGGCCTTCGCGCCAGGCTGAACGACTTACACAAACCGGAGTCTCTCTCAGGGGATCGCAGCAATGGTTTTTGCAGATTGTTCAGTTAAACAACTTCCAGGCGATTTCTTCAGGGGTTTCACCCCCTTGCCCAGGGATGCCCTGGTGCTGCCCACCCCTGCCTGCGCGGGTTCTTGCTGGGCGCTGGACAGGAAAGATTTTTGGCTTTGAGGAGCAGAAAGAAGGCAATAAATAAAAATGAAATTTCTGAGCACTGTTTTGCTTTACTAATTTTCGCTGATTTAATGCTTGACATTTCCTACAAAGCTTTGGTAAACTTCTGCTTTTGGTAGCTTTCTCAGTCATCACCTGCACATATTTCTCAGGTGATTGTGCCTTGTAGAGGTACGGGGTCAGGTGGAAAGCAGAAATTAAAGAAAACCACGAAGAAGATGGAAGAAAAAAGAATTTTAAATATCTCCCTTCAAATAAATTATGCAAAACCTAAGCCAAAAATAATTAAAATATTTTTTTTAGATTATTTTTTTAGATTTTTTTTTTAACAGTAAAGAATCCTTTTTAAAATGTTGGGTTGGAGGTTTTTTTTGTTGTGTGTGTTTTTTGTTTTTTTTCTAATGGATGTTCTCGGTGGCAGCGGGAGCCCCCGCCGCCGCAGCCGGGAGGGGACGGACGTGCCCGAGCAGGAGCGATGGCGGGTGCTCGGTGCTTTTGCCTTTCCTGGTTCTCATGCAGACGGACTGAACCGCATCCCCCCGGACCGGCCCCCACCCCACCCCGGCTGCGGCCACCACGGGCCGGCTCGGAGCGGGGCTCCCCTCCCGGGTGCTGGCGGGGGACAGGGGCGCGACAGGCCGGTGGGGCGGTGTGCAGTGATGGTGGGACAGGGGCCACAGCAGCCGGGGGGCTCAGCTCGATGGCTTTTGGGACCAGGAGGGTCAGGGAAGAGCTGATGGAGGGCTCAAGGCAGAGCAGTAATTAAATAAAAATAACCATGTTACTTCTATTTATAAATTAGCACTAACTGCAACACTTTCCTTCCTCCTTGGTTCATAGCAAGGTTCCTCTGGGTTGTGATGGTTTATTTAGTATGTCATTACTTTTCTGGTATTTGTTTTATCCATTTCTCGTCTCTGAGTTTTGTAATCCTATGCCGGAGCTGTCCTTATGGCCAATCTCTGGGAGGCACCGCTACGCTGCGTCACGGAAAGCCGAGTTGTCGGGATGGCAAAACAAGCAAATGACCCCGAGCTCAGCTGGGGCCAGAGCACCGCCCGTGCTCCCCGACTGCCCAGGGCCAGCAGGCACCGGGATGCGCCTCCCCTTGAAATGGGGTAGAGCGATTTGGTGAAAAAGGAACAAGGATTGGTCATTGACACAAGCAGCGGTTAATCTTTCCCTGCTGGCTTGTGAATAATGGACACAAATTTTGGTCTAGTAAGGAAAGTAGAAAAATGCACTCGTTCTTGTTAAGCAATTATCAGGTGCATTGTGAAAGAAAATCTGTCTTCCCATTTTGAGCTCCTGATAAGAATTTCGTCAGAGGTAAGCAGCTTTGCCAGAGCCATTCTCACAAGCCTGTTATCTGGCTTTATCTATTTGCATCGAGGCTTTATAATCTGCCCTTTCAGTAGCATTCCCATCTTGTTCAATGGCTTTTAGCCAAGTTGGTTAATCATTTCTGTTAACTTCCTTTTAGTCTGAACAATTTTAGCTCCCTTGAATGCCTTGTTGTTTCTTATTAAGACACTAGCTGCTACTGGTGAAAGATGACTGACTGCAGTAGCTGCAGGCAGACCCCACGCTGATTAACAAGCCACTTGAAAATAACATGCTCTTTAGCCATTAGAATTATTAATAGTAGCTTTGCTTTCCTTTCTCGGGGCATTTAACACTCTACGGTTTAAAGATTTAGCCAACCGAGAGAATGAAGCTTTTAGCTCATAGTGGACTTCAGACTCAGTCTCTATCTGGAATGGGGCTATGCGCTCGTTTTCTTTTCAAGACCCCATAGTGTTTGGTATTTCAGTAGAAGCTTAATTGCTAAGACTGTTCCTGATGACCTGCAGCATGACTGACTACTAAGAGGAGGAGCTTGTGCAGCTGTGACCGAATGGAGGGCCTGCGGTCAAAACACCGACCTGCAAGATTCTGTAATGGCTTTGACGAGTCCCATAACAGCTCTCTTCTTCGCTGTGTGTAAATCCAAGGGAAGACCTTTTCCTGGCTACTGCTCTTTTCTGGGGTCAACAGCATCTCTCTTGGTGTTTGGGTTGCCATGTGCAAATCCTCTTTCAATACACAAATATCACCTGGAAGAACAATGTGGGTTTAAACGGTAAGATCTCATAGCTCTTCCTGGGCTCTCTACCCACCCCCATAGGAGTGACACTTACATGGATCTGCAATGCTGTCGAGCAAAACAAAGCTGCGAGCTCGCGTGTAGGATGTTCTTTCCTTCTCTCTTCTTAATTTTTGTTTTTTAAATGCCCCTCTATCCATCATGTCACAGGGGAAGGGGCAAGGCTGCATTTCAGCCGTTCTCGGAGAAGATGATTTCGTTATTAGTGTTAAGAAGGAGGTTCCTTGAATGACAGCCCAGCAACCTGTGGTGTTCGTGCTGTTAAATTACTGCAGCTCCTTCATGTGTGAGAAGAAAACATGTTCCCCTGGCACAGGCACGGTCGGGCAGTGCTGAGCAATACCACACGTGAAATGTTCGCCCGGGACAGGGCAGGACCGCTCCCGTGCTGTGAATGGGACCCAGACCCAGCCTGGCCTCAAAGTCCTGTTTGCAGCAATTAAGCCAATTCACTCCAGTCTTTAAAAATATTTCACCGTACCCTGGTACTGTGACACTTCCCAGGCAGCCCAATAGGTGAAAATAATGTAATACTGTTTTATTTGATTAATTCTTTTTCTACTGGTTACTCCGAATATCACTACATATTTAAAATCTTCGTGTTTGGATTGCATTTAGCTGCAGAGTCTTTATGCATCTTTCTGAAAATTTAGTGGTAAAAGAATGTCTGCCTGGCAGTTAATAATTAGAGACGTGGCAATAAATCTTTCTTTAAAAAGGATGACTATGTTCCATGTGCTAAAAAAGAAAGAGAATGAGAGAAGAACATCTTCCCCTCCAAGACTTCTGCTGACAGCAGAGACGTCCTCAGGAGGGGGAACCCGAGACGGAAGAGCAGATTTTGTGCTGGGTTGGCTTCAGCCGTGCAGAGATCAGCGGCTCCCCAGGCTGTCTTGCAAAGAGGAATCTGCCCTCTTCTTGTCCCATTCCGACCAATTGAAAGCACCCTCAGAGCTGTCCTCACTCAATCTTACTTTCTGCTACGGAAAGCAGTAATTTGAGAAAACACACAAAATCTCCAAAGAAAAGCACTGACCCAAATTCTGCCCTCTGGCAGAGAGCACCAGGGGATGGGCAGAAGTTGTCTCTCGCTAAAGCAGAACGTACCGTGAACAGATACTGCCAGATTAAGGCATCTGAGTCTGCTGACGGTTTGATGTGGAGCACGAGCCGCTGCAGGTGAGTTCAGTTCCCGGGGAAGGGATAGAGGCTCCAGGCTCTCCCGCTGGCGTGGTCTCACTGCGCTCTTTCTGGTTTGCGGCTCTTTTCCACACCGAGATTCAGCTGTCCTTCGCTAAGAGACAGCTCCCACGCGAGCGCCTGGCCCCGCGGGGTGCAGTCGTATTAAGAGCAGCCGAGACTGCTTTGTCCTCCATCGCAAACACAGCTGGTACGTCAGCTGTAAAAATCTGTGATTTATCTTTGCCCGTTTCTTCTATTTCACGTAATGCATGGGATGGGCACAAATGCTCGGTGGTAGAGATGTTAATGAGCTTCCAAATTCTGTGCTACTTCTGTGCTGGATAAATGTGGGGTAATTACTGTAATCCTTACTCGGAAAATTAAAGCAACATAAACGCCACCAAAACTGAGAAAGCTCGGGGTTTACAACTTTGATCTATTTACAAGCAAACACTCTTCAGAATGGTTTAAAGGAAATGGTGATATGCACACTCCAAATACTCATCATAAAACGGAAATTGCACAGCAACCCATTCATCAGAAATCACTGCGAGTGAATGATGACTCCCCTCAGGAAAATCAGAAACATGCTGAGTTACAGGCACTGTCTAGAAGTGAGGAATAAAATGAACTGAAACAAAGAAAGCCAAGAGACCACTAGTATTAAACCATTATAGCGACGGGCTAACCACAAGTATGAGTGTCCCGTTCCATTAAGACGTTCTAGCTGGAAGTCTGGGAGCGAGTTTCCTCAGCACGTGTCCCACGTCAAGGCTGGTGGTTTCTGATCGATGCGGGCAACTACCGCTCTGGGAATGTGACTTGAACAACACGCGAGGTGTTAAAGTAATTTAGAAGAAAAGGATAATTAAGGACATGGATTTCAGAGGCAGCATGCGTTCACTGGAGATAAATCATACCCGACAAAGCTGAGAGTGGATTTTGCAGGCAAAGGACACCCCCAAAATCTCATCTATCTGAGACTTCTTAGTGAACCTGATATGCAGCCACATGGGAAACAAATTTGTGGTACTCCAGAAGACAGGCGTTAGCAGAGAAAGGGGATTTAGCGGGGAGCGTTGTAAGGAAGATCATCAGACTCTAGTATATTTTCTTTTACATTGTCATGAAAGATACTGGTGAAATATTCTGGCTGTGCTAATTAAACTTTTCAATAGCAAAAACTTCTGAGATCTTTCCAGTACGGAGAAGGCTTGGGACAACCTCCAAAGATGGCCTTGAGTATTGAAGCTGCCCACACGAAGCTACAGGCTGGAATATTTGACTATTTATATTGTCAAAAATACTGTGGGTTTGGAAATATGGTAAGTGTGTGTATGTACGTATATATCAAATATATAAACATATAATAATTATATATGTCTACGTAATGCCCTTATAATATGTACACAAGATATGTGCATATGTCTGGAAGACAGTCTTTCCAAAGCTCCGCTCAAAGCCGGCCAGCCTGGGGGTCAGAGCCAATATTCGGCCGGGTTGCTCAGGGCCTGTCCAGTCCCGCTGTGAATGTCCCCGGGGATGGACATCCCACGGCACCTTACCACCCTCCCGGTCAGAAGCGTCTCCCAGAACCCGGTCCTACCTTGCTTTGTTTCAGTGGGTGCCTTACGCCCCTGCCCGCCCTGCAACGCCCCAGGCGGCGTAAGGTGTCCCAGCAAGACGCCTCTGCTGCCTCTGTCACGCCGGCTCGCATGGCACTGCTTCTCCTCACCCAGGGTCCATCACGCCTCTGCTTCTACGGGCTTCAAAATAGGAGTTTTTTGAAAATATGTACTTGTACATGTGTTGAAAATAGGTACCATCACTAGGCTATCGGTGCTCCCGTTAAGCCTTCATCCATTTCTGTAATGCGCAGATTATAGAAAGTGATAAAGGACAACTAAATCAAAACTGCTCTAATAGCTTTCTGATAGTCCAGGCTTAAGGCTAGCATACACCAGAAAGATCGCTCTGGCTGCTTCACGTACCTTCCCCAATGTTATTTAGAGGATGGGCTGTGCTGAAAAAACATTGTATCCTGGGTACATTATGTTTTATACTTCTTGAAGTTTCAATTAGTATACCAGGTCTCCAGGCAAAATATAAAGAACTCATTGGAACATCAACATATTTTGCCATGAAATTTTCTGTAGCTCTTTCCCAGAAAACAGTGTTCCACATCTCTCGTTCTCTGTGTGTTTCTTTTAGCCTGTCCTTCATCAGCCGTTTGGAGCTGGTGATAGGTTTCCTCTGAGAAGCGGGTTGTGACACAACCCGCCGTGACAGCCGCAATCCGGCCCAATGCACCACATCAGCCCGGGAGACGGCGAGGAGCGTTTCCCTCAAACTGCAGTTTCCAGAACAAATCAATTCCTGCAGCAAAGCTGCTCAGAAATTAAACAACTTTGATTTTCCCCAAGCAAACTTCAGATCAGAGGAGCTCACGCTGGGGCTTGTTCAGAGTTAGCAGGAAAGTTTTGTTTCAGGGCACTTGTAAGAAGGGACTTAGCGGTCCCACCCGTATGGATAAGCCCATCTCTTACTCAGTGTAGCCCAGATGTTACGGGGAGATCCTTAGACAGAACAATAAACCAAATTAGTAGGTGCTCTTTGTGACTCCTCTGCCACTTTTTCATTCCAAATGTAAAAATGGTTTAAAAGGAAAAGTATCAGCCACAGCGCAAACAGCAGTGCTGTTCAGCGTTAACAGGGACTCAGAAAAATAGATTGTCTCTTGCCTTCACTTCTGGATGTTACTGGCAACAGCGAGAAACACAGAGCGAAACCCTCAGCCGTAGGAGCACAAAAACACCCTTCTGCCCCGTGGCCGGAGGAGGGCTGCCCTGCCCTGCCCTGATAACTCCGCCAGTAGCTATGAAACCACACAATATTCATTTTCACTCTTTGGTAACAGCTTTTTGAACGTAAGGACTTTCACTCGGCTGACAGCGCTGACACGCGTTACCGACTAATAAGAGTGTGCAGTTCACCTCCCAAACAGAAGGTTGTGTTGAGTTATGGAAGCATCAAATATATATATCTGAAACCAGGAAAGGGGCTGCCATAAAGGAAATAAAGGTCCTGTCTTGAGGGTGCACTTACAGGCTGCTACAGCTGCAACATTGATCAGGAAAATTCTCCATACAAGTTAATTTTGCTTGTTGCCGTTCAGCATAATTAAAGGCTGAAAAGGCACTGGGAAGTGAGCCATTTAAAAAAATACTCTGTGCCAAACAAGAGAGTCCTCTCCAGAATGACGGCTGCTTTGCAAGAGTGCGCTGTGCAGGGCAGGAGCTGACGCCGGCAGCTCTTGCTGCCGACACGGGGGCTCGGAGCCGCCGGGGCCATGCCGGGCAGGGCATCCCTGCCGCGGGGCCGCCCTTCGCTGGGCTCTGCTCAAGGGGCAGCTCGGCTATGGACCAGAAGATGTTAAAACGGGAAGAAATATTTCCTATGTATGGGCACTTCTGTTCAAATTCATACTTTTTTCTAACCTCGCTGGGAAGCCGCACGGCCCCGTGCATCCAACACCGACCAACCGGACTGAGCGTGAAAGGTGGCTCTCACGACTGGTTGGCAGCACCACCGGCCGCACCGTTTCGGATGGAGGGTGGACACCACCTGGGGCGGGTGCTGCAGGGCGGCTGCTCCCGGAGGCAGGGCCAGAGCCGGGCGAGCCTGGTGGCCACGCTGGCCGGGGAGACCTCTTGGTGCGGCGAGGTCGGGCTGGGTGTCCCCGGGTTGGAGTGCTTTGGGCATCTGAAAGGAGGGGGCAATCAAACAGGAACGGTCTGCGCAATGTGGATGGCAGGTTTNTTTCTAACCTCGCTGGGAAGCCGCACGGCCCCGTGCATCCAACACCGACCAACCGGACTGAGCGTGAAAGGTGGCTCTCACGACTGGTTGGCAGCACCACCGGCCGCACCGTTTCGGATGGAGGGTGGACACCACCTGGGGCGGGTGCTGCAGGGCGGCTGCTCCCGGAGGCAGGGCCAGAGCCGGGCGAGCCTGGTGGCCACGCTGGCCGGGGAGACCTCTTGGTGTGGCGGGGTCGGGCTGGGTGTCCCCGGGTTGGAGTGCTTTGGGCATCTGAAAGGAGGGGGCAATCAAACGGGAACGGTCTGCGCAACGTGGATGGCAGGTTTCTGCTGTGCTGTGGAATTCAATTAATGCAGTGTAACAGGTGATATCCTATAAATCCTATTACGTAATATTAAACAACCGTGCATAATTCTATACCTCGCTATGCCTATGGCAGAGGGGTTGGAACTCGGTGATCTTCAAGGTCCCTTCCAACCTAAACCATTTTATGATTCTAAATTCATTTTAAGGTTGATTATACATTTTTAACTACATAACTGTTTAGCTTACTGATAACGTGAGTAGCTGTTGGCGAGGGTAGGTCCATGCCTTCTTTTCTTTACATCTTAGAGCTCTTATAGGAAATATGTGTTTAGCCACAGACTGTTACGTATCCAGTTTGTTCAGGACACTTATGATGTCAAGAAATACAAAGGGAAAATAATTAAACTAATAAGGAAACAGTGCAAGAAAACATGAAGCAATAAGCACTGCAATAGGGGGAAGGCTTTACAATAAACAGTTCAAAAGGATGGGAAAACAAAGAAAATATCACCACCAGTGGAGCAGAAATCGTTTTACAAGTCAATCACTTTAACTGTACAAACTGTTTAAATGGAAGCATATGTTTAGCAATTTGGAAAAATTCGCAAATTCTTGAAAGAAATGGGTTTGCTGAGACTATGCCATACATTAAATAGTTGACAGGACTGCCTAATGTGTTGCTATATTTATAACGAGGATCCCATGTCATTCTGTAATTAATTTCACTGCGAGTGTGATGCACGCATGCCCAACACATCGAGAGGTAATGTGCAGATGCATGCTGTTCATAACACTGTCATTAATTCCACCACTGTTGACAATCAGCTCATGGAAATAAGTTGCCAATTCCCAGCAGGACTCTGCTACACGGAGTTTGATCCCTTCTTATGAGAGATGAATATCCTGTGCTGAAGTGCTGCGCTTCTGAAAAGTGGAAATCAAAACTCGTGGATTGAAAGGCCTCATTTGCCCTACAGCTAATTACATGTGGTTTTGTTCTGCTCTGTGTTAAGCAACATCTTTTGAAAACTTTTATTAAAAAAAGGAAAAAATTGCCTCCTCAGTAGTAGTCAGTAGTCATGGGAATAGAGCATCTGACTCACCTGAAGTTAAGACGTAGTGACTTTTATTTCATGCACATTTTGGTGGTGCACTGGCTGCTGGTTAAGCACAGCACACGGTATTCGGAAGGGCCAGAGTTTACGGCGATACCTGTCAGTATCTGCAGACACACTCAGAGAGGACAGGGGAAGGACCAAAGGCTCTGGGATGTGCAGCATCACGCAGCAGCTCTCCCTCATGGTGGCGGAGCATCCCCACCCCTCGGAGCGAAACCTGGGACAGCTTCTCAGCAGGTCATTTATCAAAGCTGATCAGCTCTGAGGCTGTCCGCTCCAGAGAAAACAGTGGCCGAGAAGGGCTGACACAGCAGCCTTCAGACGTTTAACAATCTGCTGCAGAGAAGAGGCAGTCTGCTCCTCAGGCCCACGGTGAAAACGGCAACAAGCACCACTCTCCATCAGGCAATGAGGATTCACATCGGGCGTTAGGAAGGGCTCTCTAAGAACAAGGAAAATTGGCTGCTGAAAGACACCCTGACTTTTCTCACAGTGTTCCTGAAGGACAAACCGGACCGTTCTCAGGTATATCACAAGCAAAGGAACACTCACAGTCTCCCCACGCTCAGTTTTCAACAGGTCCACATTTCTGTCTCAATGCATCAGCGTTTTCTGACAAAAACTGAGTTTCAGCAATAAGCTTCCAACCAGCTCTACTTTGGCCATTGCAAGTGAATAACTAAACTGAATACAATGCCATTAACAATCTGAGAAATAAAACATACGAGTGTTTGAACTGTGCGCTCACCGCTGGACGCCTAAAGCAGCTTGAAATGAGACTTGTGTGCGCGACGCGGACTCGGATGTAGCTCGCGTGTGTAGAAGCAGGGCTGAAAGGGAATCGAGGGTCTTTGTCTGGGAACCCTGTTTCTGGAGCTGCAAACATTAGATTTACCAGGCACCAGTGCCCTCAGGGTCACACTCCGGAGCCTGCCATTCACTAAGATCTACAGCTGTAATGAAATCAGCCTGTGCTCAGCTCTGGTGCCTGAAGGGCTCCTGCTGTCGCGGGACAGTGGAGGGGACAGAGACGGTTCGTGGCAGAAGATCTGGGACGGCACCGGGGCCCATCCCGCTGCCTGTGAGCCCCCTCCTGGTACCCGCTGCCCCGCAGGAGCCCCCCCGGGCGATTCTGCGCTGGGCTCTCATTTTCCCCTCCGCCCGCAGCCGGGTGTCTGGGCCGGGGCAGTGGGGCTCCCCGGGGGTGACAGCTCTTCCACCGCCTATTTCTTACCATCCCCTGACACCGAAAACTATCCCAGACTCAGACCAGGAAGGCGTTGGTGCCGTGCACTGATTTCTCTAGCAAACCTTGCATCTCTTAATTAGCAGATCTTGATTAGTAATCAGGGAGACCTGAATAGAAAAAGCCAAGGACCTCTTTGCTGCCTCTCCTCGCTGAGTCCGCGTCTCCCCCGTGCCCAGCGCTCCCTGGGCTCCCCCAGCACACCGAAACACCAGGCGCGTCGGTGGGGACGGGGCCTGACCTGATGCGCACGGTGGGGACCGCGCACTGTGGTGGCCCAGGGAAGGAGGATGCTCTCCCTTGGATGCTCTCCCTCAGATGCTCTCCCTCAGTGCTCGCGGTTTACTCCTCAGTTTGCCACAGGGCAGACAAAGCAAAGTGTGGCCAATCAATTCTGCAGGCACTAATCAGGAACTCTCTAATAATATGCCTAATTTTCACTCATACAAAAATAATGTTTATCTTGTCAAGGACGCAGTTCTTACTTCAAACTTTTAAAACATGTCTTGTTTTCTATGGAGACTGTTTAGTGAAAGCCTGCGTTGCGTTGTCAGAAGCACTTTCTAAGCAAACCGATGACAACGCATTCCCACCGCTGCGGTGTGACCAAACCCCCCCGGTGACACGCTTCTGCTGTGAAACAGAAATGCAAGGAAACATGTCATTAAGTGTTGTTACACAGTTATGAACTGCAAGGTCTGCAGGGTTCCCCAAAGAAGCATTTCTGATCAGGAATGAGACAGCTGAGGAAGGTCCTCATTTTGCCAGGCTTTTGTCTGGTTACACTAGGCTCGCAGTTTCTTTGATGACTAAAATATAATTGAAGTGCTCCTGTCAGTAAGACTGATGCTAAAATACTCCCAAGCCTGAGAAGTATTTTATTGGTTTAAAAAAAAAAAAAGATGACAAGCAGAACTGGAGAGATGAACAGTAATTCTTTTGGTGGAGTTTAACTTGTGCTCGGCTATGGCTGAGGTTCCTTCTATTTGAAACTCTGAATTAACAGTCCAGGTTTAGTTCTAGCAATAAAGTTTTTAAAAGAATAATAATCGTTCAAACCATTCATAGTGCAGGTTCAGCTCAACTCCCTGAGAAGGCTTTGGTACAAAATCATGTATGACATAATACCAAAGGTTTGGCTTTCCCGGCAGAATATACTGTAGAAAGCAGTGTAGAAAGCACCCCGCGCCCATGAGCTCACGCAGGCAATCTCAGCCTCTGCAGAAAGCGCACGGTAAGGGCAGGTACCGGGCTGACCTTTGCACGTTGGGAAATGGGAAAGGATTCACTGAAAATTTCCTCCAGAGAAAAGGAGGCCATTGTTCCTTTTGGAGACCCATTTTATTGCTGAATTACTGTGCTGCAGGAAGCGACCCAGTATTTGCTTTAAGATACTAGAAATGTATTTTCTTTTCTGTGCTGTGTGAAATTTCAAGTTTTCCTTTTCCCATTCATCTTGTGTTAAACTGGTATTAGCCGCTGTCTACCAATGCTATTTTAACACGCTTCAAAGATAAGAGAAGTTTTTTTCCGTGGTACATTGAATTCCAGTGTTCACCCACTATTTGTGGCAGGAGATTCGAGAGCATGATTTCATTTTGTTTTCTTAAAGAGTTAAGCAGGAAAATATAGATTTGCTCATGGCCTAAACTGAGCTAACCTCAACACTTCCTCAGCACACTTTTTTGTCTGAAATGGGGTTTATAAGCCCTCAGTGCCCTGGGGGCTGGCGGGCGGTAGAGTAGCAATGCTGACCCCTCGGGGGGCGGTCTGAGAGCCGCGGTGCTGACCTCTCCCGGGGCGGTCTCACCGGGGCTGGCACAGAAGGTGGTGCCCGAGAGCTGCCCCGGCTCCTCCGCTCGCCCTGCCAGACCGTGCAGGTGACAGATACGGAGTGTCATCTGCCTGTGGTGTTGCGGGGGATGGTGTGGAGCTACAGGCCAGGTGATGCCCGCTGCCAGCCCATCGCTGCAGAACTGGATGAACTCAGCCTTTCACGCTTTACAGTCTCTAAGGGCTGAAAACAATCCCTGATGTAAATAATTCATCTGAGAACTTTTTAGAGGCAGATTTTCAGTTGTTTTCATTCCCTCTCAAAGCAAAAAATGACAAACTGGAGAAATTTCCTTATCTGCATAGCATGGCATTGCCATTCCTGCCCTCGTGCGCCTTTGCCAGTGTGGCAGGACACCCATTTCGGAGTCAATAGAGGCCGCCAGGACTGGCAGAGTTTATCATTCCAGGGATACCTTCTTTTATCACAGCCAGAGCAATGTAATCGCTCAGCCAGAAGATCTGTTCCTCAGCCTGTGCAGAGTGCTCATCTCTGTCAAAGGATCTTGGCTGGAGAAGGTTGGTTTTGATTTTTACATGAAATGTATCAGCCAGAGCTTGAACATACTGACTCAGTGGGCTCCTCTTTTATCATTCTAATTCCTTTGCAGAAATTCTGATATCAACGGTTTCTTCTGAGCCGGAGGAGGGCACCTGGAGGAGGAAAGGCTTCTGCACTCTGTACAAATCCTAAATTACTCTTTTTCTGAAGGCAGGTGATGAAATAAGACCATCAGCATAAGCAAAGACCAAATAAGCATAAGCAACAAATGCTTAATTCTTCACGGTCGTCTTTATGTCTCTGCCAGTTGTACATGGCTTGATTTGTAGAAAGGTGTGAAGAGCCACGTGCACGAACACCACACTAAGCATGGAAAATAGTCAGTTCAGTTTGAAACTTAATTAAAAACTCACGAGAACCAAGCACTTTTCTCAGCATGGCTCTGATTCATCATGTACATTGAAATAAATAAAAATATTTCTCTTGAGCTTGGAAACAGACCCAGAAATCATAAGCACTTGCTTAACAGTATGAAAACCAAAATTACATTTACAAGCTTATAGTTTACCCAGAGTAGTATGCAACTTTGATCCAATCTATCTTAAGACAGACACTAAGCAGTCTTTAACGTCTGCTTTCTAGTCGAGAAATGTTGAAAATTTTTGATGAAGAGAAATGACCAATATGGCAAGAAATGACCGATAACACCAATCAGACATAAACCATTTTCAGAAACACTAACTTCTCTTCTCCTCACTTCTGGTTTCCCGGGACACAGGTGAACTGCAGCTGAAGCCCCCAAACCAAGGACAAGCTTCACTGCGGCCCTCGCACAAGCAGAAGGCGGAACTCTCCTGGAACGCAGCTGCAGGCTTGCGCGCTAGGGAGCCAGGGGAGCCCACGCTCGGGCAGGATATTAGGCTAGTTTGGGGTTGCCATCTGACACCAGAAGCTACCTGTGGCCTGACACATGATGTCTTGCGGCGATTGAGAGACGGGACACAGCTTGATGCAAGCAAGATGTCGTATATTACAGTTACTTACATACATTTATACTAGTCTCAAAATAGCGTGTCTCAGGCTAGTTGGTCTACATTCTGCATTATGCATGCACAGATTGGCTAGCATAAGACAAATCTTCCGTTAGTTAAACATCCGCTTCCCCCAGCAACACCCCCTCCTGCACCAAGCGCTAGCTTCTTTTTGCGAGGTCGACTGCTTTTGCAATCTCTCCAGCCCAGGACTGATGAACAGACACTGGGTCAGTGTTTTCTGTTCCTCCTCAGCAAAGCTTTATCCTTATCTTATTCCTCCCAAGGTCTACGACCGACAAGTTCCAACACATCTCCTTCTATTAGCTGAGCAGCACTGGGAGTTTTGCTGAGAACAGCCAAATCCTGTCCCACAATGTCTACTTTCCCAATGACGTGTGACAATAGTTTATTAATGGACTTCCTTCTCCTAACAACAGAAAATTTCCTATCTTCTCCCCCCTCCCCCCCAGCAATATTTGTACGGTTCTGGTGGTTTTATTCATAGGAATAAAACCACTTTAAAGATGAAGGTTTCCTCTCTGACTGAAGAAGTCAGTTCTGTGCGTTGCTGGAGGCTCAGAAAGCACTTTGAGGAATCGCTGGTGTATGTTCAGCTTGTTCCTCTTCCCCGTGACATCAGCTCTGGCCTGCAGTCGGGGATGGGATGGTGCCCATTGGGACAGACAGAAGACAGCATGGAGAACTGCAGAGGTGACACCAGCTCTGGGGAGGCACTGTGCAATGATTACTTTGAGGTCACGTTCCTCTAATTAATAGGATTAGCTTTGCATGTGTTGGCTTTCTATGAGTATCCCAGTTAATGCATGTATACGTGAGGGTGCTCATAGAAGCAAGGAATCTTCAATTAATAACACGGGGTATTTTTGAGATGGGATATTCTGAATTAATAATCTTCAATATTCCTGTCTGGGAACTGCTCCTGGGGCCTGATCTGAGATAAGTTGAAGGACAGGTACACATCGCTCTCATAGAGGCACAAAGAAAAAGAATAGAAACAGCACTAATCTACTCTAAACAAGTCCTATTCTGTAACTACAGAAGTTACTTAAGACAGAGAAATTATCCAGCAAGAAAAGAATGCTAGGAATGTTTAAGGACACTGACCTTATAACCGGAAATTTGAGAGCAAGGAACAATATGGAGATAAATGGGTGTAATATAAAGGTTTCTGGCAGCCTGAGTTGTTTAAAAAGCCTCCCAGTGTTATATGAACGTAGACTGAGTAATGACAGAAAAGCATCTTTGGATACATTATACCTGTAAGCTTTTGATGCATTATCCCTGCATCATTCTGAGAAGATTGTTGCAAGACGCGTCTGCTAATTCCCTTAGCTCTTTATCAGCTCCCAAATAGACACAACCCCGACCGACGTCCTGGGTCACTCCTTCCTAAACTTCAAGCAAATGAAGAATAGAAACACTGGGCTTTGTCTAAGCCGCTGGCTCTCGTAGAGCACTTTGTGCACGGCTTCTCAGAGCGGACAAACCGCTGCCTCAGACAAAGGCTCCCCGGGGCTGCCCTCGGCCCGCATCCGCCGCCGCCGGGGAGCTCCGTGCGCAGCCTCCGCCATGCGCGGCCTCCTCTGCGCGCAGGGCCAGCCGCTCTCCCGGCGCGCCGCACGTGCCTGGGGAGACCTCGTCCCTGTCCTCATCACCTACCCAAAGGCAAAGCAGCGAAGATGCTTGTGGCATTCACGGTGCAGATTTGGGTTAGAATAACTATGGGAGCGTTGCACAGATCATTTTGGAAAAATGTTTTTCTGGCAAAGTCTGTTTAGAGGGAGGATGTGAAAATTTGCTTTCACCAGAGCTGAGAGCAAGAGGAAATATCACAATAATTTTCCTGCAGATGAAAATGGTTTCACAGTGATTTGCAAATGTGGTATAATTAGTTCTGCAAATGAGTCTGGAGTTACAATATGGCCAATCTGGCAAATCATGGGACTCTCAGATCTCAGCTGAATTCCAGTTCTTGCCTCCTCGGAGCGTTCGAGCGTGTGTTTGGGGTCACACCGATGTTCTCACCTTGTTGTGGGAGGACTTACCAAAATACAAATCTCGGGCTTCATCTCTGATCTCGCTAATCAGGAGCCTTTGACAGTGGGATGAAGCTGTCTTGGCAGGCTAATCACTTTGTTGTCTGATTTGGCAAGGCTACAGGCAACAGATGAGATCAAAAGCATTCAGGCAGAGGAACGCTTTGATCCAACCCTTTCCCTCTACCAGGAGCGCGGCCGTGCCGCTGCCCCGGGAGCCGTGCTGTGCCCGCGGGGACACCCCGCTCCCCACACCGCCGCTGCCCAGCGCATGGCTGCCGGGCCCCCCGGCCTCCCCCGTACCTTCGCTTTGTCCCCACCCTTAGGGCAGCAGGAATCGATTAGGCAACACCGAGGGGAAGCTCTGCCTCGGCTCCCGCTCCCCTTTATTCCTGCTAGGGGCTGAGCCCAGCCATCCCCCTGCTCGGCTCCCCGTCCCTCGGCACGGAGCGGGGCCCGCCGCTGCGCCCATGGCAGAGGGGAGCTGGGGGGGCCCGGCTCCAACCCACCCGTCCCAGCGGAGCCCCGGCCGGCTGCGGGGACGGGGCAGGGCCGTGCCCGTGCCCCAGGATTTGGAAGGGGGACGCGCGCCGGCTCCCGCTGCCGGAATGCGGCCTCCTCCCGGCCCTCCCCGCAGGGGAAAGGGCGAAGCTGGATTCCGCGTCAAAGCAGAAGTCGGTTAATTTGGGTGGCCGCCTTCTCCCTGCCTCCTGGAAGTGTGTCTAAACATAACAACGGTATGTATTTTCTCATTCGCTGGAATCAATAGCCCAGTGAGCGTGGCGCACATATTAATCGTACGCCGTTGAAGGGGATGACAGGGATCGCCCTGAGAAAAGGCAGCGTTCAGCAGCACAGTACGGGGGATCAATATCCCCCTTCCGCAAAAAGTAATAAAAGTGTATGAAAGATGACAGGCTATTCACAAAAAAAACAACCCCAAAGAAAGCAGTTTTAAAGCCAGCTGAATAATATTTGACCCCAAACTTCCATTTAACGTCAAGCCAGGGACTTCTAACGGGAAGTGAAGCGGGTGCCTGGGAGGACATGGCTGAGGGCCCGACCTGCGGAGAAGATGCTGCAGAGGCTGCGGCAGCACTCTCGGCAGCGCGCTGTGAAGAGGAGGGAGAGCGGCGCCTGCAGCCGGCAGGCACAGCACGGGATGGCCAAGGGCAGGCTCGGGCAGCGCCGCCAGAGAGCCTGCACCACCCGGGGCCGGGGGGCTCCAGGCGTGAGGAGGGCTCGGTGGGGCTCTGCTCCCCAGCACAGCTTTTGGGCACATCTGAGCCGCAGGCAGGGAACTGCTGACACGCGCCAGAACAGGCTTCGCTGTCTGGCTGCGAGACTCCAGCACGCTCGACTTTGGCCAGGAGATTTGAGTGAATTCTTGTAAAAGGTTAAAGATTTCTTTCAAAATAGTATTTCTTTGTTAATGAGCAGAAAGCAAAGTGAGGACAATGGAAGAACAGTGGGAACAGTGAGACGATTTTCCCAACCAAGTGAGGTGATGCTCCAGGGTCCGGGAGACCAAGCTCACCTTCTCACTCTTCATCACCTTCTGACAGGTTTGAGGGAGTGAAATGTCCATTCACAAAATTGAGCGTACTTTAGTTGGTGGTAACATCTGTCCAAGCAAAGATGTTCCCCTTGCCAAGTTGCCTTGTTATACCTTGCACTGAGAGGAACACAGAAGATCAGTGCCACAGCTCTTTTAAGGAGAGAAGGGGCATGTTTCCTTGGCAAACCTCCCCGCTGCCTCTGCGCAGGCTGTCCTCGGCACGAGGAGCTGCATCCCATCGCGCCAGTGTTCGCAAAGCCACCCCCCGCAGCCAGAGCTCGTCCCTGCCCGTGCAGGGCAGCCGCTCGCCAGCTCCGGGGGGTCCATCTCCCTCATCCTCTCCCCTCATGCCTCGTCCTCCCTCCGTCTCATGACACCCCTGGGGGGTGATGCCCTGTGGTGAGCTGCAGCCCCCATGCCAAGCTGGGCTCCATCGCTCCAGCCCCAGCACCCTTTCCTGAACAGGGAATATACCCGGTGGTAGCTCACGTTAGCCACACACACTGAAACTCCTCCCAATAAAAGTGCTAATAAACTGATCTCGGGTGAATGTGAGCTCCCTCAGCCGCCCGCCACCTCCCTTTGTGCTGATCACAAAACTAAAAGCCAAATGAATAGATGAAGTTTTGTTATCTATATTTTAAAAATAGTTTACACCTATTCACCGTTTTGACACTGCTGGTGCTTGTGTTTCTGATTTCAGCTGGACATGTGCTATTCTAAAATGAGCCTGATGAATCCAGCAGTTACAAGGGAAAAAACAGGTTCCCGTGGTAGTTTCCCCAGTCAGAGAAAAAATAATTCTGCTTTAGCAGAAGAAAAAGAATTAGCAGGTGCCTCCCATCAATTGCTTATTTAAAGACTGAGTCTCAGAGGCGTTCAACAGCACAAGTGAATATGGCAACACATTACAAGGAGATGAGCGACCCGTTCCCTCATCCCTCCCGCTTTCAACATCCCTGTTTGCTCCTCACATCTACAAGAGCCCTTAGCACTGGGCAAAGAGACGCCCCTGCTAAACTCTTCCAGGTGCTCTAGGCAGGACCTGAAGTTTTCTGCTTTTTGGATAAATACCAGAGCAAGCCCAGCAGGACCTTTGTCTGGCCATGGTACAGCTGGAACTGGCAGCAAAGGACTTCTTTAAAAGCTGCAGCCCATTAAAGTTGGTGAGTCACATCAGACTCAGAGAATGAGGAATTTCCCAAGTGTACACCTGACATGTTCAATAGTCAGACAGCTGATAATCATGTTTTTTTTTGCCAGATATGCAAATTATTTCTGAAGCTCTGTATTGCCACTGTTTGTGGAGAGTCACTAAAACTTTTGCTCTTAAACCGGCTGTTGTGAATAATTTCCTTGCTAAGCCATATGGCATAGTTCTTATGTAATTCCATTTTGAAATGTGACTTTTTTTTTTTAGTTATTATAGTGCTTTAGCTGCCATGTTTTTGTTCCTCTCTATGTGCGCCTCTGTGGAGTGACAGCACATTCCAGGTACCGGCCTCCGTGACGCAGAAGGCCCTTTCCAGCTCCATGTGCTTTGTGCCAGGAAAGTTGTACGTGGTGAAAGGTGTGTGTTATCACAGGAAGGAGGACTGGATAAATCTTTCTCTTGTCATATCCACTCTTTAGGCTAATACTGTGTCTGAAGATAGTGTGCAATGTTTAAAAAAAAAAAAAGAAATCCCAGCAGAAAGCTAAGACTGCATCAGTGGGAGGATGCTCATCCAGGGAATCTCCTACAACAGTGTTGAAGACGAAGCAGACCCTCACAGGCAGGTGATGCATTAATGGTCATGAGCGAAAGGGCAGCAGGAGCAAAGCAAGAGAAGGATCTCGTCTATGCTGTCACTCGGGGAGAAAGGAGGAAGCTGACTTAGGGGGGATGTGTTTTAAAGTGCAAGAAGAGAGCCCCATGAGAGCTCAGAGAATTGCTCCGGGGATCTCCATCCCACCAATCTCCAGCACAAAGCTCAAGTCCAACGCACGGGGAGCAGTTGGTGCGGCTGGGCAAGGCAAGCACCTACCCCTCCTCGCCAGTGAAAAAATCATACAGACCATCTCATACCAGAGGTGAGCACTGGTGAGCCTAACACCCGGGGTGCTCTTACTTTCAGTAGTAATAGAACCAAATAATGTGACCCACCAAGGCAGAGCAGGGGACCGGCAACCCAACACCTCCTTTGGGGAACTCAAAGGCTGGTAGCTGCCTCTGGGACCCGCAGAGATTTCTAGGCTCTGCAGAGGACTTTTATTCAGGAGGTACAGACGAGGTACTCAAAGGACAAAAAAGACACATCACAGCTTTGGGCACACCCCCAAACTTTCACAATGTTCCTAGGTAAAATGGATTTCCAGAATAAGGGTGTACAAACTGTTTGGCACCCAGGACTGCACTCCCAGAGAAGAGTCCATCACTTGGAAACAGTGTATAATTAAAATGCTTAAAAACAGCCATTACAGAGGTGCGAATACACTGCTGTAATTACACAGCTGTTTGTTCATTAAAGGAGGAATTTAATACAATTATAATATTTACAATTCTGCACAGTAAAACCCAAAACAAAATTAGAGTTTTTAGGAGCGATACAAACAGCCCCGTCTCCTCTCCAAATTGCCCTTTAGGCACCAGAGCTTACAGAAAGCTTTCACAAGGGGCGACGTACTCAGGGCTTCGCCAGAATTTTCCCCATTCAACTTGCTGAATCCAGAACTGAAAACAGCACCTGTGACCGAACAGTCCCTAATGACTTTTCAAATGGCAAATTTATCCCAGCAGAGCAGTGCAAAGTTCTTGGGCTGAGAAATCAGAGTGGAAAGGACTCTGGGACCACGTCCTGTGAAACGGACGCTGGAGTCTGCACCAGCCTGCTCTGTCTAAACCCTCTGCCAGAGGGGCACAGGGCTGCGTGGGATCCAGGATTTGTGCTGCTCAAGCTCTGGTCCTCTTGCCTGAGCTCAAAGAGAGGAATTTTGCTCCCCGTGACATGAGCAGAACAGCCCCCAAGACCACCTCCACCAGGAGGTTGGACCAAGAGTGCGAAGCACAGGCACAGAAAGGGAATACAGACTAAGGCAGACAAAAATGATGCAGACTGTGGGCAGCACGTTTGGGGACCAGCTGCAAAGAGAACAAAGGGGCACTTCAGGTGTCACAGCCCCCCAAAGGCAGCTGCAAGTTTGCTGAAGGCACGAGCAGTTTGGAGCAGGCCAAGCCCTCCCCTCTTCTGATTCATACAAGATCTGACTTGAGTACCACCCAGTTTACAGATGGCAAAACACTTCATCGCCTGCAAATGAGAGCGAGGTGAAAGAGCAATCTGATCCCAAGGAAGCAAACGGGGAAAGGGCAGATGATGCAAGAGCTTAGCTGTGCAGAAAGGAGACTGAAGGGTGCCCTTGCCCATCCTGCTGGAACTAACGTTTTGGAGAGTCACCAGTCAAGCGTGCGGCCGCGTGCAGAGCCCGGAGGCGGAGGAGCCCTCTCTAGACCCAGAGCTGCTCACGGACCACCAAGAACGGCTCTGTTCGGTCTCAGCCCTTCAGCACAGCCGCTCTCAGGGCTAACAGGAGATAACTGGGCACTTGGTATGGTGAAGGCGCTGGAGCCTGCCTCCTCAGACAGAGTCCGTACTAACCCCGCATCTCCGCACACGGGTATGGCGGGAACCGCTGTCCATCCCCGCCGCCAGCGTGGGATTCGGGCAGAAACCGGAGCAAACAGCCTGCGGCCAGAGCCCAGAAGGGGAGCACCACACCAGGCTGGAGCTGTGCCTTCATGCTTTTCTCCTTTTTCGGTGTCCAGCCCCAGACTCCCCTTCAGCCTCAGGGTTTTCACTCAGAATGGGCACTTTTTCTCTCTATAAAACTCAGCCTCAAACCCTTGTCTTTAAGCAAATGTTGGAACTTTTTCATGTGACTAAGGAAATGTTTCACCTTTTTAACTTTTTCCATATCTTTAGAAACAAACTCACTGCTATATTTCATCTGAATTTACATGCAAGTTCACTGCACCTGAAATTGTATTTCTGTAATTAATGAATTATTTCATAAAAAATTTAGACCAGATATTGCCAGGAGGTGTAGGAATGGTTTAAACAAAATCACTTTTTAATAGAGTGTTGTTGATTAAATCTTTGCACCCGCTGCTGAGTTACAGGATTTTGTGGAGGTGGAGCGGGAAAGTTTTCTACACAGAACAGAGACTATCTGGCGTTCATGCACCATCAAGGTTAGTTATTTTGTACTTCAGTCTGAGGGTAAGAAACACGACTGTGATCTATTCGCAATGCAGATATCAGACGCTGCTCAGCGCTGTCACTGCAGGGCGAGAGTTAAGCATAGCAGGGAGCTGGTCCTACGGCACCGGGCAGGACCTTCTGACAGAAGGGAGGACAAAGAAGACTCGGGCAGGGTCAACGGTATTTGTTAGAGACAGTCCTGTCTAACACCTACAGCCTCTTTCACATCAGTTGGCTGAACGACTCCACATTTGCCAAGCTGGCTTAAAGGTTTTTAAGAAGAAAAGGGGTTTCCTGAACACTTCTACTCCCGTTTGCACAGTGAAAGACATCCAGAATTGCACTCCGTCGTTCCTCGTGTTCTGACCTCAGAGATCATCCAGGAGATGCAAACAATAAGCAGCAATGCTCAGGTGGTGAGCATTACTGAACGTAATTTGGAAGGATGAAGGGACAGAGAAATGTGAATATATCAAATAAATCATCAGGATTTACCACCAGTTTTGTTTTGGTTTTTTTTAAGGGTATAGCTTGGTATAAAATAAACTATTACCTGGAGACTGCATGGTAAACTGAGGAAAAACTGTAACTATAGCTTGGACAGTTATGGTATTTAACTTTACTCTAATAGTAGTTACTAATGAAAAAGTGAAATTAATCGCACACTAAAGGTTGCACTTGACTTAGAAGAAGTGGATGTAGATACAGTGCTTCTAGTACATCACTCAGTCCCAGGTACACAGTAACAGGAAATCAATTAATCTCCACCAACATTTGTTCTTTCTAGTGTGAAACAGTTTTAATTAACTTATTGTGAGCGGTCAGTCACTTCTCACTCTGGAAGAGCCTTACAGATTTAATGAAGCACCATTCCTTCTAAATTTATGTTGGAAAAGTGACAGTGAAAAATTTTGAAGCAGAATTACTTGGCATGTGTGATCAGTTAATGGAGTACCTTCCTCATCCGAATTATTTAATTCCTGTCCTGTTGTTTTTCCCCAATTAAGCAATACTCTGCAGACTCAGGCTATGAGTCCAGGAGCACACGTACCATTGTCACTTAGCAGTAAAACAATTTGTACACGAGAAAATCACCTCAGTACAGGTCACAACCATCTAAGATTACTTTGATACTTCCTACAGTCTTTAAAGTGTTTGAAATAAATAAGAGCCATGCACAGTTCGGGGCAGGTCCTCCACAGCAGAGAAAGCAGGATAACAGAGAGTGCCTGGAGTTACCCCACTTGAGCTCGGTGGAGGGGCTGGGGGTCCCTGCCAGCTGCAGGGAGCACGCTCATTTGCTCCCAGGCATCAATAAGCATATAGAGGAAAAAAATGAAATGAAGTTTTCAGACTCCTGATTAAAAAAAAAAAAACAAACCAAAACCTGGGCCCATGTCTGTTGGTCACTGTTTGGGGACTTCACCCCAGCCTGAGCAACTGCAGCAGGAGATGAGTTGAGCAAGGAGGGAAGCTTCCCTGACTGCAGTTGGTTTTTTTTGTGTTAATTTTCTTAGATCATTCCAAACATCCCGGGGTTTTGGGGTCTCAAACTAGCAAGATTTTGGTACATAAGGAGAAGATAAGTCTAACTCCGAGCAGTTGCACTACAGCCCACAAAGAAATAGCTGTGGGGGAACCTGAGGAGGAGGAACAGCAGGGGAGCTCATCTTCTTACCTTTGCAGGTATGAGATGTCAGCGAAGGCTCAATGCTCCCCTGGGCAAGGGAGCTGCTGCACACACCAGTGCTGGTAACTGCCTGACATCCTTCCCCTGGGCTGCACAGGAACAACAGCACCGGGTCACTGAGCAGAGAAATAGGACTTGCTTTGGAACGGGTGTTTATACCTTTCTCTCTTATCAGTACTCATGACTTCCACCTGCATCACCACCAGGAGTTGCC
Source organism: Anarhynchus alexandrinus (assembly GCA_008711295.1). NCBI lineage: Eukaryota > Metazoa > Chordata > Aves > Charadriiformes > Charadriidae > Anarhynchus > Anarhynchus alexandrinus. Next base: position 258,670 of record VUYV01000417.1, on the reverse strand, counting down.
TTGTTCCCACCTGAGCCAAAGTCTCACCGCTGTGAAGGACGGTAGGACTCCCATCAGAACACATGAACCGTTTCTCCCAAGCCGGTGTGATTAGGTGACACGTTAAGCAGGTGGTCAGAGGTTCCATGATTATGGTGATGAAAGTGGGAGTACGCCACAGCCACTCCTGCTCAGGGAGAGGGAGGCATGTCCGAAACTCCTTTGTACCTTTCTAAATACTAAATAATTCACCCCCCTATAGTCATGGGCATCCACTAGTTCCCAGGCTATCTTTCCCATGGAAAGCATGTGGTTATTTCTCAGTGTTACCGGTTATGAATCAGCGAAAGTGATCCGGGTTCCTCATGTGAGACGAGGCTATCAGAAGAGACAGGAGAGGCTGCAGCAATACAGGCCAAATTGCATTAACCTCTCCGAAAGAGAACTTAGCAACGGCAGAAATCACAAATGGTGAAGTATTTTTATGAAGAGTCAACCCCATGGTTTTCAGCAGCGACTTGTTCTGGAGGCGATCTCTGCACATGCTGCAGAGTTAAAAACTTCACACCAGTGACAGGGGAGAAAGTCAGTAGTTAAACACCTTATAAAGATGGCTCAAGATAGGGAGATGAAAGCAGGAATTAAAAAAACCCAAACTTTGAGTAGAGGTTAATTAAAATATTAATAATGCAAGGTTTCAATTATTCATGCATAAATAAAAAGATGTTTAATGATAGACACACACTGAACATTAGTACGGTGGACATGACATTGGGATAGAGCAGGAACAAAGGAGAGCTTTGACTCTCAGCACAGAAAATTACTGTGGAGCGCAGAAAACGTTGGAGCAGGTGATGGGGTGAGAGGGGACGGCAAGTGCCCAGGGAGAGATGGCTGAGGGGTGGGGGCCACCATCCAGGGCAGTCCCTGCTCTGGTCGGCTACAGTCTGCAGCAGCCCTCACTGTCTCCATCCCGCTGAGGCCCACCAGGCTCAGACGCCAGGAGGAGCGCTGGCTTGTCGTCCGAGCGTGGCTCTGCCAGCACGTGCACCGGCAGACGGACCGCTTCCCTCAGCGCTTCAGAACTGCTTCTACTGCTGTGTCCTGAACGGCTCACGACAGCGAATGGAGCCAAACTCCGGCCTCTGCAACACTGAGGTACTGCCATGGCGAATGCACACCAAAAGTAATGGGGTTTATGCTCATATTTCATAGAATCATAGAATCTTGTCTTCACAGAATCATATTTGTCATGTCTCAGAGGTTCTTCATTTCTTGTCATAAATGGTTGCATTAGCCAATGTTTATTTGCATTTTTATTTTAAAAAAAATCAAATCACTAAGAAAACATGCTATGAGGCACCTTCACTTGTTTTGGTAGCCACCATATTTGACCTTCAAATACAGAGTTTTTGTACAGTAACAACTAAAAAATCCCATAAAGATCCCCAGCTATGGGGACTCCACCACACCCCTGGGGAAGCTGTTCCACTGGGTGAGTGTTCTCACTGTAGAAAAATTCTCTCTTATATTGAGATGAAACCTCTCCTGATGCAACTTGTACCTGTCACCCCTTGTCTTCACCATGGGGCTCCTTGTGAAGAGAGAGCCTCCATCCACTTTGGAGCCACTCTTAAGTACTGGACTGCTGTGATGAGGTCCCCCCCGAGCCTTCTCCTCTCCTCCTTCAGTCTTTCCTCATAGGGCAGGTTCTCCAGCCCTTCGATCATCTTCATAGTCCTCCTTTGGACCCTCTCCAGTCTGGACCAGAACTGCGTATGACCAAAGAGAGGGGGGTCAGGCAAGCAATACTGCTCTCCAACGTGAAGCCCACAATGTCCTTAGCACAATGCTGCCCAGTTTGTCATCCCCTACGTTGTGCTTGCTGTGGCCTCCTGGAACGCCTGCTCAGAGCTTGACCTACAGCCTTCTGGCTCTGGACATGTACCTGCACTTCTGACACCTCTTTCTCTACACGTGCCTTACTGCAACGTATCTGTGCAAATACTTTGTTTCTGTGCGACCATAATTATATTCTCAGTTTCTCTCTTTAAGCTCTCTTTGACAAGTCATTTATATTTTGCCTGCTTTCATGAGCTTTTGCAGCGAAAGAAAGTTGGCAGGCAATTCTCAGCTGTCCTACTTGTCTCTTGTCTGCCTCATGATTGATTTCCAGTGGGAGTAAGTTTTGATATTTGAAAAGATCCAGACTATTATTATTGAACATTTGAGTTGTGTAATGGAAGTATCTGTCTGACAAATCCAGAAGGATATCTAAGCAAAAGACTCAAAAGCATAAGGAGATTCTGGATCATGTATAAAACATTGTCCAGCGCATTGTCTCTAACATCAAACAGATAACCGGGAGAAGCCACAATGCCAGGAGAGTACGGTCAGGTTGAGGAAAAAAGAGGTGCAAATGGAATATTTCAAAAAAGTCACGAGATGTATTAGATTCTGTGAAGACTGAAAGATATGACAGACAATGGGATGAAAAGGACCAATCCTGACCTATATATCCAGGCAAAATCCCCGCTGACAGAGAGGAAAAACGATGCCTCTGATCTGCAATTGATATCAAGACTTTGGGCAGACGGAGTTGGATGAATGCTGCTGAAAAGGAAAAAAATCACACAAAACCCAGCGGAGTCTGGGAACTCGCTTCAGCCGTGTGAGCAGCTCGCTTGCGTTCAGCCTGGGCTCAAACAGCGGTTTGGGGACAGACAAACAGAAACATCCCCCTCGGGGACGAGACATTTGCGATTAGCTGTGGGATGGAGATTTTCCTCTGCCAGGGAAAGCGCTAAGGGCGGGAGCTGCTGCCCCGGCCGGCGGGGAGGGCTGCGGGGAGCCGGGTCAGGAGCGTGCCTGGGGCGCGCTGCCGAAGGGCTCCCTTCCAGCTCTGAGCTGGGCGCCCTGGTCTTACATGCACAGGTGAGTTTTTCCTGAAAAACAAACAAAAGTTGCTGTCTTGGTGACAGCAGCCTGCGAGGAGACGTCACCAGAGGGAGGCAGTTTGTGCTCCTGTATGTAAAATCAGTCCCGAAGTCTCTGTTTCTTTTCAGCGCTGGAGCTCAGTGCCATCGTGTCACTGAGCTGGCCGAGCAGCAGTGGGGGTGTAACGGTGCGTGAGTGACCTAGATAGCGGGGCACTAAAATAGAAGATGGCAGTGATTCCAGAAATGACCTTGTTTCGCGGCTTTGAAGGAGAAGGCACGTGCTTTCCCCCTGAAGTGCCGTTCCCACTCTCTGCCTGGTGCGGTTTCCCGCGCTGCCGGGGATTTCTCCCACCTTTTGTAAGGCAATAGGGCACTGTGACAAACTTCGGGAGCGCTCTGCGCAAGCACGATCCGTTCCTGTCCACGCCGCACTGTAAAAACAGTGTTGCCCCGTCGGTGCCTAATGGAGCCGTTCCCGGGTCTGCGTCCATCGCGCCTGCGCCTGCTGGCTCCCACCCAGAGAGCAAGAGCTCCGTCACATCTGCTGTGCTAAATGATGCGTGGAGCGCGTACCGCTGAGCCCCGCGGGCTGTGGGGCACGGCGTGCTGCGGGGAGAGGGGACCCGCGTCTGCAAGGCTGCGGGGAGGAGGGGAGAGGCGCCCGGGAAGCGCTGCGCTGCAGAGCACGGCCCCGGCATGGCGGTCCCGAGGGACGGGGAGGGCTCGGCAGCGCTCCTGGGGAGGCACAGCCCTGCCGCCCGGCACAGCCCGGCTCTCGCCTCCGCTCGCACTTCGCAGGTCGGAAGCCCCATGTCCGGTTCTGGAGGTTGGTGTTTCCCCCCTCAGCACTAAGAGCTGCTGCCCGCTGGACCAGAAAAAAACCGTGTTTGATGAAGCCCAAGAAAATCCAGATTTTCCCCATTGCTTCTAAAGGCACGGTCCATAGCTTTTCATCCTTGTTACTTCCAATCACAACTTCTCCTTCTCCCCCAGCTGCTAGTTTGAATTCACCCTTCCCAGCTGCCGGGGGGATCCCCTGCTCCCCCCTCCCACCCAGCCGGGCTCCGCTGGCAGGGAGGCCGTCAGGGCAGGGGCTGCCCTGGGGCGCGCCCGGGGCGTCCCCCGCTCCCGCAGGGCGGTGGGGGCTCTTACCGCAGCCCAGGGGCACTGCAGCCCCGCCACCCCGCTCCGGCCGCTCCCGAGGCTTCCCCAGGTGCTGTGTAAACCAGCATGACATGGGAAAGACTCCGTATGTCCAGCATTATATCCACCTTCTCTGCAGTAACCCAAGAATAACATTAGTCCATGGCAATGCCTAATATTAACGAGTGGCTGACGTTAATAGCCCTTAGCATGAGCTGGGGACCATTAACTCCTCCGAAGGAGGTATTTATTGCCCAGGAAACACACTGTGCTGAGCCGATTCCTGGCATCAGTGTGTCTGACCCCGGCACCCTTGCTCCAACCCATGCTTTCTGGGCTTTGGTGTTTCATGAATCATAGACTGGTTTGGGTTGGAAAGGACCTTAAAGACCATCCAGTTCCAACCCCCCACGCTGGGCAGGGACACCCCCCACCAGCCCAGGTTGCTCCAAGCCCCGTCCAACCTGGCCTTGAACACCTCCAGGGATGGGGCAGCCACAGCTTCTCGGGGCAACCTGTGCAAGGGGCTCACCACCCTCACAGGCAACAATTTCTTCCTAATATCTATTCTAAATCTCTCCTCTGTCAGTTTAAAACCATTCCCCCTCATCCTATGGCTCCCCTCTCTCATCAGGTGTCCCTCCCCAGCTCTCCTGGAGCCCCTTTAGGCACTGGAAGGGGCTCTGAGGTCTCCCCGGAGCCTTCTCTTCTCCAGGCTGAACCCCCCCAACTCTCCCAGCCTGTCCTCCCAGCAGAGGGGCTCCAGCCCTCGCAGCAGCTCCGGGGCCTCCTCTGGCCCCGCTCCAACAGCTCCGTGTCCTTCTGCTGTGGGGACCCCCCGAGCTGGAGGCAGCACTGCAGGGGGGTCTCCCCAGAGCAGATGGGCAGAATCCCCTCCCTTGCCCTGCTGGCCACGTTTCTTTCACACAATAAAAGTCTTCTGAACTGTTTGTAACATCTTTACACTGTTCTTTGGCCATAAATGAGACTCAGAGTCTATTGTTTCATCTTTTTTTTTTTTTTTTAACATAAAACATTCATTACCATCAGGCCTTTCCACCGGTATCCAATATCTTGCTTTTTCATTTGGAAGAGATTTCAGGAAATCTCCTTACCACATGGCTGCTCCCTCTTTTTGCTAATAATTAGTCTTAGAGAACTGTCAATCTGGTTTTACCTTGTGCTTGGTCATGGAATCATCTCTGCTGCCCGTGGGTTTTCTATTCATTTTCTTTTTCCTGCTGCTTTTCATCTTACTGCTTATGCAAGCTTTGAGCCGGCTCAGTCTATCAGTGACTGTTGATTATTTTTAAATGCTAACTTTTCTTTAGCACGCTGGGCTGTGACCTGATCCGCAGCCCTGGAGAGGCGCTGGCAGGCTCTGCTCTCCACGGCTGTGGGTCTTCCTTCCTCGCTGCTGTTGGCAGATGTGGGTGGAGGTGGATATTTTGCTCCAGGGCTGTCCTGTGCCAGGGCAGAGGCCCTGGGAAAGCCTACCAGTTCAAAGAGGCCCGAAGACAGAAATGGGACATGATTATTTTTTTTTCCTCAATTTCCCCTCTTTTTCCTCCGTTGGATAGCTCTTTTTGTTGGTCTTGACTTGTTTGCTGATAAGCCTGCCTCCACGCTCATCACGTAAGTGCCTGCATGCTTCCTCAAGGTAACACATCTGTATATTTGCACGTTGTTACCGCAGTGCCAAGCAGAGAGGTTTCAACAAGATCTCAAGAGGTTTCCATAGGTCTGTTTCAAACACAGCCCTGGGGACCTGTGCATGGGGTGACTGTGCCTGGAGGGGTTTCCTCAGCAGCTGATACCCATTTGTTCTTGTCCTCATGTTACAATTGTTATTTGTACTCTCCAGTCCCACTGTGCTGACATACAGCAGTCACGCATGTCTCTTTGTTGCCCTCACGTTGCCAGGTTAGAAAAGTCAAGTTCTTCTGATCTGCTCTTGCAAAGCAGGTACTGAGTTCCTGTGGTCACCACGGTCTTTCCTGCTTGAACTACTTCCAGATGAGCTCATCTGACCTAAGTTTTCCTAGTGAGACCCACAATAGTTTTAAAACATCTCAATTTTGAATGGCAATGTCAGTGTTGAAGAGGCATTTGGACAATGCCCTTAATAACATGCTTTAATTTTTGGTCACCCCCAAAGTGGTCAGGCAGTTGGACTAGATGATCACTGTAGGTCCCTTCCAGCTGAACTACCCTCTGCTGTCCTGTCCTGTCCTGTCCTGTCCTTCCTCCTACCTCTTTCTTTCCTTAATAGTACATGCTGAGGAAATCTTCAATGGCATTTCTTCCCAGCCCTGCACTAGGAGAAGGGATTTAACGGGTAGTCATGTCCCAGCTAGCTGGGCATCAGCTCTGTCACGCTGTGGGAAGGAGGCATGTACCTTCTGGGGGGGGTGAGAGCTGTGGATCATCTCAAGATAATTTGATCATCTGAACAAATTTGCAAAAAGCATGTGGTTCCCAGTGACAGGACGAGGGGCAACGGGCACAAGTTGGAACATAGGAGGTTCCGTTCCAACACATGGAAAGACTCCTTTCAGGTTGGGGTGGCAGAGCAGTGGCACAGGCTGCCCAGGGGGGTGGGGGAGTCCCCTTCTCTGGAGGTTTTCAAGCCCCGCCTGGATGCAGTGCTGAGTGCTGTGCTCTGGGCAGTCCTGCTTTGGCAGGGGAGTGGGACTGGGTGAGCTCTAGAGGTCCCTTCCAACCCTGAAAATTCCGTGATTCCGTGATTCCGTGTGTGAAGCGCGGTGTTTGAAAGCCTTCTGTGTTCATCCAGTTTAGTCAGGTTTCCACAGGATGGCAAAAAAACCCCTCTCTGACACTAACGAGGCTCGAAGATCAAGCCCTCAATCTGAAGCGTGAAATGCTCCTCAAATAAATGGTTGCATATCTTTTGGTGTGAGCAATACCTGTTCATTTGGTGTGAGCAATACCTGTTCATTTTCCCCCAGGATTTTTTTTTTCTAGTGCTCATTTTTAGAAATGCCTGAGCTATTTCCCTTGGGAAAACATAATAAACCAGAGGAGCCTGAGAACACCAGTACTCCAGCAGAGCGAAGGCCCACCTGGCCCAAAGCAGCCAACCATAAACGTCTGAAGGAGAGCATAGGAGCAGTGCAAATCCACTTCTGTCAGGGCCCCGGGGGTGCTGGTGGTGTTATTCTGGCACAAAGGAACTTTTTATTTTTTTAATTAATAAAAGAAACTATGGAAAACAATCTTCTAGACCACACATGATAATTAGCTTGCAAAAGTGGTGCGATAAGCGCAGAAAGCTGCCGGACTTTGCCTGCTCAGTTAAAGAACCTCAACACTCTGTCCTAAACACCGCTCGGAATGTATCTCAGCACTGACGTTGCCTTTTCTGTGGCCGCCTCACGGCGATGACGGGTTATGCACCCCCGCACCAGCAGCGTTGCTGCCCTCTCCCACGATCCGTACTGTCCCGTTTGTACAAACCGCACTTGTTTGTACGAGGCCATTTGAAACGCTTGGATGTGTGCTTGTCCCAGAGGTGAGCTCATGTATTTCCACTTAATTTCGATGCACCATCTTCACAAACCTTCCCCGGCTTTCCTCTCCTTTGATGAGCTCAAGAACAGTTATTTTAACTACTTACATTTTAGATGTTTCTCAGATTTAACACACTGTTAAATCGAAGCTACCCGTCTGGCAGAGTACGGCATAGACGTGCTGTCCATCTGGTAGATTATTGGTTCTTGGACCTACTTAGGGATACTAAACTTCTTCTCCTTTTTAATCCTGAGCAGAATTAGTGAAATGGTCGCTGCCTTCTTCAGGGCACAGTGCCACTGACGGCTGGGCCACCTCCGGGGACTTTGTGGAGGTATTTTACTCTTCCCGGCAGTAGTACCTGTGGTCAAAATACCTTGTCACTTTTAAACTTGCTCTCTTTGCTTTTGTAGCCTGCACAGTCTTAGTTCAAAGTCCCCTGCCGATCTCCTCCACCTATTCCCCTCAGTCACCTCCAACTCCCGGCAGTGCCCAGCGCTGCCGCGTGCGTGCCCGTGGCCATGAGAGTGCGCGTGTGCGTGCACGCACGGCGGAACAGAGGTGGAATTTGTCAACATAGCGCATTTGTTGCTGTCGGTTGCCAAAAACCAAAAAGGAGCAAGGGAAACAATTATGCTGTAGTATTATAATTGCTCAACAATCTGAAGTAACGGCGTAATTGTTGACTCCTGGTAATTGCTCGTGACTCATGAGGGGATGAGGTAAAACAGGGACTTTGCAAAAGAGGCGGCAGAAGAGCTGTGGAAGCTCAGGCGGAGATCTGGGGGGACCGCAATCCCAGCCAAGCAGACATGGAGCTGGGGGACCGCGCTGCAATTGCTCTCTGTAGATGTGGTGGTTCCTGCGGCTCTGTGGGGTTAACAGCCTCCCGAAGCACAGTCCCGCTGCATTTGTAGTGCTGGGGTTTGCGAAGAGCCCTTCGCTCGGAGCACGGCCAGCGGGCGGAGGCAGTGCGGCAGCGGGATGCCGGTGAGGGACCTGGGGAGCGGGGCAGTTCCACAGGGACACGGGCACGGGCTGTGTGGGTAAGGGCTGGGGCAGGCGGGGACACTGGGGACACTGGGGAGTCTGGGGACACGGGTAAGGGCTGGGGCAGGCGGGGACACTGGGGACACGGGTAAGGGCTGGGGCAGGTGCGGACGCCGTGACACGTGTGCTGCAGGCAGGAGCCGATGTTGCACGCTCCTACATCCCCCTTCTGAGGGAGCAGCTCATTGAATCGCATCTCCCCTTTCATCTTCAGCAATGCTGAGCATTTCCGCTTCCCCCTATGGCCCTTCCTATTTACATCTGTGTACAAAAGAGCAAAAACGTTCCCATCATATATACATTCCCCCTTGTTTCTAGAAAAAAACAGATTAAGATCCTGACATGGACATTAAGACATCACCTCTTAATTGCTGTCATGTCCCCAGCATCTGGGGGAGAAATGACAGGAGGGATGAGGAGTCGATGGCAAAGCAGACATGGCTATTAAAATGTTGCACAATTAATGCAGGCAAGTATACTCTGCAGGGGAGCAAACCTTGTAACCTGTGACAAGGACACCGGGGTTGGGGATAAAAGGAAAACAAAACTGAGGAATGACTGCACTGTACATCTCTGAACCTGCCAGAGGTGAGGCACGTCCTGGGTCAAGTCGTCTGCAAATTATACAGTGCGTGCTGTTATTTTTGTCTTATTGTCACCCTGAGTAATGCAGCACTAAAGCCACAGGGAACTCTTTACAGGTGCTCGTGCTGTGTTTGGGAGGCAGAAAATGCTTTTCTCTCCAGAATGCGCTGAGCCAGACTGTCTATCCACCTCTCCATAGCCAGTGTCTCTGACTGAGACTGCTGCCCTCACTCCTCTGTCGCTTCCCCCACTCCCCCTCCATCCCCTCCGGCCCCCACCTCCGTAGGGCACGCAGCCCCACAGCTGCACACGCAGCCCCACAGCTGCACACTCAGCCCCACAGCTGCCACGCAGCCCCACAGCTGCCCACGCATCCACACACCACTCCAGGCAGACGGATCTCCCTGGAAATCTCTGAAACACTGGAGAAGAGGGCACGGCTGGCTGGAAGGGCGGCCGCTTTCCCTTCCTGCTTTTGGGGGGTTTGGGGCAGTGCAGTGGCGTCTGTTTGTTCTGCGGGGGGCTCGCGGGCATCCCCTGCCCCGCAGCTGCCTGCAGCAGCGCGCACACCCATCCGCGCAGCCCACGGGTCCCCGTCTCCAGGAGTCGTTTCCCAACACATCTTGGAATCGCTCGTTTAGGGCCGGGTTTCAGAGTAAGCTGAGCACCGGCTGGTGCCCGTGCCCGAACGGGCGTTCCTGCCCGGATGGGGCTCAGGTGAGAGGCTCAAAGCAAACCCCTGGGAATGGGGACGGAGCTGCCAGGGACAGGACTTCCAAGGTGGGGGCTGCAGGCACCCCGAGCAACCGAAACTGCTGCCTTTGGGTAAATTATAGATCACAAATCGATCTCCCACCGGTGCCGGCGAGGGGCAGTCCCAATCCTGGGCACGACCGCAGAAGCAGAAGGGCGGGCGGGCAGCTGCGCCGGGGCGACGCGCGGCTGCTCCCCAGGGATCGGGCACCGGCTCTTCTCCCAGCGCCTCCACCGCTGCAATTCCCGATGGCTGCCGTGCTATGGGGGGAGGGAGGGAGAAGGTTTTTTGCCAAACAACCTCTACTGACAGAATTTGAGCCTTTAAACGGGCTGAAGAAACCGCGGGGGGAGCTGGTGGGGGTGCAGCCCGTCCCCCTCCGGCCGGCCAGGTCCCCCGCCGCGGGGACTCGGCTCCCCGCCACCGCTCGCCCTGCTGCAGGGACGCCTCTGCCCACTTCGGCTGCCTCTGTGTGGCAGAGGTGCAGGAGTGGAAGAATAGCCCCATTTTTGTTTTATCAAGGTGACCTCTGTCAAACACCACACCCAACAACAGAGTTTTGGCTCACCAAGATCAGCCTCCTGCGAAGCCCCGGTCCCTCGCGATGTGCCCCTCCAGTCAGTATATGAAAGATTAAGTACTGGGGAAAACAGAAGTCTTGGCTCAGCGAGGCAGTTCTGTTCCCTCTCAGCATTTTCCCCTCTGCAATAGCTTCTTTTGTTCTTGCTTTTAAGAGGGAGAGTGACAGATCCACTACTGTAACCAATATTAATTTAGAAATGCAGTGAAAATGAAAGTGCTTTCTTTCCTGGACTTCTGCAGCCCCAAATTCTCGTTGGTGCGGATGAAATGCCCACACAGTGCTGCACATGCGCTGGCAGCTACAGCTCTAAGGGGCTGATGGTCAGCTCGGGCAGAATCAAAGTATCAAAACATGATATTTGCTCTTTCATCTGCTAGAAAATAAGACTCTTCTATAGTATACCTCTGGAAAAGTAAAACTTGAGGAAAAGTTGTAGTCAGGGGGCTGTTTCAAACCTGTCCATCTGGGTTATTTCATGTCCCAGCAACTGACTTAAAAGGCAGCTGTGTGCCTCCTTGTATAAATTCAAATGGACAAGCTGACAAAGCAGTGAGAAGAGTGACACCGTATCAGATTTCTCCTTTAATTAGTCATTTTGATCACTGCAATTTACCATGCAGACTGCAAAGGATTTTCTGATCTCCTTAATGACAGGTTTTTAATCCCCGAGGCATTTTGTAGGGATGCTTATGGGGATAAATCTGGACTGAACACATTGCTGGAGTTGTCCCTTCATTTGTTCACGGCTCGTGCTGCTGTTGTGGTAACATCTGTCTGTAGGTGCACACGTGCCGTGTGGTACAGATAACAGCCCTAATAGCAGCAGTGCTTCCAGCGCACCCAGGCAGAGCCTGAGCCCTGCGTGGGGCTTCTGCTTCAAGGGCTGTGTTTCACTTCTCTCATGGTGACTTGAAATCCCCATTCAATAATTGTTTGCATCTCCAAGCACCGAAAATCCTTTAAAAATTTGGGAGCTTGGCAGCTTATGGGGCCAACTAGCATGGGGGCCGGAACACAGCATAGTTATTTTACCAATTACAATTGTATATATGCCATCATTAGACAATATGGTATATATAAAACAGTTTTAAAATGTTGTTGCTATCTGCAAATCCTCAACAAATGAGTCTGCCTTTAAGGAGGCCCTATGGGCACACACACTGGTCCAAGGATATTTGACATTCTCACCAGTTTCTAAGAACAAAGGAGGAAGAGGGAGCCGAGAGGACGGGCTGCAAGCACAAGCATGTCTTTGGGCAGGCGGGAAGCTGCCGGCTGAGATGCACCTGTAGACTGAAACACGGAACAGCAGTTTCAGCGTGAATTGCTGAAATATGAACCCAGGATTTTCAGAGTTAATTTTATAGAGGAGGTATGGAAAACCACAAGCAAGAAATCTATTGAGAACAAAGGAACACCATGAAATAACCATTTACTGACAGTCACTGCAGCTGTGGTTGCAATGAGGGTCAATGTCCAAAGATGCATTTTGACTTCCCGGTCTTCTTTCTCATCGCCGTTACTGAGGTGTCTCTAACACGGACNTTTGACTTCCCGGTCTTCTTTCTCATCGCCTAACACGGAGTTAGGACTACTTGGAGTTGAAATCAAACTGGTCAACTATACGTTCAGGACTTCCTCTATAGTGGTGTGGAAGAAGAGGTAATGTCATGAGAGGCTGCTGCAGCTCCACATCCCCAGGTTGCATCTCCAATGCGGATGCCTCCAGGACTGGCTCAGACACGCAGCCTGTCCTGAGTTGTCCCTTGGTCCCGCCATCCCTGGCTGCCTCCTGCACACACACACACAGATGGGTCTCTCAGACAACCCCCAGACACCATGGTCCCCCTTGCAGCTGGCTGGGTCCCCTGGCCCCTCTGGTGTCCAGCTCACCCAGGTGCCTCCTCCTCAGACACACGTCCCCTGGTCCCCAGGCCATGTCACCTACTCACCGGCTGGCCTGGCTCCATCTTCGCCAGCGCCCGCACCCACGCTCACAAACCCGCACTGGCTCCGCGTGCTGCACCATGGACACGTGGGCCTCTGGCCCCTGGTCCCACCTGGTCTGGGACACTTGGTGCTCCCACGCACACACGCGCACGCAGCGTAGAGACCTCCTCACAGAGGAAAAGGGCTGGAAATGGAGTGTGATGAGACAACAGGACAGGCGGTGCGGGTCAGGCGCAGGGCAAGGCCGGGCAAGTGCCCTGGTCAGCAACACATGTATGGGTCACCGGCTCCACTTGTCTCCTCGTCCCTCTATTTCCCCATGCTTGTTCCTCCCCAGACTGCCTGGATCCACCCCTTTCCCTGCCTCTCCTGTAAGAAGTCCTGTGCAACCCCAAACTGCCCTTCCCCTGCGTCCTGTGATGCCCACACCCCAGGCAGTGGCTGCTCAGTCTGAATGCTGGTCCAAAGAGCTGGTCCTGTTGACTCATCTTGACGGTCTTTGCAGGTGGCCCATGGGCCTGAGTTTCCCCTGGGAGGGGCCCAGACGGGGTCTCCTTTCCTCTGAACCCACAGTTTGGGGTCCCACCTGCTTTTGTCCCTCTGTGCTCCTCTGGGCTTGTGGAGATGGGCGTCTGCTGGGCTGGTCCCTCTCCTGGGACGGGTCTGGGACTATTTGTGCTCCCCACCACCACTGTGCCTCTGTCCTGCTGCGTGTCTGTGTGTGTGGAGGTTTTGTCACCCCCCTGACAAGGAGGCAGTGCCAGCGTGGTGTCCAGCCAGCGCGGCAGCACCACAGCCAGGTTAGATGGCCCATGGGACACGGCTGCCCAGAGCGGGGGCTCCCACAGCTCCTGCAAGGAAGCGGCACCGCTGACCCGAGGAAGCGGCACCGCTGACCCGGCATGTCGGGTCCCCTCCCGGTCACCACAGGGACCTCCCGGTTCAGCAGCAGATTGGTGGCACGCTGTCACCTTCAGCGTGAGCATCAGTTACCTGACACAGGGCAGAGCCTTGAACTTGTAACGGGAGGAACGAACCCCGCCGCAGGTGAAAATCAGAGGCTGAAAAGTGAAACCAGAAATACTCAGATCAGAAATTAATTGCAAACCGGAACGGCAGCAGCAATGAGTCCTCGTGATTCCCTGCCAGAGCTGTTCCATGCACTCTCTGTCTTTAAAAAGTTCTTTTTCAGCAAGTTGTTGCACTGGCAGCAGTTCTGCTATGGAGCAGTGCTGATCACCATCCTCCAGCGCGGGGCACGGGGCAGAGGGAACGCAGGCAGCGCCTTGGGAAGCTCACTGTGACGTGGCTACTGTGCTACCGCTCGCTGCGATAAAGTGGAGGCCTCTTGTATCATGTTTGATCTCGTTAAAATATTGTCTACTGACAAGAGAGAATGGGTGCTGAAGGTGGAAGGTGCTGCTTTGCGTGATCCCACCACGAAACTGCCGGGCAGCTCTGAGGGTGGCAGCGAGTGACGGTGCCTTCCCCACACACGCTGAGCTACCCCGTGTGCTGCAAGGCGAACGGCCAGAGGCTCGTTTTAAAATGCTATCAGCTGCGGAAAGCTAGCACCATGCACGTCTCCATGCATGGGGACCACGAGTCCCTTCTGAACAAGCTGGGCTGCGGGTCCAATTCCTTTTATCTGCTAGACAGGGTAAAATAAAGCAAATGAAACCAATTACAAAGACTGAGCAGGCTTTTAGTTTCAGCGGTGCTGAGGACTATCCCCTTATCTTGGTAGAGAAGGTTTTTGTAATGGTAATTAGGCATTACTTTGCCATTGTGGCCTGCAACAAAAATGGGCTTCCCTGCTGTTTTCAAACCTTGATCAGGCTTCCCCTTGGACTGCTGTATTACTGGCTGTGAAAATGGCAGGGAATTATTGCTCTGATTTGTGGCCATCATTCCTGCTTTCAAACAATTGCTAGATAGTTCGCAGCCAGCATGTGTTTTACCGGTGGGGTGAGAGGATTGGGGCAATTCGGCAGCTTACAGAGCCGCTACGGACGAACTGACCCGGCAGGGCTCGTTACCGCAGTGCAACGTGGTGAAAACTTGAATAATTGCCTTCCTTTTCAAAGACCTGCCATTTTAATTGTATGGGTGCTTTTGTTTCACTGCCCAGAGCTATCAAGGAGGCTGGTAACTTACTACAACTCCAAATGCAGATTAGGTGTTTATGCAGGCAGCAGGATATCTGCAGTTGGGCTGAATGAGCCAAGAGGATGACCCAGGCAATGGCCTTTCCTGCACTGGGAGGACTGGGAGGACGGGGAGACCCCTGGTGCCTCTGAGGGGGCCGTGTGTGCGCCCCGGTGGAGCCCGGTCGGGTCCTGCCTGGAGATGATGGGCTCCTACGAGGAGCGGGTGTGGGGACCTGGTGAGGGACCCTCTCCAGCGGGGAGGGCAGCCCTGCGCCCCCCAGACACGGCGGCAGCAGCCGCGGGTGCAGACCGACCACGGCCCTGGAGAGGAGCAACCCCAAAATACACCCACCTTCCAGAGACCGGCAAATCTGGAGAGAATAGGAAGGAAGGGCTTGTTTTCCCACAGCTGATGAGTCTGTGCTCAGAAGTGTATCGGGAGATACAGTGTCATATTCCAACACAGAGACAGACGCTGTAGGGTATCTCATTAGCATACTCTTTTTACTAATCAAGTCGGTGTGAATAATTTTGCTTATGATTGTGTTTGATTGTATTAGTGAATTATAGATTTGAAAACTCCTTTTTTTTTTTAAGTCTGCAGAAAGCAGCAGCATTATTACAGAACTATTTTTAGAGAATTTCGTAGATAGCGTACTCTGTTCTTTTACAGGTTCATTATAATAGGATTTTACACGCAGACCTCCGAGGAAAAGGAAGTGTGCCCTACACAGGTGGCTATTAGATAGGTTTGTGCCATGAGTGGGTACGTTTTCTGAGTCATAAGTCATTTCACACCCTCGTACTGTCTGCCAAACAGCAACGGTGATTCCATGCCAGAAACGCTGCCCCCGCTGCTGTTGCTGCTACTCCTGGCAATGTGGTGGGCACGCCGGCCAGACCCGAGGGCGCGTTAAAGCCCAGGGCCACCGTTTGTGGCTTTTGAGCAGACTCTGGCCTGTGGTTGCCCCTCTTGCTAGGCTGGAATTGGCACTCGGTGAGAAATCTGCTTTGTTTAAGTCCGGGTTGTGATCCAGGCTGAGGGTGAGACACTGGACTGCAATAATTATGCACCCCGCAGTTCTTCTATACTGTGTCTCTGAATCTTGGTGAAGGCTGATACTCCATTGCTTCAACTGAACATACGAACCTGCTCGTGTGCCCCACATCGGACACGTCTTTCGTTGAAAAGGGCTGAACATTGCAAGCGTTAAGGCAAAAATGCCATGTGTTACTTTAGATGTGTAAGTTACAGAGCCTGCTGTTATGGGAAGGTTATGGGAAATTCCTCTCGGTCCAGCAATGCAATTGCACTGGGCTCTGTTAATCGGCAGCACCCTGTATCAGCACGAGCCGTGGACCGGGTGAGGCTCTGGTGCTGCGCCTTCCCGCAGGGAAGCCACCAGCCCGGGTGGGAAAGGAGAGCCGAGCAGTTTCTGCTCACCATGCGGGTGCTGTGAGTTCACAGTCCCTCTTCCAGGGACTGCTTGGGCCAAGGTCAGTAGTACAAGGAAAAAGACAAAAGCAAAATTTCATGCTTTCCAGTGTGACTTCCACTTACAACAGTTTCATTAAACCCAAACCTTTCCAGACAATTGCAAAGCGAGAAGAAGGACGTGAGAGTGTGCTGCCACCTCCTACATCTTCAGGGAAGGTTACGGGACATTCCTCTTGGTCCAGCAATGCAATTGCATTGTTGGTTTGGTATTTTTGCATCGTTAAAATAAGATTGAGCGGGGTTACAAGGGAGGTAGTCTACATGCTTACTGATGAAGGAAAAGATAACTCCTACCTCCGTTCTGCTCTCACTGCAGTGCTGCTAAATAAAACCCAATGGTGCCACTATAGTTTTAAAGCTCATAGAGAAAATTGCATTTTTTAAATCACATGTAACTTGCCTGCACTTACAATATAATAAAATGAACAGGAGATGTTCTCTACTCCAATGATAAAGAGTGATTTATCTGTCAAGCCTGAAGTTATAATTACAGGTGAAAACCGAGTGAACGTGGAAAGTAGATTTCCGTGTAATGTTAAACCTCAGCAACAGTCCTTTCAGGTCACAGAGGTTTTAAGGCCATCACACGGCTTTCCAAGTGCTTTTGCAGAAGGGGAGCAATCCGGGATGGCCTCGCAGCCCGGACAGCTGGAGCTCAGTGAGAGCCCCGCCAGCCCCCAGGGTGTGGGGCTGCGGACCCCCGGCATGGTCTGGGCACGGCCCCCGGCAGCCACCATCTGGTGGGCGGCCATCCCCTGCTGGTGGAGCATGGCTGTCACTGGAGAGCGTTGCTCCCGGCGTGAGCGCGCTGGTGCTGAGCCGGCGGGGAGCGGGGATGGCGCCTGCGGCAGTGGGCGCTGGTGCGGTGCTGCGGCAAGCGGAGCGGCTGGGGGCCTCCGGCGTGCCAGGGGAGCAGGGCAAGAAGCAGGAGGCAGTTGTCCTCCTGTAAGACTGATACTGGACTGCTGCACAGTGTTCCGCTGTCTGCGTGTTAAACATGTTCCAAATGAATCACCAAAACAATTTGAGGGGTGGGGAAAAAATCCTTATCTGGCAAGAGTTACAGAGCTCCACCTGCTTATCTTGCCTGAAATACAATAGAATGCTGACTTAAGCATGTTTTCAGGGAGATGTTGTCTGGTACTAAGAAACTTCTTAATCTAGTTGGAAAAAAAAACAAAAGAAGAGCCTGACTGGAATCTGAAGCAAAATGAACTGGACTGGCAACAAGGCACGAGTATTGAAAGTGCTGGAGACTAACTTCGGGTCACACAACCATGGCAACTGGTACCTGTTCCCGCTCCTGCAACGAATCCACCAAGACCAGTTAGGACCTTTCCCAGCATACCGATGCGAGATAGCCCAGGCTGCTGTTTCCGCAGCGGGGCAGGCTGCACACGCTGCATGCGCTATGGAGGAGGTCCTTCCTGCAGCGCTGTGATCCACCCAGCCGGGCAGGAGAAGGCTTTACCTCCAGGCACCACGCTGCAGCCTCGCACCAGCCACTGCCGTGGCTTACAAAAGGCAGGAGTGATGGCTCCCTGGACATCACGAACCCATGGCATCCTGTGATCCTTGCTCGCATTCATCCTCCACAAAGGTTAGCTGTGACTTTGCGAATACCTCCTGGACTTCTGTATCCACTCATCACAGAAAGGGCCCCGGGGCTGTCCGCCATCCTCGTGTCCCAAAGTCAGACGAGCTCCCCCTGCACGCTACCTCCTGGTTTCTGTACTCTTGTGTTTAACAGAAGAGCACTTTGTTTTTCTTTTTTAAGAAGAAGAGATTATTTTTTCTTTGTTTGTGAAGTTTTCAAAAATAACACTGGCATTTATCTAACCAGGAGGTTTTTATTTTCCCTTCGAGATTAAAAGCCTGCAGTGTCCTGTAGTGAATTATCGTGGGGGCACTGCCAGCACAGGTAAAGGGATTGCTTCTAGTCATTCCATTAGCACCCAGCAAGACAAAAATATTCTGGACTTAATTATGGATTTAATAACAAGCAATTATCAACAATTCCATCATCTTCACTCCTCTTCACAAACAGCAACTTCACCGCTGATGCATGTTTTGTACGCTGCCCAACGGATGTATTGACTGACACCAGCCCAGCAGGGTCGGTAGCTAATTGCCTGTGTCTTGGGCCCAGAATTAGGCAAAC
Organism: Anarhynchus alexandrinus; assembly: GCA_008711295.1. Lineage (NCBI taxonomy): Eukaryota > Metazoa > Chordata > Aves > Charadriiformes > Charadriidae > Anarhynchus > Anarhynchus alexandrinus. Next base: position 240,347 of record VUYV01000417.1, on the reverse strand, counting down.
AGATAGCGTGGGCCACCTAAATATGCCTGCCAGCAGCTGTGACAGCATTCGCATGACAACCAGCATCTGAAGGGAAGAGGAAACAGAAGGACTGTGAGGGTCGGCCTTCATTTCGGGAAAGGTGGCAGAGACAGGACCCGGGCATTAAAGCGTCACGTCGAGTAACGGTGCTGTCTTCATTCAGTCCTTGGTCAGCCGAAACGTTGGCTCTCACACCTGTGACAGACCAAGAAATTAGTAGTTTCATTCCCACGGCCGATCAAAGAGCTAAAACAGGACAAGTAACCATTTAAACGGTCTGTTGTATTAAAAAAGTGTGCGAGCTTGCGTTAACTGCTGCTGGCAGAAATGACCCCAGACCACATCCATGCAGTGTCCTGACTTAATGACAATTATGTGTCAGATTAAGGCTTCCCCGGAGTTGCCCTGAGGCTGGGACCCGCAGTTGGGTCTAATGACAACCACAGCCATAGGACACACAGTCTGAGCGTTTGCCAGCCCGCTCGCGAGACTCCAGCTGACGCTTTTGTGCTGAGTGAATTAATAAGTTTTACTCTGGTTCCCCCACAGAAGGCAGATAAGAAGCCAAAAAACAAATAAGAAGCACAGCCAGAACAGTAAAGATGTTTGCTTTACGAAGTGGAAACCACGGTTAAGTTCCTAGGCCATGAAACTACAGGCTTCCTCAAATTAAATTAATTTAGTGGTTTATCCATTTCCTCCATAGAGATGTGGGTACTGAAATGTGCATCTCCAGACGAGCGCAGGAAGATCTGGCGGATGCTGCTGCCACCCCGCAGCGAGGGACAGGCGCCCTGCCTGCGTCAGGGACAGTTGGGAGAGGGACGGCGGCTCCGGGCACCCCCAGCCCTGGCCACGCTGGCGCCGCAGCACCCGTTCTCGGCAGAGCTGGCCATGCCGCGTTGTGAGAGTGGGGAGCTGGAGGCTGCGCGACCCTTCCCGAGGAGGGTGCCCGGCGGGGAGCCAGCGCTGCAGCCGGCCGGTACAGCAGCAGCGGCGCTGCAGGCAGCCCTGCAGCGAGACCCCACCGTCACCCCGCTTCCAGCTTCGCCTCCTCCCAGGGGCTCTCTGTCGCTGCTTCACCGAAAAGCTTCTGCATTCCCATTCCCCAAATCACATCGTCCTCGTTTGGCCAGGCCCTAATTCATCTTCTGTCAAATATTTTTTCCTTGTGTCAAAAGCGCAGTTCCTATTACTCTGTTCCTCACATCCACTTTAGCCTAATGGCATCTGTAAATAATGAATTTGCATAATGAACAGTATTTATGAAAACCAATTGCACTCTGTGTAGGTGACCTTGTAACTTCAAACAAGCTAATAACCTTTGAAGTACCGACAAGATAATACAGTGATACATCACCGCTCCTTTGGAGGAGGAGGGAGCTGATCATCTACAGCACAGCTATGCAGACCGGCCCCTGCGCGGTAGCGGGTTTAACGAGCTGCTAATTGGATCTGTGAGCTACATGCGCAAGCTCGCCTGGCCTAATTTATTGGCTATGTAAGCCCGAAGCATCGGAACCAGAAATTCACTGGACTCCCTAGAAAAGCAAAGGCAGTAGTGGTTGAATATTGCCAGTCACAGCCCTAACGGCGGCACCGCCTGCTCGCGCTGCGGAGGATCCGGGCACCACCCCGGAGCAGGAACAGCCCGGCCAAGCCGCAGGCAGCGCGGGCGCCAGGGGATGGACAGGCTGTCACCCTTCATCCCCTTCCTCGGCTGCCTTCGGGCTGCAGCCTCCCCGCTCCCCCTCCCCTGCGCAGGGACAGCGCTGGCGGGGGGATGCTGGCACCAGGGAGGGCACGAGCCCCCCGTGCCGGGGGGACGTGCCAAGGGGACGTGCGTGGCCCTGGGCTCTGCCAGTGCCAGGGCAGGGCTCGGTCCCACCGGTGCTGCTCTGGATCCCGCAGGCACAGCAGTTCCCTGGCTCCCGCCGCTCACCCTGCGAGGGGCAGAAACCCGTCACAGTGCCCCTTCATGGCTCCAAGTACCAAATCAGGAAAAACCGTGTGATCATAGATTCTATAGAATCACAGAATGGTTTGGGTTGGAAAGGACCTTGAAGATCATCGAGTTCCAACCCCCCTGCCATAGGCAGGGACACCTCCCACCACACCAGGCTGCCCAAGGCCACGTCCAGCCTGGCCTTGAACACCTCCAGGGATGGGGCCTCAACAACCTCTCTGGGCAACCTGGGACAGTGCCTCACCACCCTCACAGGGAAAAACTTCTTCCTCATGTTCAATCTAAACCTGCCCTCTTCCAGTTTGAAGCCATTCCCCCTCGTCCTATCACTACATGCTCAGTAAATGTGCATTACTCATGACACATAATTCACTGAACAATCCTGCAATTATTATTGTTTCTGACAAGTCATAAATAATGGAGGAGAAGAAGCAATCCTGATGAGAGGGAAGGGGTCCGTGTCACTTTTGTTCACCGGCTGTGACTGAACGGGGAGCGAGAAGGGTGTCTTGGGCTGGGAGAGCTCCAGGCTGCGGCTCTGGTGCATCCCGCAGAGGTGTTGCGGTGGGCACTGTGCCGGGGCCGGGCGGGGGGTGGCTCAGGGACCCCGGTCCACATCCCGCTCCCAAACACGACTGAGTGATTCCCTGCGGTCTGCTGGCACCAGCACTGGAAGGAGAGCACCTGGCCAGGCAGTCCTCGCTCCGCTTCAGGACCTGCAGCTCTTCTCTGGCAGCATTTCTCAGGGGAATTATTTCATACGTCTCATGATTTTCAGGGTTTTACAGGAACAGTTTCCAAGAAATGGCCTCAGCCCTGAACCAGTCTGACAAAGGCTCTCCTGGGGGCGGGAGGGCGTCTGAGCCGGGCGCTGGTGGGAAGAGCAGAGCCCGGGGGTCTTACGGTTTGGCAACACCCAGGAATGGACTAAAATTCCCTCCTCAGGCTTGGTAGAGTCCTGCCAAGGAACCAAAACCACTAAGAGATATGAGAAGTAAACCAAAGTATCCATCTCAGCGACTAACGGACGTCCCTTTCCAGGACGGAGGCGTGGAGGCCGGGCCTGCAGATGTCTCCTGTCCTCGCACCACCCGCAGACCGCCGCTGGCAAGGGGTGGCCTACGCCACACGTACAGCTCGCTGCCCACGCGCCCGAAACGCGACACAAAGTTTGCCCGTGTTTCCATGGGAGGAAAACGCCCTAAATTCTCTGAACGGTGAAGCAAGCCAACAAGTTCACAGTTGTTTTGGTTTTTTTAAGAATTAGGATAAAACTTTGGATGAATGAGGGGAAAAGAAAATAAAATTATCTGCTAGAAAAAAATCAGGATTTCAAACTAGTGGCTCATTTTGCCTTGGAATAGGAGGAAAAAATTCCCTTCCTCGTTCTTTTCCAGTAGACATAGCTTAATGAATTTCCATAATGAGCCTGGCTCATCTTCATCTTTAAATAATTCCACAAGTGTAACATTGATGTGAAGAATTGCAAAACATATAAAATGTCCTTCCTGACATCTATGACATTTCACTGTGATAATAAAACTTCAGCTGAAAACTTTAGCCACCGGGCAAATACAGGTTTCTCTGAGCTTTTCCGAAAATATAGAGCTAGCAGTAAATTACAGCCTTGCCCTTACAGGTTACTTGGAACAGCTTAGGCAGCTCGCCAATGAGAATCTAAAATATTTTGCAAAATATCAGGCTTTTCCAAAAATCACTGTAAACTTCTCGCTTAATTTTATAACATCAGATTGTGCCCTCGTTTTTACCTCCTCAATTTTCTGTTTGCTCATGAGAGCATGGAGTCCCCTGCTGATAGCAAGCTGTGCTAAATTAAGTTTATCACTCTAAAAAAATATATGTTTAAGAGATAACTGTTAACTCCAGCTGAAGTAATTCTATAGATTCCTCCTGCATGCAAAGAAATTCAGTCGGGAGATGATATCTCCATAACTGTGTGATTTATATGTATAAATATTAAAGGCTAATCAGAAGGCGCTTGGAACGCCAGGAGCTCCGAGGGCGCTGTGTGCCAGCGCCAGCACACCCCGCCTGGGTGCGATGGCAGTGGAGGGACGGGACGGCCCCCTGGGAATGCCATGACCCCGCCGCCGCGCTGATGGCAGACCCCCCCCGAGCAGACGAGTCCCGCAGCCAGGCCGCAGCACCGAGCCCCCGCGGGCCATGGCTGCGGGGAGCCCAGCCCTGCACCCCACCATGGCCGGCCGTGGCTGCGAGGGAGGGGACGGGCATCTCCTGCATCCTGGCCGGAGAGCCATCGCCGGCTGCTGCTGAAGGCACCGAGCGCTCCGGGCAGGAGAGATCCTCGTGGGGGTGACTACACTGTTGGCCATGGCCCGCCGTTAAGGGTCAGTCATCCCCTGCCGCCCCAGAGGACCTCTCCAGCTGTCAGGGATGATGGCTCATGCATCGTCTTCATCCTGCTGTTGGATGTCCCCACACCTTTCATGCAGACAGCTCTTCCGCGTGCTGCAGAGCCTCAGTGTATGTGCTCACATCTCACATGAAAGCCTGTGGCCACTTCTGGTGCCCTGCTCTGCGCCTTTCCTGACCCTCAGACATCCTCTCCGTGAGGGTCCCCGCCGCTGCACGAAGCCCACCATGGGTCACACGGAGAGACGCAAATAAAGCTGTCTGGTTTGGCTTCTGCCCTATTCAGAGACTCTTTGCCTTTTGGTGTCCCCAAGAGCTGAACCGGTGCCAGGTGTTCGCAGTGACTACATTTCCCTTTATTCCTAAGCAGAAATAGGTAATTCCAGTTATGCACAGTGAAGAGTTCCGTTCGCCCCTCTGCCGTCCAGCTGCACTGAACTCAAACAGTTCATTTCTCACCCGGCTGGTTAAATCTGCAGCTGACTACAAAGACCTGAAGAAAGACCTCAAAAAATTGAGTAACTAAAGAATAAAGTACTGAATGAAATCCAGTATCAATGTCATTACCGACACGATACCTTAGCGCTGTGTAGCCCAGCAGCAGAGCATCGCCATGGCTACCCACCAGCCACCGGCTCTGCGCCGAGTTTGCCAGGCCTCAGCACCGAGGCTTGGTGTGCCCACGCTGCCTGAGCCCGCCGCCGCCTGCCCGCGGCTCCCCTGCGCCCGGCTGAGCCGTGACAGCAATTTCTCTCGATGACCGGGTGTCTGTCCGAGCTGCTTTACTGCCGTTTTCCCTCGTGCGGTGCAGCCGGAGCTCTGCAGAGGCAGCAGCCGCCGCCGGCGGTTACTCCAGGCAGGACGGGAGGTTTGGGACTGACGCACCGACGTCGTGCAGGGCAGCAGAGGCCGGTGCGAGAGCAGGGGCTTGGGAAGCGGAGACACGGGACATGGCACAGAGGAGAGCGGGTGTGGGGTGATGAGACGTGGGCACAGGAGACCCCACGGCTGTGCACAGCCCACCCACGCGCCGTTAAAGAAAGGCAAAACTGGAGCCGAACACAGCTCTCTCTGGGGTAACAAAAAAACCAAGAAACGGCATCTACCACATGTTGGGGCACTGCACACAATGCATTGGGTGTAACCTGGATGTACGTGGGATGTAACCTGGATGGACGTGGGATGAAACCTGGATTGGATGTGGGATGTAACCTGGATTGGATGTGGGATGTAACCTGGATTGGATGTGGGATGTAATCTGGACAGATGTGGGATGTAACCTGGATTGGATGTGGGATGTAACCTGGACGGATATGGGATGTAACCTGGATTGGATGTGGGATGTAACCTGGACAGATGTGGTATGTAACCTGCATGGATGTGGGATGTAACCTGGATTGGATGTGGGATGTAACCTGGATGGGATGTGGGATGTAACCTGGAGCAGTGGAGCATTGAAGAAGGAGAAAATGTGTAAAGCACATTAGCAAACACACAGAAAAAAGCCCAAGTGGGTTCTGGGGTGAGGAAGAAGAAATCATCTGCATGGACATCATGTTCCTTGTGGTGAAGGGCTCCTGCCACCGACACACGCCGTGACAGCCCCAGGGCCAGCCCCAGAGCAGGATCGCAGCGGCCGCAGGGGCTGGGGAGCGGGGGAGCAGGGGGCTGGGCACAGGGGTAGAAACTGTGTGTGCACGGCAGCTTTGGCGGCAGTGCTCTGTGTGTGTAGCCCCTTCATCTGCTCTAATAGTGGTGAGACCCTCAGGATTTCAGGCAATAAGACAGTCCGGGATCTCCCCACACCCCACGTCCCCACGTCCCCACGTCCCCACGTCCCCACGTCCCCACGTCAGGGTGTGCGGGAGCCGCTGGGGCAGCGTGAGGACAGCCCCTCGTGTGGCCCTTTGTCCTGGCCGGGAGTGGGGATGCAGCTCGAGAACTAAGCGTTGCTGTTGTCAATGTCAAAGGTTCACTTGAACTCAAAAGCGACCGAGTAAATTTGTAACAGAAAAACCAATCCTGGATTGTTTCTTAAACAAAGCAGTCTGAGCCACAAACCACTGGAAACTGGAAGAATGCTGTGGGATTGCATGCTTTAACCTCTTTTCTGGTTAAGTGCTGTCAGCCAGCGTGCGAGTCTGTCAACTTTGCTTTTAGGTCTTTCTCATTCCTGCGTTCTCCATATTTTGCATTAATTTTGGTGCATTTTCTGCATCTATAAACCAGACTGCCAGATTTTCTGTCTTCAGGACTTCATCTGCAAAGTCAGCACGCATTTCCCAGACCTATGCTCTGTTATTCCCAGTGTTAGGCTTTAGTTCTTTTCATGATATAGTACACTGATTCGCACAGATTTTTAGGATCTGGGATTTGGAAGTACGCTGCTTTCTGACACAGCTCATACTGGATAAATGGATATATGGACTTTTGGTTGGATCCAGTGGCTGTTTGTGTCTTCTGCTGTATCTCTCACGGTGGAAAAGAGGATTATCTTTCCATGTTGCAGAAATAATACACTTATAGCCCTGATAATCTAAATATATAAGTAAGGTAAAATCTGTAGCGAGAGGTTATATTTTTTAATAGAACCACTGATGCGGTAGGTGAAATTTCAGATCCGAACAGCTTTTGTTTCTGAAATATTGACTGTTTTCTTCCAGCTGTATCAGGTGGTAAGACAGAAGATCCCATCTCTGCTATAAATCTCTCTTGCTTACATCCTCAGAGCATCATGGCTACAGCAGCGCTCCCGCTGCACCACTTGAGACAAGCGACGTCATTTCTGTCCTCTGAGGAAAAACATGGCAGGTTTGGAATCCCAATCAATGGTTTTAAAAATAGTCTCACGAAGTGGCTTATGTAAATGTTAATTTGATGAAAAAATCTCCTATAAGACAGAAATGTTTGTATTCCCTTCCTTTAGATTTACGTAACAATGCACTCAGGAAAAAGCCCCTTTTACATTTGGTACTGCACTGAGCTCTCGGTAACGCATGTAAGCCTTACACCTATTAAGGATTACTCTGGCTAACTATATGCTTCAAGCTCTTTTTAATTGCAAACAAGGATAAAAAGTTGAAATACCATAAATATAAAATGTTTCAGGGGTTTTCTTAACATTTGCTGAGGCCACGTCTTGTTTCGCCCGAGCACAGGATGTGCTGAATACGAACTCAGTCCGTTACGTTCCCCACGTAGCTCTGCAGAACCGCCACCGAGGGAGCGCAGGCAGCTCTTGCCGCTGGTGCAGCAGTGCGGTACCCCTGCCCACGTGGTGCGGTACCCCTGCCCATGCAGTGCTGTATCCCTGCCCACGCAGCATGGTACCCCTGCCCACGTGGTGCTGTACCCCTGCCCATGCAGTGCCGTACCCCTGCCCACGCGGTGCCATACCCCTGCCCACGTGGTGCGGTACCCCTGCCCACGCAGTGCTGTACCCCTGCCCATGCGGTGCCATACCCCTGCCCATGCAGTGCTGTACCCCTGCCCACGCGGTGCCATACCCCTGCCCACGTGGTGCGGTACCCCTGCCCATGAGGTGCTGTACCCCTGCCCATGCGGTGCTGTAACCCTGCCCACGCGGTGCGGTACCCCTGCCCACGTGGTGCGGTACCCCCACCCACGCAGCATGGTACTCCTGCCCACGTGGTGCCGTACCCCTGCCCACACAGTGAAGTACCCCTGACCACACAGTGCGGTACCCCTGCCCACGCGGTGCCATACCCCTGCCCATGCGGTGCTGTACCCCTGCCCACGCGGTGCGGTACCCCTGCCCATGCAGTGCCCTGGGGCCGCCCACACAGCACGGTACCCCTGCCCACGTGGTGTGGTACCCCTGCCCACGCAGTGCCCTGTGGCCACCTCCCGGGAGAAGGCTCTGCTCCCGCTCAGAGGAGTCGGACGCTGCAGAAGTCACGGGATGGGGAGGGCTGGAAATCCGCAGGGAGGTGCAGGTCGGTGCCCCAACACACCAACTTCAGTTCGTCACTTCTGATCCGCAGGGCAGCGCTTCCACAGCCGGGTATGAAAATGTGAAAGCGGCAGCTCGAACCTGCTGAAGCCCGCAGGGAGGAAGGGAAAGGCTGCGGGACACACTGGTGGGCGCCTGCCCGGCNGGGGAGGGCTGGAAATCCGCAGGGAGGTGCAGGTCGGTGCCCCAACACACCAACTTCAGTTCGTCACTTCTGATCCGCAGGGCGACGCTTCCACAGCCGGGTATGAAAATGTGAAAGCGGCAGCTCGACCCTGCTGAAGCCCTGCAGGGAGGAAGGGAAAGGCTGTGGGACACACTGGTGGGCGCCTGCCCGGGCATTCCCGGGGCCAGGTCGCACTGTCGGGGCCGCCAGGCATCACAGGGACAGAGCTGGCCGTGGGCAGCGGCGGGAGCAGTGCCCATGGAGCATCCCTGTGGCACATCCCCGCGGAGCATCGCCCAGGCACTGTCAGTCCTCCGGGGGCACGGGGCGGCACTCTGCAGGAGTACTCGGCGAGGAATTAAATTCAGGGAATGCTGAGAACGAATGACCTCAGCAGTAGCAGCGGCATCACTTCCCTCCCCTTGAGGGGCGGCAGGCTGTCCTGCTGGGGTCTGCCCGGGCCCCCGCCACCGGGGGAGGTGAACCCGGTGCAGCCCTGGCAGGGGAGCCTCGCCTTCCCGAAACGAGCGTTTGTCACCATACAAATGTTGTTTTAAGCTTTCAATTGCTGACATAATTAATGGAGTACAAAGCATACCTTGCATCATACGATACATCAAACAAGATCTGATACAGTGCACACATCAAAGAAAGTATTGCTCATTGCAGCCTTGTCCTTCACATTTTTCTAAACCTCACCGTCCAGTTTATGAGCCGCGATGTTGTGCCGTTTTGACTGCTCAGGTGTCCTTTTCATGATTTATTTATTTTTCCTGATTTTTATGCATTTATTCAGCTATACTGAATAGTGGCGATTATTTATCGCTGGACCACATGGCAGTGAACCCTGCTTGGCTGGTATTCAGCTGTCTGGAGGTACCTCATTTGTCTTGTGTTTGCCTTGAACATAAGTCATAAGCCACCGTGGCTGCTCAGAAATATACCCTATTTTTCTGCAAGATAAATACATAATTCTGCAAAACAAACACGCAAATAAATATATACTTCAATATTTTTTTCTGCACTTTTTATTAAATAAGAATCAAGCATTTAGGATGTTTTTTCTCTTTTCTGGAAACTGTTTTAGGTTCCAAGCCCTTTCCACCTGCAGTTTCAGGTCTCCCTTCCCAAGGGCCCCTCCGCGAGAGGTGCGGCGCCGGGGTGGGCGCTGCTCTGGGTGAGCAGTCGTGGGCTCTGTCTGGGCACGGCCACTAGAAGGATGTGGAGAGCGGCACATCCTTTTCATTTTGGGGCTAGCTGGAAGGGAGGAAGGGGAAAAAAAAAACCCAAAGATTGTTTGTTTGCCATGAGAGCGTTCCCGAACAGGCACCCTCCCCGGCGTAGGGACTCCCTGTCTTGCTGGGTGTCACTCTGAGTGCCACTGCCCCATCACACCCTCCTGTGAGTCTTCACCGTCACAGCTACAGCTCCGAACTGCTGTCTCCCTACTGATGAACAGATGCTGGTCTTTGAGTTTGCGTTCACTATGGAGATGCCAACCCTTTTCAGACCTAGACAAAGTCAGTGAGTGGCTGGCCAGCTTTAGACTCAGTTTTGTAATGCAAATGCGATCCTTCCAGGAAGAATGGAAGCCCTTGAGAGTTGTTGCACAAGTCTTAAATTCATTATCAACAATGTAAAACTGCTAATTGTAGAATTGTAATGTAGAATTTGGTAATTGCTTACTATACAAACACTTTAACAATTTAAAGAATGCATCTAATTACTGACTTTTGGCAGAAAGCAGGCTTGAAATAATTCCAGGGCTGGTAAAGCCAGTGGCTCAGCATCCTCCCAGAGTGTTTGCAGATGAAGTTACAAGCTGAGGCTAAGTGGGTCCACCAGCTCGCTCTGCCGAAAGGGGAAATCTGGGGAAAACTTGCTCACCCAGCTCTTTCTCCTCCTGCTTCCACTGCTGGGTGTGCAGCATTTCTTCTGCAGTAAAGGGCCGAAGGAGATGCCAGGAGGCATTTGTTGGTACCATTTTCTGGCCTTAATGGGAGTTTCACTTCAAAATTAATCCAAAAATAGCCTATGTTTTTTCCTAATCACATGGAAGCAGAGTTGGAGATTATGGAGTAGCTGCATGTGAATTAGCCATTGTGCTGGTTTTGGCTGGGAGAGAGTTAATTTGCATCATAAGATCTTGCATGGTGCTCTGTTTGGAATCTGTGCTGGGAACTGATGTGTTATGGGCAGCTCCTGCACAGCCCCGAGGGCTGTTGTGCTCCTCACCCCCACAGGGCGCAGGCTGGGGGGCACAAGGGGCTGCGAGGGGACAAAGCCGGGACAGCCAACCCCAACTGACCACGGGATGTCCCAGACCAGAGGGTGTTGTGCTCAGCCATAAGCGCTGGGGAAGGAGGAGGAAGGGGGGACATTTGGAGTGAAGGTGTTTGTCTTCCCAAGTCACTGTCACACGCGATGGGGCCCTGCTGTCCTGGGGGTGGCCGAACACCCCCCCATGGGAAGCAGGGGATGAATTCCTGATTTTGCTTTGCTTGTGTGCGCGGCTTTTGCTTTACCTGTTAAACTGCCTTTATCTCAGCCCACCAGTTTTCTCACTTTTACCCTCCCGGTTCTCTCCCCGCCCCACGGGATGAGGGAGGGAGCGGCCGGGTGGGCTGAGCTGCCCACCGCGGTGGAACCACGACAGCCCACGCGTCACGGCTGCCCGCTGCCCCGGCGCTGGGCTGGCGGCTGGAGGTGCACCGCGCCGCAGCACAAGCTGATTACAGATATTTATGAGTCAGGGGTATATGATAGAGATAATGACACACTGTGTACTAATTGGCTAGTAGTGATACATAACCTAAAAGACAGGCCTGAGAGTTTACTGAACACCAGACGAAGCAAGAAGTCTTGTGATGTTGTCAAGGACAGCTCCTGATAATGAACAAGAACCCGTCTGGAGAAGCGGCTGAAACCGCCCCTGCGGTCTGGACAAAGACCAGGGAAGAGCTGAGTCTGCGCAAAAGCAAAAGGTTACTTGCGGTGATGAAGAGGAACCATCAGCCTTCATCCTCACGACCCTCAGCGACCACCCCCAGGAGGCAATGCGCAAGCGTAGTTGGGAGGAGTTCATGAAAATGATGTCTTAGAGTTAATTTTAATACGAAGCGGGGACAGGTCATGCATATGTATAGGCGTATTCGGAAATCTTATGTTTATGTGATTAAGTACTATATCTATTTGAGAAAGCCGCTGCATTGGGCGCGCACGATTGTGGTGGGGCGACCCCCCGTGCTGCCCGGCGCTGAATGAACACACCTACTTTACAGCCATCCCGGCTGTGGAGTCTCATTTCCGCACGTCATTTACAGCGCACCGATCCTGTCGCTGCCCCGACAGCCCTGTGCCCGGCTCGCAGCAGCGGGGGCGCCGCCTGCAGTGGGGGACCCCGTGGCGGGTGCCGGGGTCCCGCTGGCCCCAAGCACGGCCCCTGGCCCCGACGGCTCCTCAGCCCGAGCGGGCAGCAGCCCGTCCCCGCCGGCGGGGCGGCAGGAGGGGGCTCGGGGCGCGCTGAGCCCTCGGCCCCGCTGCGGTCTGGGCTGGGAGCTGCCGCTGCTGCGCCACGAGCATATGGAGTGCAGAGCCGCCTGCCTCGAGGCACACGAGGGAAGCAGCAAAGCCGCATTTGGCCAGCAGGGTAGTTTTACACATTTTTCATTAAACCTATGTTAAATATGGAAATACTGCAGAAATGAGACTTGGTATTTCATGTGTGAACTCTTTTGCACATTTTGGTGTTTCTCGTGTTTGGAGATAAAAACAGGATTGACAGAACTCTCTTCTGGAAATGCACTTAGGTTTACTGAATGGCCACGATAAATTGGCTTTAAAAACTAATCTAAAATCAGATAGAACTAATAAAATCTCTAGAAATGCTTTTCCAGACAGATAAGCAAGGTAAAAGATTATGTTTTTTTTTTTTTTTTTTTTTTTTTAAAAGAAAATTAATTCATTGTTGTTGTTTCAGAGTCAGAGCTCTCCTTGAAACGCAGCTCTCGGATGTGACCAGCAATCCAATCCCGTCCTGCACTGAGCCGGTGGTTCAACAAGCTTCTCTCAGAAATGAAGAGATTCTTAGTGGTTATACGTGGAGCAGATTTTTGGTTCTACTGATTGAGAACATCTTAGCCATGAGTGTCTGCTGTTATCCAGAAGGTAAAAAGCTTTTCTGGCAGAAGCTTCTTTTCCTACGTAGTTTGAAATCAGAGAGAGAGAGAGAAAGTTAACTGGAGACAATAGTACCTATTTCTTTATTGTAGATGAGATCTTTCCATTGGAGTGAATAAAGATAAAAATCCCACTTGACTATCAAAAATGCCTTTCTGCAATCTAGTTGAGCACTGCCTCATTTAGGTTCCTCCACAAAAGGGAGAGTTTGAGCGAAGTTGTCCCAAATGGATGAACAGTTTTAAAGAGAACATAAGGAGTGAGAAAACTTGCAAAGAGTGGCAAAAAAAAAGATTATCCACCAAAGGGAAGTACATCTCGGAGACAGTGCAAATCTTGGAGAAAGCACACATTTCCAGAAAAAATTTCCAGAAGAAAACTAAAGAGAGGTCTTTGCGAAGCGTGTAGAATAGCGTGCAAAAGGCCGATGAGCCGCACAGGGGAGAGGAAGGCTGCTCTGTGGTATGGTTGGGGCCAAGACTAAAGGAACCCTGCACACGGCAAACAGACCCAGCGGCAAATTCCCTTTGCGGCTGTGGTTTAGCTAAGGCCGCGGTGTTGAACGCCGGTGCAGACAGGTGGTGGGGAAAGGAAACGAGTTTATGGAGACAGAGGCTGTGGAAACGGGTGAGGGTGAGGAGCAGCTCACACCACCCCATCTCCTCTGCACAGAGACCAGGTCTTTGTCCGCGTACTGTTGTGACAGACCACAAGAGAGGATTTTAATAACTGTCAAATTGGGAATGGTGGTGTCGGGTGGGGGAAAAACCTGCACTTGTTCCTGTATGTTAACGGGGGGGGCTGAAGTGAGACAGGAAAACAGGAATCTTCAGGTTCATCCTCAGCAGTGCGCAGAGTTGAGAAGAAAGAGCGGCTGAAGAGAAACGGGTGTGGGTAACTCAGGACTCCAACAAGCCGGGATTGGGAGGCAGATTGCCGCAGAGTTCCCCCACCAGCAACGTTTCCTTAATGACTGACTCCTCGGGCAGGAGGAGGTCACTCGGTAACGTGCAGACCTAACACGCACGGGCTTCAGGAGGGAAAATGTTGATTCAGACTTGGCAGGATGGAGACACATCTGGTAACCACCAGGCCAGTGAGGAGCTGGCTGCGCTGGCGGGGACGGCTGGCTTGGGGAAGGGATAGCAGGGAGCTCCTCGGAGGGGACCAGGGAGCCACCACACTCTGTCTGTGAGAGAAGCTGTCACGAAGAACTGAAGCTCGTGAGCAGTGCTTGGAGAGGACAGCAGCAGGGGGTAACTCTCAGCAGAGACAGAGGTCCTAACATGGAAAAATGGTCTCCATTTCCACTAGGGAATAATAACGCGAGCAGACGTGAGCCTTACTGTAAATGCAACTTCCAGTCTTGGCACTTTCTCCTCCCTGCCAGCCTTGTCGGAATGACTGGGAGTTAAACGTGGCGACACGCTTCCCCGCTGTGCCCACCCAGTGCTGAGCCGTGGGGATGCCGTGGCACCTCCGCATCCCGCTGCAGGGCGAACAGGACACGGGAAAAAGGTCCTGCAGATTTTATTGGCGAGTGACCAAACGGGTGAGCACCAGAGGAGTCTCTTGGGGGTTTGTACAGAAAAATCCTACAGCAGGCAGAGCGCCTGCTCCTGTGCTGTCTCTGCGACACCTGGAAACCTGCGCACAGTGAGCGCCTTTGGGGCTTCATGTAGAAGACAAATCTAGGGGAAACCCAGGGATGCATCTTCTCGAAGCAGAAGAAACCAGAATGCCCCCCCCGGACGCGTCCGCCGCTCCACTGCCGCCCCGCGCCAGCCCGGCAGCGGGAGACGTGGGCAAACCTCCGCCTGCTGCGGCACCTCCCCGGCCGGGGGGCGCGGGGCTGCGGGGGCGCAGCGAGGCGGGAAGCCGAGCTGACATCTTTGTGCTGAGCGTTCGCGTTTCGGGCGCCAGCAGCCCCGAGCCCCCTCCTACCCACAAAGGGGGTAAGCAGATTCTGAGGGCAGCGCCAATGACAGCTCCTGCGCGGGCTAATGAGGAGGGCTGCCGAGAGCAGGCTGGAGCTGCGACGGGGAGATGCTCTTCATTAAGATGTCTGCCACTGGCAATGCAGAATTCACACTGAGCTGCAGAAACTCACGCAGATCCCTGCGAGCGGAGAGGCTGAGATGGGGGACTCCGCTCCGACAGAGCAGCCTCGGCGACGGGAAAGGCGTTTTGAAGGGTATTATCTCTATCGCAGAGGGGAGTGTTTCCAGAACTGCCTTTTACTCGGAGCATAGGGACAACTGCTGTTCCACACAGCTATCTGAAGTGCTTGCTCATTGCCGTGTAAAGGACATTTTCTGGGGATATAGTTCCCATTTCCTGTACAATTTCATGTTTCTATACACACTGAATGCATACTCACGTTGCGTATTCATATTGCTCACTGACTTCATGATGGCACCACATCTTTGCTGTCTCACCTTCCGAGCCTGTAGAACAACAGCGGTGGAGGACTTTTTTAAGAAGTCAGAGCAGGTGATTCCCTGTTTGGAGCTCACACACGTGCTCCGGGAGAGCGGAGCTGGGCCGGACAGGGGCTTTGCCGGGCGGGCAGGAAAAGAGGTCTGTGAGCGGCGGAGGGCGATGCTCCGGAGCGGGAGCGTGGCGGTGGCTCCGGACCTCGCTGGCACCGGGCTCAGGCCGTTTTGGGTGCCTGGCTGCAGGGAGCAGGCCCCGAGCAGGGGGTGCAGGGGATGCCTGGCTCCACGGCTGCGTGCCGGCAGGAGGGGGTGCCGTGGGGTGCCGTGGGGTGCCCGGCTCTTGGGCCAGGGCTGTCCATCGCAGCGAGGCAAAGCCTGGAGACCCCTGGCTTCCCCCCGCGCCTGGGCAGCGGCTCCCAAGGAGCCTCTTCCAAGAGGCCGCAGTGATGGAGCCCCGGGAGGGCTGGGGTGACCCCCGGGCAGCGGACGCCGTGCCTTTCGGAGGGCCGAAGTGCCCCAGCGTGGGGACTCGCCAAGCAGGGCTGCGGCACCAAAGGAAACCCGTTTCCCAGAGGGTGCGATGGTGTGACCCCGGTGCAGTCTGGCAGTACCAACACAAGGGGAAAACCATCCAATAACTAATTTCCTCTGGTTTGCAGAGTTTCTCAACCTTTTCAGATGATCAACCCCTCTTTTGCAGCTGTGTTTTCTCAAGCCTGTGTGGTAGTATCAGCAATGCCTTCGTTCTCCGGCTTTCCTTGTGTGAATGTCAAGAGCTGGCAGACGCGTGACCTTGCGGGGCAGGATGGCTCATCAGAGGGAAGAGAGGAGTTTTGGGCTGGAGACGGCAGCACAGTCCTTAATCCCTCCTGACCCCTTCCTGTTATCCCATGGCCATTCACAGCACACTAGCAAATGTTACCCAGTGCCTTAGAAACATTTCTCTTTAGGGGCTGGACATTAAAAAAAGTAAAAAAAAAAAAACAACCCAAAAACCGTCTGGAAGCTGCAGTAGGAATCTTAGAAGTAAGAGGCACATTTTCAGCAACAAGGATGGTAAGTCATTGGAGCAACTTACCCAAGGGGCTGTTCGAGTTCTGTCTATTGAAGTTGTTTTTCTTTAACCCAGCCTGGGTTCGGCTCCAGAAGAACTTCAAACAGCAGCAAAGCCCGTGAGCGCGTGGCTCTTGGCCTGCGCTCCGTGGCAGGTCAGACTGGGGACTATACACCCGCCTCTTTTCCTTAAGAAATAAAAGTCCGTGTTTGCCACCTTTGAAGGGGACCTGGGATGCAGCACTTGAATGCGCTTCTGCTGTCTGAGCACAGTGCTGCGGAGCTCCAGACCTTGCAGGACCGAGCAGCCTCTCCCTGAAAGGGCAACACCAGCAGAAGCTGCAGAGAAGCTTGCGTTAGCAACAGGAGTGAAAGGGTAATTAGTGGTGACGGTTCTTGACCCAGGCGTCCCTGATCTCCCTGACTCTTGTAAAGGGAGTTATTAGTCAAATACAGTGCCTGTGTGTGAAACAATTATCACTAATTACCATCAAGTCATGGCATTCTGAGATTTTTAAACACAGCATGGAAGTCTTGTGTGATTAGAGAGACCATCAGGGGTAGGAGGTTTCGAAGGCAACTGTCGAAGTGCTTTCCATGCAGCATGTTCCTGAAAATACAAGAGGATTCATTGCCAATCAGGTGACTTTTAATGCCTTTTAACCTGTATATAACATTAAAAATAAAGCTGGCTGGCAGGCTGAGACCGAGAACGGGCACAGCTATGCCGCAGGTAGCCCTGGCCCTCCCCTCGCGCCCCCTCAAAAATAAGAAACGATAGGAATACTGTTGCAACAGGACAAGGGGTAATATTTTTAAACTAAAAGAGGGTAGATTTAAACTAGACATAGAGCAAGAAGGTGGTGAGACCCTGGCCCAGGTTGCCCAGAGAGGTGGTGGCTGCCCCATCCCTGGAAACATTCCAGGTCAGGTTGGATGGGGCCCTGAGCAACCTGCTCTAGTTGAAGGTGTCCCTGCCCATGGCAGGGGGTTGGACTAGATGGTCTTTAGAGGTCACTTCCAGCCCAAACCATTCTGTGATCCTCTGATTCTGTGAACACCTGGCACCTTGTGCTTCTTCGTGCGACTCCTCCTCAGATTTTGGCTAACACAGCTCATGCCAAGCAAGGCCTGGCGTGTGCTGGGAGCAGCGCCATCGGGTCAAAGCGAGAGCACCGGGTAGGCAGGACGAGTGACCAGAAAGAGCTAAAGGGCCGTGCTACAGCCACTGTCACCTGCAGCCGGCTTTGCCCTGCAGCCAGCGTCTGTGTGCATCGAGTGCCGGGCAGTTTCATCGGAATGTGCTGCCTCTTGGAAATGGCACAGCCCAAGCCTCCGAGCTGGAAGGCATAAACACCAGCTTACCCAGAAACCTTCTGAAACACACCCACCAGCAGCAGCGCTGCCGAGGCGTTTGTGCCTGCCAGTGTGACGCAGGGGATGCCGCCACGGCGACGGAGTAGGAGGGATGAGCGCACTCCCCCTCCGCGAGGGAACTATTTTGCTCATAGGTGCACGAGTTGAGTTGCAGGTTATCAGTTATGGAACCTCACGACTTGAGTGGTGAATGAGTGAATTCACGTGAAAGGCTAGGCTGGGAAATGGGGATTGTGCCCCTGTTTGTCGTGTTTGTCATATTTCTTAATAAGCTCATAAAATACAATTTAATTTACAGAGGACGTTATCCTGTAAATTTGAGAGATCCAAACGGACCGTGACACACCTCCGTTAGGTCTCCTTCCCAGCTGCCAGCGGCAGTAAAGCATGTCTTTGGCCATGCGAGGCAAAAGCCGGGAAGGCCAAAGCAGAGAGGTACTCCTCAGGGCAGCCGAGGCGGCAGCAGGGGAAGGACACCTGCGGCCGGTGGCCTTCTGCCCCATGCTGCCGAGCCGCGCGGGACGGAGGAGGTACGGACGCCATCTGCCCGGAGAGGTGCTGCTACCACGCACTGCCTGCAAAGGGGAAGGGAGGGTGGGCGCCAGGGAGCGAGGAAGTGATTTTGAGCACCTCTAAACCTCTGCAAAGGGTTAAACCCAAGTCTGACTCAGGATCTCGAACCCATTTGTGTAAGGAAGACGAACAAGACCCATCTGGTGAATGTAATATTGCAACCCACCCGCAGACAGGCCCGTACCAAGCCGGTGCCCCCGTCAGCCACGGGCAGCCCCGCGTGGAGAGCAGCGCCGTGCGCGGCCCCTCGGCACCGCTGTCCGCGTGGGCAGGAGCCACACGGCCCCATGGAGCCGCGCTCTGTGCGCCCGAAGGCAGTGAGCAGGGAGGGAGGTGGCAGGGAGGGGGCACGCGGGGGCCGGGGGGTGATCCCAAAAGTCAGCACAGCCCCAGCAGGCAGAGCGTGAGACCCTGCTGTCCCCAAACCATGTCCCCACGCGCCAGCTGGGGACTCCCCTGCCTTGGTGGCACTGTGGTGACAGGAGACACTGCGTGGGAAGGACAAGCGTGCTCCCCATGGACCGCCCCACGGCAGCGGGTACAGAAAGATGGGTCTGAAAGGCCGTTAGAGTGCGCTCGGTGCCCTGACCAGAGAGAGGAGTAAATCCCAGACTGGAAATACTGTGCCATGGTTAAACTGAGTAATTCAACAGCGCTTGGAAATTGTTTAGTCTCTTACTTATTAGATTTATGTTGCAGCTCTTCCTCCCTCCTCTGTAGGGTTCTTTATTCAGAATTTGCTCAAATATTTCCCTTCAGAAGGTTTAATATCTCAAAGTGCAAATATCCAAACCCTGTATCATTTTGTAATTTCATACTCCACGGTTCTTTCATATGCATATCACTCATTTGCTATCCCTTTGAAGAATGCAGCTTGAGTAATGGAAGAGAAAGAAAACCCATTCAGTGTTGATTTTAATTGAACAAGCTCAGAAGCTGTGGGGATCCATGCCAGACTCCAGCTCACTCTCTTCTGAAGAGTTATTACCAGACTTCTTTTGCCTGTGTGTCTCTGTACTTTTTTCCCCAATTAGCAACTTCCCAAAAATATTAGTTACCTTATTATTTTTTCAGTTCTGCTTGTTTGGGATGCTTATGCCTAATAATCCTCGAATCTGCTTTCTCTTCCTGTTCCAATGGAGTACGTCTGGGGAGCAAGGCGTCGGAGAAAATTAGACCTCACCTGCATTCAGGAGTAAAATTTTGCAGTGACAATTGACTCATTCTTCATGTAGCTTTTCGCTTCAATGTGGTTATGGCAGTGGTGAGCTCCTGTAGGCTTTGAACTGTGACTGTAAAGACTGTAAATTAAAGACTGTAAAGACTGTAAATGAAAGATTTTTTTTTTCTCTTGTGTGCGTAAATGAGGTCTCTGGTAGTTCTTCACTCTCCCATCCCCGCCAGCTGAACATGAGCCCTCAGCTTGTTGCTTGAATAGAAGAGAGGAGATGGGACATGCAGAGGAAGGAGGACAGTGCAAATGGCTTGAATTATTGGATGCTCTTTTCCATGCAAGGTTTGGCTTAGGGAAAACACTTAAATCAGCAACTGGTAGAAGAGCAAACAATTTTTCAGTCCATTATGGAAACGAGCTCTCCACATGGCTCTTACAGAGCAGCAAGCACGCTAAGGGAATTTGAGCAGGCTGGTGATGTTGATTTTGCTATTTTCTACCGAGAAGTCACCTCAACAAAGAAGGAATAAATTGCATAAGAAAGGAATGTGAATACAAAAGAATTTTAAAAGACCAAAACCTAAAAACCCACCATGAGGAGAGTGCAAGTGTTAAGGGAGCACGTTATGAACACAAGGGCACGCCTAAACAGGACCAGAAGGGAGGAGGAGACAGGCAGTGGAGTGCATCCTCAGCTCAGCTGCTGCGTTCTGTCCGACAGGCGAGGGGGGATGCTGAGCCCTGGTGGAGCAGGATGCGGCCCCTGTGCCATCTGCCTGGTGAAGCCCATCCCACCCGCACAGCGCCCAACGCTTCTGTCTGCTTAAACGCAGCAGGAGTCTGCTCAACCCACGGTACGTGGCCTTCAACGGCTGCCAACTCAACCAAAGGCATCTCGAGCAGGGTTCCGCCATTCCTCCTTCATCCTCCCCATCCTTCTGTGCCTGTCTTGGCTCCCCCTTACCGCCAGACGAGGCGATCCTGCCGCCGGCAGACAGCGGTGCAAGGTCTGGCACCAAGGGGGGCCGGCGGGCGCCTCGCTACGCACCGATAGGAAGCCATCACTCACCCATGGGTGATCGAAGTCCTCGTTCAGCGCTGGGCAATCGCTGCTCCTGGATCCAGTGGGGTTAATCTCCCTCTGAGGAAGAAATGCAGAGCCGAACCGGTCCATCAGACAGCAGCATCGCACCGCAGCGCTGAGTCCTCTCCTGCAGCCACTGGTCCGCTTTGCTCCCGCCACCCGCAGTTAGCTGAGGGGGGAAAATAAAAAGCACTCCTACATCAAGAGACGGGGTTTGGGGACTGAAGGGTGGGTCGGTCCCCCCAAAACCAGGAGTACCTGTATGTCTGCTTGCAGCTGGAAAACGGGGGTTGCCCATGGTGTCGGCTGCCCCCTCCTTCCCACGTAACCTCTGCCCCGGCTGCCCACACGCGCCGGTGCTGCCCTCCGGCCGCAGTGGACCAGTGGCAGTTCCCTACCGCTTCGGTCCCTGCCTGCCCGGGGAACGCTTGTCCCATGGCCTGGAGGTGACAATGAAACCCGGCAGAAGGAAACGGCCTTTTGCTGGCAACAGGTTTTTTTTGGGGTAGGCTGTTTTTTTCTGAGTTATGACTGGACTTATTCTCTATTCTTGATTTACAGCCCTGCAATAAATCTTTCTTCCCATTTCTTGTGCAGGGTCCCCATCTGCCGTATTTCCTTCTGCTCCTATATCCCTGCACACCGAATTAAAGAAGCCTTGCTTGGGATGAGGGCGGGTCCCAGCCCTGGAGCAGCCCTGGGGGTGAGCAGAGCAATGGTGTGGAGCACGGAGCTCTCGGGAGACACGCGGCGCTTCAGCCGGCTGCTGCCCCATGGCCGGAGCGCGTGTGCTGGCGCAGGGGGGGCACAGCCCTGCCCAGGGGGGTCGCGGGAGAGGGAAAGCCTCTTAGAAATCTAACAAATCTTAGAAATCTAATCTCTTTAAATCTAAGTTGAACTGTTTTGGGTTTGTTTTTTTTTTTAATAGGTTAAAAAATCTAAAAAAGGATGTGCTTCAGCTACTACCTCTTCACTTGGTTTGGTTTCAATGGGTGCACCGAGTCCATCTGAGGACAGACCTGGCGCCATCCCCCCTCCCCGCGGTGCTTTCGGGTGCGAGAGGTGTGATTGTGTGGCAGCGCCAGGCAGCAGGGACGGGCAGAACGGGGCTACCGGGGGCTCCCCAGGAGCAAAGAATCAATCTGTGCTGATGCTTCACCGCCCACTGATGTACCCTGGAGAGAAACGCAGTGCCGGTTCTCCTTAAATAAAATCAGACGGAATGATGAGGAAGGGGCCTCTCCAAAACCTGCCTGCCTGGGCCAGGTTTACGCAGCGCCTGCCCCGCGGCTCCCCGGCTGGCGAGGGACGTAACCAGGTGCATCCCAGCTCCGAAAGCGCCAGCGCCTGCTGCAGCCTGGCCTGGCAGCCGGGGATGGAGACGCAATGCCTAGGAACGAGCAGGAACGGTCTCTGCCATTTTTTGTACAATGCAACAGCTCCCCCATCTTACAGACTAAAGAACTTGAAAAGGAAAAAAAAAAAAAATTCCCGGGAAAGGAGTACCAGGGTAAGGCACCACGCTTCACTGCCGCTTCTGGAGGGAGAGGCTGCTGCTGCGCTCAGCACCCGCAGCGCTTCCCGTGTCCCAGGTGCTCCGGAGGAGGGGAATCCACTCCACACAGCGCCGCACTTGACATTTCCGTGATTAGGGCACTGAATTTTGTTCTTGCAAGGATGAGTAAACACTGCGGTTTCCAAATAATTTTTGATGAGGTACAACAGTCTATCCTAAAGAGTAACATTTACTGCCTCTTGCCGTAGAGTTTTAGCAGGGATGCTGCAGCTGGCAGCCACCCGTCTACTGCTCTCGCCGCTACGCTGCACTGCTGCCGGTCTCCTTTAGGGTGTACACGCAGCACGCTGGATTAGCGTTCGGAGGTGCCTAACGAGAAAGGGTTGCTTGTGCCAATGTAAAGCACTTTGCCTGGTGCGGAGTGACGTGTGCCTAAACAGTCACTCCTTCGGACCTCTGCACAGCCGCCGCCACCTCAGAAAAGCAGTATTTCCCCTTCCTTGCCCCAATGACAGCGTTCAGTTTTGCCTGCCCGGCAGTTTGGCGGTGACTCCCGAGGATGCTACCGGCTTCAGCCGCAGCTCAAAGGACGGCTCCGGTTTGTGAGGTGGGGTTGGGGCGAAGGTGTGAAGTGCCAAGGGGCAAGCAGCCCCCTGTCCACCACGGCGGGCAGAGGCATGGGTTTGGAGGGTGTGGGGAGCCAGCTCAGGGAGCACAGCACCCCATAACCAGCCAGCTGCAGCGAGGTGGCACCGTGCCCAGGCCTGAGGCGATCAAGGGTTAGAAGAAGTGCATAAAGGCAGTTCTATGCATTATTTGTACACAGCACTTTCCTCAAGCAGCTCTCCTTATTTCAGCCTAAAAAGAAATGACAAAATAATTTTAAAATGACACGCATGAGTGGGGAAAGATTTTAGGTTGTTACTGGCTGTAGCAGGGAAGAGGCATTCACACTACGCTTGGAGGCCGGAGTATGACACGACAGAGTCAGCGCAGGTTTGGAAGGGTAACGGGTGAGGTGGCCGAGTCCCAGAGGGAGTGAGGGGTCCCTGAGGCAGGGAGAGTCCTGAGCAGAGCCACGTGGGAGCTCAGCCGAGTAATACGGGGCACCCCCAGCCCTGGGGGCCACGCAGGCCACCACCATCTATGGGGTACGCTGGTGGCTCCCCCAGAACACAGACCTGCCCCTTCCTAGGGCACCGAGGTCTTTCCCAAACCTGCCTCCCCCCGTTTCAGGCTCAGACCTGCAACAGCACAACAGTCACACGTTGTCACTCAGGTCTGGGGCCAGGATTCGCTTCGATTTCCATGCTCAGATAGAATCAAGCGCGGTGTTGACTGCTCCTGTTTGAAAGCTGCTGGGGTTTCACTCTGCTTCTAACTAGCCATGGAGCTGTACTTGTGGGTGGGTAAGTGACCGGTTAGACCAGCACAAAGAGCCTCCGGGACAGGGGCAGCCGAGCAGAGCCGGACTGCCTGGCAGCATCACCCGCTGAGCAGCTGAGCCAGAGGCAAGGCACCACTGGTCCTCCAGATCCAGAGCCCACGCTTGTCACCGACGCTGCGCTCCCAGGAAGGGACACGCGTGATCTCCCGCAGCTGCAGTGGCTTTCTTTCCACAAGAGCATCCTAACGCCTTCGGGGCTGCCCTGCTTTCAAACGAAGACCCCAGCGTCTGCACCACCGCTGCGGTGGGACAGCACCCACAGGGCAGCCCGAGGACAATGCCGAGGGAGCGGGAGGCAGCTGGAAGAGACATCTGAGTACACAAAGTCAGAGCCATCCTTGTAGACACATCCAGTGACCTGACGGACGGGCTGTCCACCTCACCCATCACGGCGTGAACCTCCCCAGCACATCCACGGCTCCCCGCACTCCCACACGCTCCAGGGAGGAGCAGTTTTTCTACTGGGTGCGTTAACAAGGCAGCGGTGCCATTTCAATCCCACATCCAACAGGGATTCCAGGCTGGCAAAGAAGCTGCAGCAGCCCTCGCTCAGGCCGCTGAGGCCAGAGAGCGCAGGACGTTACTGTAGCTGTCTGCAAGGACACAGAGGTTCTGGATTGTGCTGTAATGGTACCAGTTCAGAGTGGTCCTGAACCAGTCCTCGTGGTGGGTTTGTGCTGGACGGCAGCAAACCAAAGGCAAACCATTGCACCCTCCAGAATACACAATGCTCTGAGCACAAGGCTCCACTGAGTTCCCACAGGGGTTTTGCATTTCCCTTTCGCCAGGAAAGCCGACACTCGCTTCCTCCCCCGATGCCAGTGGCACAGCTGGGATCACCGCCACCAGCCATCCTGCTCCGGGGGCAGAACTCACAGAGCAGCAAATGTTTGAACACAAAGCCCAGGAAGAGCGTCTAATCTGGCAGACATCAGCCAAGATAACCGACATTTTACCACTGAGCATCTTCTTGTCTCTCTGCTCTCTCCCGAGGAGATCACGCTGTGAAAGCGGAATCAGGGCCGCATGAGACTGTCTCCAGCTCCAAGGGACAACCGTGCTAGGACCGAGCGCCAGGGAGAGCAACCGCAGAGCCAGCCCTCGCAAAACCAGCTTACTGACATGAGCTTGCCCTCAGGGGAGTAGAAGATTTAGAGCCATTCCCTCCCGCCAGCACTCTAGCCTCTCTGCCCCTAGAACAACTCCAGCCAGCTCCAGAGAACAGCAGCTGGGATGTGGAGATAAACACTAAGTTATGAGCCCCAGCCCGGCTGCCAGGCCCCGGGCGGTTGGAGAGGCTGCTGGAGGAGCAGAGGATGGCTGTCGCTCCGGGAGGGGCGCTCCTCCTGAGACCGGGCTCACATGCTGCTGTGGAGACCACAAAGCCAAACTCCCTTTCCACTTCAGAGTTTGCAAGGAGAGAATTTTCTCAGGTTGCATGGACAGACCAGTGCCGGGGAGCACTGCTGCGTTCTTTCCTCACCCGCACTGACGCCAGACATTGCATCCCAAGGCACAAACATCTTTTGCACAGAGTGAGCAGAGAGGCGTGGGGACTGTTGCTGCATCTTTCCTCTTCTGGGACAGGGGTTCCCCGACGTGCATCCCCAGCAAAATGCCAGCGTGTCCCAGCAGCATTGCTTCCATTGCCTCTGAGCGCAGAGCGGGCGACGAGTTCTCCCCTGCGGCAGCGACTGCCCTGCATGCTGGTCCGGCTGCAGACACCGTCCTGAGCGCTGAGGCTGGAGAAGCCAAGCAGAGCTGGGCAGCTCCAGAAGAGCCGGCGGCTGCCTGCCATCCCAAGAGGAGGGTGTCCCAGGAGACGGGCGCCCTTGGCGTGCGTGCCTGTGCCTCCCTCCGGGTGCAGGGTCACCGGCAGCTGACGAGGTTCATTTGATCCTCTTCAGGGCTCGACAGGCAGCGCTCCTCTCGCTGCTCTGCTTCGGGTCCTGCAACATCACCCACACGTTCTCACAAAAGAGCATTAGAGAAAGGTGTCAGTATTTTGTAGCGTGAAATGCACTCTCCCCCCCGTTAGAGATCCCCAGAGACAGATAACGACCACTAAATCCCTAAAAGCTCCCAAATTTCTTGACCCCAAAGATAACCCAGCCTTCCCTTTTCCCGCCGGGAGCATCCCCTCCTAACAAGTCAGGCGTTGCGGCCCGTGTCCTCCGACCCGCCGCTTCCAGGCCGGGTCCGCCGGGCGCAGGCAGGGCGCGGGCAGGGCGCGGGCAGGGCGCAGGCAGGGTGCGGGCAGGGCTCCCGCCTCCCGGAGGGCGCGCAGGATCCGCGCCGCCGCTCTCTCTTACCCTGGCGCGTCCGCCGCCGGCCGGTTGTGCGAGCGCAGGACCGGATCCATCAGCGGGTCCCACCCGAGCGCCCCCCGCCGCTCCCGCCCCGCGGGGCTCCCGGCGCAGGGCTGGGCGGGGGCGCCGGCACCGTCGCGCTCGGT
>VUYV01000417.1:157902-212897 GCA_008711295.1 Anarhynchus alexandrinus | reverse complement strand
GGGTGGTGTGTGCGCGGAGCTCCCGCGGGGGGGGAGGGGCCTCGGGGGGTCCCCGGCTGCCGCCTCCGCCCTCCTGGCGGCCGCCCCGTCCTGCCGCCGCCCCGTCCTGCCGCCTCCCCCGGGCACACGCCCGGCTTCTGCCTCCTCCGCCCGACCCCGGCATCCCGCACCTCCCGTCCCCTCCCCTCCGCCCGCCGTGCGGCGAACACTTCTCGTCTGCAGGAAAGCAAATGTAGGGCGAGATAAAGGTTTTTTTTCCTGCTGGAAGGTTCCCGTTAGGGGAGATGGCAGAGCAGTTGTAGAGGAGCCAGCGGAAGGAAACCTCGCAGCCATGTTGGTGTCGGGAGCAGACGAACGCCCTGGCTCCCGGGAGCAGCCCGAGCCGAGGAGGGGCAGCGAGTGGGGGCACAGGCCCGGTGTGGGGCTGTCACCCCGAGGGAGGAACAGGCACGGGTGGGCTCAAAGCGCTTATGGACGCCCCTTCCAGTGCCGCTGTTTGCCGGTGTGGGCCGGGAGGCACAGGGTCTGCAGCCCACTGAGGTCTGCCACGAGGGTTAGCGTGAGCACAGCACTCTCCCATGTCCATCGGTGGGCAGCGGGGTTTCCTCTCCCACACCTGTGTCTTCTCCTTCTGCCTGGTCCATCGTGTCTCTGGGGCAGGGGCTGTTTGTCACTGCGTTGAGTGTCTAGAGGAGGAGGAGGAGGTGTTCGTCCCGGTTGTGGGTATGACCGTGACCGCCCCAGTCGCCAGGCGGGGGGTGGGAAGGCTGGGTGCCCCCAGCTAAGCCCAGCCCTTTACAGCCCCGGAACGCCTGGCACGGAGCCGGACAGGCCAGGCGTCCCTGCACCCTGGTCATCGTGCTGTCTTCAGAGTGATCTTTCCCACCCATCCTTAAATCTCACGTGTTCCCGATGCCACGTGGTGTGGGTTCATTCCTTCGGAGCACCCTCGGGTGTGCCCAGGCCTCTCCACGTCCGCGCGGCCAGACAACAGACCGGTGAGGCGAGACGGATCCATCCCACGCCTTTAGAGCCTTTTTGGTTACTGCTGCGTGTCCGCGGGCGGCTGCCTGACCCCGGAGGGGCCCTGGCTGGCTCTGGCAGCGCCAACCCCAGCTGCGGATGTGTCCAGGAGCGCCGTGTGGAGATGCCCACGCTGGGACCGGTTCTGCTGCCGTACGGTGGGGCTGAGTCCCCGCAGGCCCGGCTGCTCCTCGGGGCTGTGTGCGCCGTGGGGAGGCCGGCCGGGCTCCCCGCTGGCTTGGAGGCATCCCCCAGGCGCTGTGGGCTGTGTGGGGGCGTCACGGCGGTGTCGGCCCCCGTGCTGCCTGTGCGGCCGCGGCCTGCCCTGGCCGGCGGGGCTGTGCCGGAGCAAGGCCCGGCGATTCCTCTGCCGAGCCGGGAGGCAGGCTGGAATCTGCACGGAGCCGCACCACAGCCCCAGTGTTCTCAGTGCCCAAACACCTTCCCCAGCTACGTTTCTAAATATATACTCTACTCAAAGGATTATGCATTTGTTTAAATGCATAATAAATGCATTTAAATGCGTAAGACTGTATCAAAATGCATGGCGGAGCTTGCCAGTTAGGCCTCGAGTCACAAGCCTCGCTAAGAAGCTTCTCCTGGCACATTATCTCGCCCTTCTGCTTTCAGAAGGAGCAATTGCTGGGTTTGTCGTGGCAGCGCAGTCCGGGGAAGCAAACCCCGGACGTTTCAGGCACCTAGTGCGGGTCCAAAGCTGAAGAAGTTCGCCCGTTTGCCAAGCGCCATGCAGGACGGGTTCCTGACCCTCCTGTCCCCGCCAGCGCTCCTGCCTTCCTGTGAGCCGGAGCGGGGCCGGAGCCTGGCCCTGGCCCTGGCCCTGTGCTGCAGCACGGCTCAGGGCGCTTCCCCGGGGCCATGGCACGAATTTTTCATACAACTCCTGTTGTCTGGAGAGGCTCTGGTTTGCCACCAGAGGTATGGCTGCGGTCCCAGGACAGGGTGAGGAGGGAAAGGGCTGGCTGGGCGCGTGGGGCAAAGCAGGGGGAACCCGAGAAGAAACGTGGCGCAGCAGCGTGGCAAGAAGGAACCAGGTCTTCCCCAAAGGGACCTGTGGGCTGCTGGCAGCGCGGTGGCCGAGCGTGTGGTTTCTCCCCCGGCGCTGGGGACGCACGGAGGCGGGTGTGCCAGGAGGACGGGCTCGGGCAGCGAGGGTGCCTGCGGGCTGGGAGCGCCTCGGAAAGATGGAGCGCCCCGAGGTGCCTGGAGGGCTGTCCGTCCGCTGGGGCACGTGGAGATGTTTCAGATGCTGGAGAGCTAATGGCTTTCCATCGCTGATCGATATTGCCTGTGCTTTCAGATGTGGTAACGGGCTCGGTTTTATAGAGCAATCTTTTGAATATTCTCTGAGCAAGCAGCCGGTCCAGAAAATCATTCTAATGGCTTTGCTATTAACGGGCCTGCAGAACTGGAGCCAAACAGAAAGGGCTTGTCTAAGTGCTACTGAAGCGTTTTGGGCCAGGCGTATTCCATGCATTAGGGAAGATTTGTACTCCTTTGACCAGACATCACTGAGTGTTGTCTATTTATACACATCTAAATATATCCTCTGCAGTCTTCAGACTTTTCTAGCTAGTAGTAAAATTACTTTTATATCGTGCTATGAAAATGTGCTTGCTGCCACTATTTGACGAGTTTTGTGCTGAGAGGGGTGTGTGCGCGCGCGTGTGTGTGTTTTAAATAAAAACTATTCTTGAGGTAGTTACCTAAAATGCTTTGGAAATAAAAGCACGTCGTCCATGTAGATGGAGAGCAGAAAGAAACGTGGTTGAACAGAAGCAATGCTGGAGACGTGCTCAAGCCTGGAAAGCCGAATCCAAATCAGTATAAGGTTTCGTTGCTTAAGAGTGAACCATTCTTTCTAGAAATAGACGTCAACTAATCATGGACTTTGCAGTGAAATAGAAACATTTGCTTCTAATTAGTCAGATATACCTTCTGGTACCCCGAAGTTCGAGACATCATGTTGAAAATGAAGTGACAAATGTTGAAGAAGTAACTTCTGGTTTGCTGGGGCGTGTAGCAGGTCAGGGCGCTGGTGGGTGCCTTTGGCATCGGTGCTCCTGGCGGGCAGCCCCATCCCGTGGGAGTGCCGAGGTGGGACCCACGCTGCGATGGAGACGGGGAGGAGCTCAGAGAGGAGGGACTGGGATTCTCCCTCCCAGATGACCTCAACAGTCCCTTCCCGTAGAGCTGTGGGTCTTGGCGCACAGCTGGAGCCCAGAACCACGGTGCCGGGCAGCTGGCCGCATCCTGCTCCCCCTCTGCGGCGGCACGGCAGGGACACGCCAGTCGAGGAGCTGATGCGAGCAGCGGTGTCACTGTGTGCTGGGGTGGAGAGGGGCAGTAATGGCTGTCCGGGTCCTGTCTTGGAAGTGGTGTTAGAGACCCAGGGGTGGAAGACAGTGCCCTAATTCCTGGCTCTCAGGAGTGTCCCGATGCACCCCTGCTGCAGAGCGGTGGGTCTGTGTCCGTGTCTGCATTCCTCTGGAGCTAGCAAAGGTCTTGTGGGGCTCTTGAGGAGAGATGGAGACCTCTGATATACTCCCAAACAGCAAAAGGGATCGCTGGTTGGGTGGTGATAGTAATGGCTGTCTGACTGGCCTGCAGCCTGTCATGAAATAGTAATGGCAATCACTTTATTTTCTGTGGCAGCTCTTGCTGACGGTTCTTGGAGAACTAAGAGAGGCTACAGAGGGAGGGAGAGGGATTGGTGTTCACAGGGGAGGAGATTGGGCGAGGGGAGGGTGAAGGCAGGGCTCGCAGAGGAGGTCCTGGCCCGCAGCCCTTTGAGCCGGGTCGCTGCGTGCCCAGGGTAGCCCCAGGACAGGCGCTGTGCCCCCCGGGATAGCTCTGGCCCCTTGGTCCGGAGTCCGGGCTCCACTAGCCGGAGGTGCATAGCGCGGTGAAACCGTGTGGTGCCAGGGGCCGTGTCCTGCCAAGGGCTGGTGGGCACGGATTTACATGGCAGCTGCTTGAACTGCTGAATTGTCCCGTTATTTAGATGGGCGCAAGGGAGTCTGCGGTGTCCAAGGGGCTCCCTGCCTGCGTGTCCCCGTCCTTGCTGTCCTGCTGTCCCCTGCCTGGGAGCGGCTGGCTGGGGCGCAGGCTGGGCGCACCGTGCCTGAGCCGGGTGGCAGCTCTCCTGTTCCCATGGAATACATCGCTCTACAAATAATATTTGCCCCAAGCAGGCTGAATAATGCAAAAGGTGATTTGTCAAATGGCTAATTCAAGCGGTAATGGGAACCTCGGTGAATGCCTCTCTAATTGCGTAGCGTGTGGCCAGCGGTAACTCTTCGAGTGTCTGAAGCTGGTTCCCGATGCTGCAAACCCCACGTCCATCGCCTTGCTTTTGAGCTTGCTCTTCTAGATGACGTTTCTCACCAGGAACTGTCTGTTATCAAAACATTTCCATGAAAACACATGATTAGCCAGCTTTACTTTAAAGTGGGATACCTCTTTTTCCCCTTGAAGTTTTTGTTCAGGCTTCTCTGTCAAAATCACGTTGGACTTCTTTTGGATCGGTGACAGATAAAACTGTTCTGTTTCCATTGCCTCAGCATTGTTACGTTGCCAGATACCCGATATTCCCCGGGTATTTATTTCTCACTCTTTGTACTACCTAGCCTGTGTGCTCGGCCAAGGGGGACAGAGGAGCAGGAGGCTTGAGCCTGACATGAGAGCGCACAGGCTGTGCGCCTCCCGCCGCAGAAGGGCTGACCCCCGGCTGCAATACAGCACAGATACAAGGGAAACGCCTACAAGAAAGAAAAAGCACTGTAGAGAAAGTCACACTGAGAGGAAGCCCCAAAATCTGTTTTCAGTACCCTGGTGACAGTGCTGCTGGTCTCAGGATTTGGGATGGGATTTCTTTAACAACACTGAGAAGTAATGCAGGGATGTTCTGCTGCACGTGGGCGAGGTGTGGGTTAAACTCCTCTGGGGGTTAGCCAGAGTGTAGAGTTTACCCGTTATTACGTGAAGTGTGTGCCCCAGCAAAGAGAGGCACGTATGGTCGGCAGCGCTGCCGCTGCTCTGGTAGCTGCGTTGTTTTTGTTTTCACCAACGTGCTTTTAAAATACTTTATGTAAAGACCCCCTGATACGGCTCCGTGGGAGCAGGTCTGAGTAAGGCGAGCAGGATTTGTCGCTTTGTCAGCTGTGACTCAGTGGTTCTGCCGGGTACGTGGTGTTTCACAAGAGAGCCGTCTATTCGGGACCGTGATTCAGCTCTGCCACGCTGTACGGAGCTGTTTTTGCTGTGCTGTGGGCAGATTTGCTGTGCTTGGGGCTCCTCCTGACACCTCGGCGTCGCATCTCATCTCTGCCGGAGCCTGGCTGCGGCGATGCTGCTCTCCTGGCTGCGGACCAGGCTCCAACCTGCAGCTGCAGAGCAGGGACTGCCGCTCTCCGCCTGCCGCCGAGCCTGGGCCGTGGCAGAGGGGTCTGCAGGCCGGTGGCACTGGGCTGGGAGAGCGGCGGGGCCCTGCATGCCACGGCCAAACCCGGGCAAGCTGACACAGAAAACTGAGCATCTTCCACCGCTATGGTGTAAGGAAAGGAGACGAGAACAGGACCAGCCCCAGTGCAGGCTGCAGCGGTGTTTGCCGATGCCCAGCGCAGCGAGTCCTGGCAGGCACCGTGCAGGGGTCCCTGGCATGGCCGGGGCTGGGACGTGCTGTGGGTAGATTGTGTCACTTGTGGGTCTGGCAGCACCCAAGCGCTATAGGTTGTGGCTTTGGATCCTGGAGAGGTTTTCTTGCACATCCCAGCTCCATGCTGCACCTCTGTGACCTCTCTGCCTTTGAGCTGCGTGCGCATGTCCTGCTGCAGGGGGACATAGCGGGAAGGGGACCGGCACACCGGCTGGGAAGAACTGTGCTGTGCTGGGGACTGGGACTGTGGGGTGTACATGGAGAGGACTGGCCCTGCGGGTGACACGATGCTGCAGAGGCTCTGCGCCCACACAGGGACCCCTCCTGGGGCTGCTCATCACCTGGTGCCCTGGCCTTGGCGGTGGTGGATCGGGCTGATCCACACAGATGTGTCCTTGTCCCTGGGCACGTGGCAAGGATTGCACTTAGTGACCAGTTTTGAGGGTGCAGTCTCCTTTCCAGTTGCTCCTTGTTCCCTCGCACAGAGCCCCCCTCTCCCTGCAGGTGGGCGCCACAGATGCCCCATTCATACCTCCCCTCTCTGCATCCCCCTGTCAGCAAGCATGAGGAGCCCTCCCGTCGGGGTCTGCTGCGTGTTGGAGACACCCACAGGGTGGTTAATGTCCTACAGCATCTCTCTGGTTGTCCGAGATGAGGAGGTTTGCTCCTGTTCCAGACAGAAGATATGTCAGCTCGCGGTTTGTGAACAGTACGTGCGTGGCCGTGTATGGGTGCGGCGGTGGGGGAACACCGTACTCCCACGGTGAGCAGCTCAGTGTGAGCCTGGCCGTTGCCCTCACAACTGGTTTTGCCATTAAAAGTCGCAGAGCAATGATTTTGTCTTATCTTGGTGTGGTATAAAGCGGTCTTTGGGGTTTTTTAGTATTTTGGTGTAATTCTGGTACCTCCAGCGCTGTAGGAGTGGAGCACTCCCACTGGAGCCGTTTCCAAGCTGCGCCGGTGCGGGAGCAGAGCGCGCTTCTCGTCTCGCTGCATCCCTGGTGAGGGCCCGGTGCTCGGGCGGCGCAGTCCCTCTTCCAGACTGGCCCTTAGCGTGCTTACGTAGCCTTAACGCTGTGCATGGGTGTCCCCTCTGCGGTCAGTGGGGCTGTCCCCATGCTGTGGGCTATTCCTGGCTCTGGCCCCCCCGGGCTGCGCTGTTACCTGTGTTACTGCAGGAATTGCACTTAACGTGGGTCCTGGGGCAGCGCCGCGGGCGCCAGACGTGCGTTTGCCTGCGTAGCCCTGTCCCTGCTGAGGCGCGGTGCTGCCCTGGTCGGGGGCACTGGGCGTTCCCTGAAACCCCTCGGCGTGGAAAAGCTCTTGGAAATGGCAGAGGAGCTGTGCACGCTGTAAAACACTGGCTTTTAAAAATTCAATAGAAAGCCATAAAAAATCGCGGTGCCTAACCGTCCTCTGTGTGGGGCGGGAGGTTTACAGTAAAGTACATCTCTGCAGAGGCTGCCAGCTTAGGGGGAGGGTCACGTTCTGTGTGACACACGGTAGTCGTCAGCGGGTGCTGGCCATTAGTGTTGTCTCCTAGGGAGCCACGACGTGGTCCCCAGCCTGGCGGGGCAGGGTGGTGCCCTGCGCTGGTGCATACCCTGAGTGGTGGCTCGCAGGTGGCTCGCAGGCTGCTGCTCATGGGTGCTGCTTGTGGTGGGCATCCCCCAGGCTCTGCCCAGCACCAGGGCTGTGCTCTCCTGCCGCCGCCGTCCTGGGGTGCAGAGAGGGCCCCGGGGGCTCCGCTGCCCGGGCAAGCCCTGGGGTGCGGGTGTCAGGGGGATGTCCAGGAGCCCCGAGAGCAGAGCTGGCCGCTGCCTGCCTCCTGCTTCCCGGAGCACTTCCAGACCTGGTTGCGGGATGTGGGGCTGCCTGGAGCTGGGGTCACCTCCAGGATTCACCCCCCACCTTGCTGGGGACGTGGGGTCTTGGGGTGTCCCCTCCGACCCATGGCAAAGCGCTGGGCACTGGGGAATGTGCCGGGGAGGGGGGACAGCCTGGCTGAGCGGGGACAGCAGTGTGTGTCATGGCATGGGGTTTGTCTGTCTTGCTGTCCCGCAGAGGCTCTGCTCGCTCGGCTGTAAGCGCACAAGCAGAGCGCGCTGGGCTTGTGCTTGTGTCCCCGCAGCCTGACCTGCAGACACTGCCCTGGGGTGGGTGGAATGGGAGGTTGCTTCCCCCAGCGCTCACGTTTCTAGTGGATTCGTCATTGCCCATCCCTGCCCTGGGTCAGGCACTCTGCCTCTAACTTGTTTTATTTAAGAAGCGTTCTGCAAACAAGCACCTTCTGGGGATTGAAGCAATCCCCATGTCCTTCCCTGTTCATAGAAGGAAAACATGATAAATACCGCGGAAAAAGACACAGTAGGTCAGGATGGGTAGTTACAGCGCCTGCGAGTTCCAAATGAGGATTGTATTAATTTCTAAGAGAACAAATTAGGAAAACGGGTTTTAAATGAGCTTTACTAGCATAGCATTGTGCAGTATATAAAAATGAGTAAAAGATAAACTGCTTAGGTAAATGCCCTTTGATTGCTTGCATTGCTCAGCCACGTGATCCGCAGCAGCTCCCTTCGAGCATCGCAGCCCCTTGCTGCTCACTCTCCGGCTGTACTATTGTCTGCCGCGCTTTCACTGAGGGCTACAAAGAGCTGAGCTGAATAAGCTTAATTTCTTCTAAGAAGCATTAAAGAAGCCTATGTACAGAACGTGTGACTGTATTTAAATTGCATCTGGAAAATAAAAATAATAATAATAATAAATAAGTAACAATAACGAGCAGTGAAATTGTGACCAGCAGGACGCGAGACTCAGAATGCTGTGGAGAGGTCAGGCTTGCTCGTTGCTGGCTGAAATTCAGGCCATACGTGAAATCAGAAACCCAGATGGTTCCCCGACGGTCAGTAATACTTCCTTGGTATGTACTGAGAGCGTGAAGAGGTGAAGGATAACAGAGGGGAGTGACGGGCAGGAGCATTGCAATTACCACGGGAACCAGAGGAATCACTCAGACTCTGAGGGCGCAGGGTGTTTCTCCTGCAGTGCTGGACACAGAAAATCCAAACCAAACAGCTCTGTGGAGCAACGCACGTGTCCTCCGGCGAGTGGATGGCACCCTGTGGAGCACGCACAGTGCGAGGCAGCACGGCACAGCGCGGGGCAGCACGGCACAGCGCAGGGCAGCACGGCACAGCGCAGGGCAGCACGGCACAGTGCAGGGCAGCACACACGGCACAGGGCAGCATGGCACAGCACAGGGCAGCATGGCACAGCGCAGGGCAGCACGGCACAGCGCAGGGCAGCACGGCACAGCGCAGGGCAGCACGGCACAGCGCAGGGCAGCACGGCACAGCGCAGGGCAGCACGGCACAGCGCAGGGCAGCACGGCACAGCGCAGGGCAGCACGGCACAGCGCAGGGCAGCACGGCACAGCGCAGGGCAGCACGGCACAGCGCAGGGCAGCACGGCACAGCGCAGGGCAGCACGGCACAGCGCAGGGCAGCACGGCACAGCGCAGGGCAGCACGGCACAGCGCAGGGCAGCACGGCACAGCGCAGGGCAGCATGGCACAGTGCAGGGCAGCACACACAGCGCAGTGTTTGGCAAGCCGTGCAAACTTCGGGAGTAATTCTGTGTGTAAGATGCAAAAGTGGGGTTTTTACACCAGGGTCTTGATCCTGAACTGCCCTGTGCATGCCCGGGGCGTCGTGGATCAGGATATCTGAGTTCTGCTGAGTGTGGTCTCCCTCTGCCAATGCTCCACTGCCTTTTCACAGCATACCAAGTCTCATGGACATTGTTGTGGTTTACATCTACGTTAGCAAGTTGTGTGGTGCAACAGAAGAGGATTTCTAGTGTGAGATGGTGGGTGACGAGGACCCAGTGTCACCTCCCAGGGTGTTTAGGCAGTTGGGCAGTTAGTTAGGTGGGACTTGCGTTGGTCGGGTCTGATGGACCAAGTGCGGATTCGGGGCTGTCGTGCACACAGAAGGTCGCAGCGCTCACCTTCCCCATGTGTTTCGCCTGGTGGGGACCCGGCATGCCCGCTCTGGGACAGCGCTGCGGTGTGCGCCGCAGCGGAGGGGCCACCCTGGCACACCGGGCTGGGCAGGCAGCCTGCGATGGGGGGTGCCTCCATGGGCAGGGCTGCTGTGCTGGGGGGACGGGGCCTGAGTGACCTGATCCTGCTGGTGGTGGCGGCTCCGCAGCCCGCAGGAGCGGTGCTGGTGTCGGTGCCAAGCAGTGTGGTGCGGAGCAGAGCACAGGCTCAGCTCCCGTCGTGGCTCAGCCCAGAGCCGAACGCCGGCGCATGACACTCCTTATCTCTCCAGCTCAGAAATGCAGTGCTCAGGGCATCCTGATGGATTTGTGACACTCCCCATGGGACTCTGCGCTCATAAACCAATTAAAGGATTACATCGTTATAATGTGGAGAGTATTCTTTGTTTATTAAGTAATGCAGGTATAATTCAATTAGTGACAGGCTGACCTGCTGATGTCAAGATGTGGATGCCAGCCAGGTCAGAGCCTTGAGCTCTGCTTTCCAGCGTGGCTGGCTCGTGTCTGCCTGCCGGGCCAGCATGGCGGTAGCCACGGGGAGCAGCCGCTCCGCTGGTCGCGCTCTCTGCCCCACACGCCACTGGCACTGGAGCCGGGGGACGGCAGGGGAGGGGTGACTCTGCCAGATTCCCGCTCTGCCGGGCGCAGAGGCAGCAGTGGTACCCACCGACCACGTCTTATCCCACCACGTCAACCTGCTGCCGCCGCTGGTGCTGCCTGCTGGGGCGGTGGAACCCGTGTCCTGCCCAGCGGCAGTGGCCGCGGTGCCTTCGCTGGGCTGGGGCGCCGCAGACGGGGCTGCTCCAGGCGTGGTGCGTGGATGTGCTGAATGGCAGCGGGGCGAGCAGGACCTGCCCGGGCTTCCAGAGCGCAGTGTCCAGCCGCCGGAACAGCCGCCCGGGTTGCTGCTGCTGAGCACTGGTTAACACCAGGGATTTTCGTCAGGCTTGTACTACCATGTTCCTTTATGAAACAGTTTCAAGCTAGGCCGGGTGTTTAATGTTCTGCGTGGCTCACAAAGCACGGGCTCACCGCAAGGTGTGCAGGCGGTGGTCTGTCTGAGGGCATGGCGTGTGCCCTCTGGACCCCCCAGGCGCGTGGCCGTGGGTGACCGCGCTCCCCTCCCCGTCCCCTGCTCTGGCTCTGCCGTTGGTGCCGCACCGTGTTTCCAGCTGCCCGCGGCACCACGGCACGGGCTTGGGGACCGCTGCTGGCGTGCCATGATGCGGATGGAGACGAAAATGGGGGCTAAAACATCCGTTCCCTTGGGTGGGGTCCGGAATGCCGAGAGTCCTGCGCGCAGGGAGCCCCTCCAGGTCTGGCCCGTGTGATTCCATGCCCAAAGCCCGGGGCAGGGAGAGGACTGAGGATGTTTTCCGCAGGGATTGGGTGTCCCTGCGCGGACAAGGGGAGCTCGGAGGTGTTTGCGCCTTGTGGTGCCTTGGTGCCAGAGCAAGGCGCGGGCTGGGCACGCCTCTGCCAGCAAAGGGGGGAGAAACAGAAATGTGAAAACTCTCTTGACATCAGTAAGACTGCACAGGAGTAACTTGAGAGTAGAATATGGCTAATTCAGTGGATCTGGAGGTTCAGTTAAAGTTTCAGTCTCACTAAGAGGTGATTTGCTCCCAGGCGAGAGGTGTACCATGAAGCTTGGCCAGCCCAGCTCCCGTGTGTAGCTGGGACCGGGTGGGTACAAATGTTGTTTCCAGACTACCGGAACGTTCTGGAAAGACCAGTAGGTTCCACTGTCCAAAATAATGAATACTGGTCAGAAACACGCTCTGGTTTTCCATGCGATCTCAGGACAAAATTATGCGTAGTTCGCAGCACAGCTCAGGCAATGCCACCACCCTCCTTACACGTTGACTGCAAATACGGTGCAAAAGAAGGGGGGCCCTACACACGTGTGTGCAAATACGGACGTGAAGGCAGCTGGTGTAGCCTGGCGGTGCTGCAGTAACACCCGGCAGCAGAGGAGAATTACCTCCGAGGAGCACAGGCTGACTGCTAAACCCTGGGATAAATTGCTCTTATTTTGTAGCGCTTACTTTCTCGGCTGTGCTTTGCAGGGAGCTTTTCTGTCTGCCGGCTGCTGTTGCTTAGAAGGGAAACCCCGAACTGCCGTAGCCCGGCTGTGCCGCAGACCGGGCGCAGGAGGTAAAATAGACCCGGCGGCGGCAGTAAACTGTTCCGAAAGCAGCGTGGGGCGGCGCGGGGTGGCAGGCGCGGGGGCAGCGGGGCGGGTGGCTGGGGATGCTGCGGAGGAGCTGCCCTCGTCCCCGCTGCCCCCCAGGAAAACCCCAGCCCTCCGCAGGCGGATTCCAGCCTTCCCGGGGGAGTAAAGCCTTTATTTCCACCCTGACAGTTTGGGAGATAGTAGATGGTAAAATCCCGACTCTCCTCATAGGAAAGCCCCTCACAGGAGACGAGCGTGTACTTTTTTGGGTGCAGGGGGAAATTAATGCCGATTTCCCGGTTGCTGCGAGGCCGGTGTGTGGTAACCATGGCAACCGAGCTCCAAAGACAAGGGGTTAAAACGCAGGTTTCCCAACTTCCCTCTCGTCGGAGGAGAGGACCTGGAGGTCCTCCCAGGAGGGCGCGGGCTGCGGAGGGACGCGTGGCTCTCCCTGGGGACGGCGGCCCCGGCGCTGGCGTGGCGGGCAGGAGCGGCGTGTGCCCGAAGCGCTCAGCCGGGCGGCACGCTCCTCGGCAGCCTCGTGTGCTGGGGCTGACACCTTCCATCACGGTACTCATAATGTTTTAAGCCTCCCGCTTGCTGCTTCTCTCCGTGAAGCTCAAGCAGCTTCTTCAAATCCTTCCCCAAATTACAAGATTCGAGCCGGTTTCCTCGGAGGGCAAAGCGAAAGCCTGGGGTCTCGGTGGTTGCCCCCAGCCTAGCAGCGCTCCCGGGACGCGTGGTGTGAGTTCCCGTGTGCTGGCAGCCACCGGCTCTCCTGACGTTTTCCCTTTTCCCGTCCTGGTGTGATGCAGTGTCTTATTTTCCATTTTCCTGCGCCCTGCTGCTTCCCCCAGAACGCGCGGCTGGCCAAGGCTGTCACCGTGACATGGCGCTCGTCCCCAGAAAGAAGTTTGTACACGGATACGGTACAGTCATGTTGCAGTAGGATGGTGTCCAAATACTTCTAAATCTCAGTTCGTGTTGATGCACAAACGCTGTTTCATCATAAAATTAATTGCAAATACACCACCTCTGGGCATCCGGGAGCGCCAGTCTCTGCAGCGCTCCCAATTACCCAACACCGGCGCAGCCAAGATAATGGTGTATGAACGAGTTAATGGTAGTTGGAGGGGCTGAGGGGGGAGGATACCTGTTACCAGTTAATGAGGGGGAAAAAGAGAATGGAGGGAAGTCGGTTCCCCAGCAAATGAGGGCAGGAATGGAAACAGCAACCTGCCTACATCCCTGACTTCATTTAAGGTTGATGTTATCATCCTTGCGAACGCTAGCTTTGTCTCTGGGTTGTCAGCAGCGGTCCCAGCGTGCCGCTCGGCCGCAGCTCCCTCTGTGCAGCCGGCCGGGTGCGCTCGGTCCCTGTGCCGCGGCCCCTTGCACCCCGTGCCCGCTGCGCTGAGCCTGACCTTCGGGGTGGGGGCTTCTGCGTGGCCGCGCGTTTTGGGTTGGTGAGCCGACCCTGGCTCTGCCACCAGTGAGCTCCCGTGCCCAGGAGCTGCCAGGGAGCATCTGCCCTCCAGGGCGAGAGCTGTGCGCTCCCATGCTGTACCTGTCACCCTTGTGGACCCCAAAACTGGGGCCGATTCCTGGGGCAGGGAAATCCCACCGGGTGCCCAGACAGCAGCCCCGTGTCTGCTGCAGCAGGGGGGCACGGCCCCACACCTGGGGTTCTGCCGGCAGTGCCCGGCGTGCTCCTCCCAAAGGGCTCACGTGGCCGAGACTTGGGGTGAGGGGAGGGCAAGCGGCACCCCAGAGGGCGAGCAGGATCCCAGCGGGCGAGCAGGGGGTGGCCAAGGCTCGGGCCGCCTCCTGCACGGGAGCCACGCTGTGGGCACTTCCACGGCTGCCCCTGAGCACTGCGGGGCTTTCCCACTCTGCTGGGCCGTGGAGGAGGGCTCACACAAGCTCTTCCTTTCCAGCACTCTCGCACCGTCTTCGTTCCTGTTGCGGGGCTCTCCTCGTGTGCAGCACTGCCAGGCTTCCCTCTAAACTCGGTGGGGCTGATGCTGTGAGGAGGAGGAGTGCAGCAGCGGTGCGCTGGTGCGTGGCAGTGCCTGTCGGGGCGATGTGCTCCCGTGTCCCGTCTCCCTGTCCTGCCGGTGCGGGCGGCCGGGCGGTGGGGTGCATCCTTTGCCAGAACCCTCCCGTTTGTCAGGCCGTGGCATCTCATCACTTCTGCGGGGATGGTGATGCTTGTGTCCCACGCAGTGCCCATTTTTTGCATGATATCAGTATATTCCCGTGTGTTATCCCGGAGGACAGCGCTGGTGGCTGAATCCTTCCGCGGTGAGCGTGGGCCGCTCTGCTGTTTCATTAGACGCGGTTACTGAGGGGCACCACGCTTCAAAATGGAATCACTTTGCTTTGCGAAAAGTCTTTTCCAATATATTTCCAGCTGTGCCGTGGTGGGTACACGTGTGGAGTGTCAATGTGTCGGAAGGAAATTGCACATAAAGACAGCTCTTTGCACCGAGAAGATGCGGTAAGGACAGTCAGGTCTCGCTCGGAGGTTGTGTGGAAGAAAGGCTGCCGCGGTATCACGAGGAGATATTGCTCAGTGCTTTGGGGATTTGTTTGTTTGTTTTTCTGTGTGCATATGTAAATGAGAGTTTAACTGATTGCAAATAGCAAAGTAGCACATTCCCCTAATTTAAATGGGTAAAGCGGAGTGAAGCATTGCAATATTCCGTTCTGGCGGTGTGAGCTGTCTGACAGGGTGGCCGTGCTGCACTGCTGGGTGACAAACCCGTTTCCCCCATGTCATCTCCAAATGCCGGTGCCTGGCAGATAAGGCCGCGCTTGTGCTGCTCCGTACCGACTCACGGCCGCCGCAGTGTGTTTGCCCCGTTCTGCCGCGGCTGGGGTGCAGCCCGTCGCCGCGTGGCTGCTTCTGTGGGGGGGTGGGCACCTCACGGCACTCTGGCCGGGGGCTTGGTGCATCCCCAGGGGTGGCTCCGTACTGGAGGCACATCGCTGGAGCAGGGGTTGGAGGCAGGTTGCTGGAGCGGAGGATGAGGATGGAGGCAGGGTGCCGCAGCGGAGGATGGAGGCAGGTTGCTGGAGTAGAGGATGAGGATGGAGGCAGGGTGCCGCAGCGGAGGATGGAGGCAGGTTGCTGGAGTAGAGGATGAGGATGGAGGCAGGGTGCCGCAGCGGAGGATGGAGGCAGGTTGCTGGAGTAGAGGATGAGGATGGAGGCAGGGTGCCGCAGCGGAGGATGGAGGCAGGTTGCTGGAGTAGAGGATGAGGATGGAGGCAGGGTGCCGCAGCGGAGGATGGAGGCAGGTTGCTGGAGTAGAGGATGAGGATGGAGGCAGGGTGCCGCAGCGGAGGATGGAGGCAGGTTGCTGGAGTAGAGGATGAGGATGGAGGCAGGGTGCCGCAGCGGAGGATGGAGGCAGGTTGCTGGAGTAGAGGATGAGGATGGAGGCAGGGTGCCGCAGCGGAGGATGGAGGCAGGTTGCTGGAGTAGAGGATGAGGATGGAGGCAGGGTGCCGCAGCGGAGGATGGAGGCAGGTTGCTGGAGTAGAGGATGAGGATGGAGGCAGGGTGCCGCAGCGGAGGATGGAGGCAGGTTGCTGGAGTAGAGGATGAGGATGGAGGCAGGGTGCCGCAGCGGAGGATGGAGGCAGGTTGCTGGAGTGGAGGATCGAAGGCATTCGCTTCCTTCCTCTCCTTCAGTTCAAAGAGAGTAATTTCATGCCTTCAGGGCATCGCTCCTGAGAACAAAAGGGTTCATGTTTTCCTGGGTGATGTTCCTGGCAGCTCTCCTGCCTGCTGTTTCTGACACAGCCTGTTTGTGCTGCTCTTCTCCCAGCAGCTCCTGGGTGGTACCGGTGGTGTTCAGGCAGCGATGGCCCTGTCGCTGGTGCCTTCAGGTGCTTCCCCTGGTCACGGTTGTTGTGAGAGTGGCAGGGTGACGCTGGGCTGTTGCTGTCCTCTGTTGGTCCTTGGCCGGTCACTGTTAAAGCCGAGCAGGTCCTGGTGCTGGTGAGGGGATGTACCTGCTGCTGTGGTGCCTGGGCTGTCACTGCTGCCTCCAGCGGGGTCCTGGGAGCAGCACGGCTGCTCTCAGTGATGCTCGAGAGATGCTGGTCTGCTGCTACTGGGTATTTACGAGTGCCCATAAAGTTTCATGATGTTTTCCAGTGCCTAGATAAAAGCAAACCCAAGGGTCAGCTCCTGCCCTGTCGTGTTTCTGAGTGAGCGTTGCTCAGCCTGGGCAATTCCGTCCGTAGGGCAGATCTGAGCCGGGGGGAGCTCAGCGCCCGTCCCTGTGCCTCCGCAGGGGTGGCAGGTCATCAGCACTGAGAGACCGGGGCTCTGCCGGCAGGCTCGCATCCTGCCCACCGCCTCTGGCTGCCCTGCAGCTCTTCTTGTCTGTGGACACTTTATTTATTGCTTCCTTTTTCCCGTACACAACTACTCCTTCTTTCCGTCTTTGTCTCTCGGTGCTGCTTGTCCCTGGTTGTGAGAAGTAGGGAAGAAGAGGATGGAGATTACTGCCTGTCTG
Source organism: Anarhynchus alexandrinus (assembly GCA_008711295.1). Classification (NCBI taxonomy): domain Eukaryota; kingdom Metazoa; phylum Chordata; class Aves; order Charadriiformes; family Charadriidae; genus Anarhynchus; species Anarhynchus alexandrinus. The sequence goes on along the minus strand of VUYV01000417.1, from coordinate 196,429 downwards.
CCAGAGCCACAGCGCTGTGGCTTTCTTTTAAAACAATAAACAGTTATTGTTACCATTGTTAGTGGTTTTACTATTATATTTTTTTTTTCTCAAACACTTCAAGGAAGGTTTTTCTGGAAGGCTTATAATTAGCAGGTGCTGCTGGAGGTTGGGGGAGAGGTGCTGGGTGGTTCCCCGGAGCGGCAGAGCGCTGGGAGAGGTGCTGATTCAGCATCCCAGCTCGGGGAGGAGAGGAGAGGAGCAGAGCGGAGCGGGTGGCTGGGCTGCGGGGGGGGGGAGAGGCATCTCAGGGGGCTGCTGCTGGCGAGCTGGGGGCATGGCAAGGGGGCTGTGCCCAGAGGTGTCATGGCACAGAGGTGTCCGGACCGGGCAGAGAGCTGCTGCTGGTGGGGACAGGCATGCTGCGGGTGCTGCGCACCCTCTGGGTGCCGCGGTGAGTGCGGGGTGGTCCTGGCACCCAGGTGAGCGTGGCGCACAGTGCTGCAGGCGCCCAGGCAAGCACGGCGGTGGGCTTCGCTTGCAGGCGATGGGCATGCAGGCTGTGCCTCAGCCCACAGCGGGCGCGGGCTGCGGGGCATCGGCTGGCGGTGTGCGCATAGCCATGGGAGCAGGGGGCTGGAGCTTCCGTGCCGGCGAGCTTTCCTAGGTCCCCACCTCACTCCTTCCCAGCGGGTGTCCATGCGGGAATGGAGCGGGCATGGCAAGAGTTATTTTCTGGCAGTCACCTATAGCTGGCATGTGCCTTGTTCCAGCTCCTCTGTGCTGCCCCGGGCACACGCGCCCTGGCACGTGGCTCTGCCCTCCCGGCAGGACCAGCGGATGCTGGGGGAGGTTCCTGGGTGGGCACCCATCGCAGCGGAGCTGGGGGGCCCCGGGGTTCCTTCTCCACCCCGGGGTTCCCTCTCCACGCCGGGGCTCGCCCCCAGCCCAGCCCTGCCAGGAGGAGCACTCCGGTGCACAGATTGGTTTTGGAGCGCGGTCGCGGCGGTAGCTCCCAAAGCAGCAGGCGAGATGAAGGCAGGGGCAGGAGGAGGCAGACTGCCCCTCTGCCCTGGCCCGCAGCAGAGGCAGCTGTGGCAGTTTCGGGAGCGTCCCAGGTCGTTTCAGAGCACCGGGGTTTGTCTGTGGCTGGCCGGGCCTGGCCCATGCTGTGGGCCCTGGTGCCGCGGGGCCGCAGGGGCTGCGTGATGGCGACCGAGTGCCCGAGCCTGGGTGGCCGAGCGGCAGGGAGGGACCTGAGCCCCCGCCACTGGGCTCTGCTCTCTCCCCTCTGAAACGGTGTTTTCTGATGAATCCCGGCGTGACAGTCAGTCTCATCGGTCGGTAGTGCCGGGTCGGTGTGGGTTGCTGTCTCAGCCGGTTCCCATGTTAACTTCCAGCTCATTGACGTCTCAGTGCAGCAGCGGTGCTGCCGTGGGGCAGAGAAAGTGTGGAGCTGCTGCCAGAGATAGGGAGGAGGAGACGCGCCGGGGCTCCCGTGGAGCTTGGCAGGCGCTGGGATGGAGCGCGCAGGCGTTGTTTGAGGAGGGGAGGCCGCGCGAGGTGGTGTCGGTGCAGGGGTGCCACGGGGAGGGAGGCAGGGTGGAGGGCAGCAGCCCCTGAAGACAGACAGGGCTCCCCAGGGGACGGGTTTTTTGTGACCCGGGGCTTGGGCAGGGCTGTGCCGGTGATTTGGGGTCTGCGCTCACCCCGTCTGCGCTGGAGCAGGGGACGGACGGACGCTCGCTCGCTGTGTGCTGCTCCTGCAAGCGCTGCTCGGCCAAGCTTGCAGCCAGAGAGGGAAAACTGGCAGAAGAGGGATTTTTAAGCAGGAACTGAGCTCTGACGCGGTCGGGTGACTTGCAAAGCATTTTGGAGGCGTCCGTGGCAGCCGGGGATGAAGCACTGGCTGAAAAGGCTCATCCCAGCCGGGGAGGGAGCTCACCTCCCGACTGCAGTGCCTGGCTCCCCTCTGCGAAACACAGGTCGCGGCACTGCTACCGCGACAGCGTCTCTGCTGAGTGAAATGTGCAATCTTAACAATAAAGCCTAACTGCAATATATAGAGGACATATATCTTTCTGAAGACTTACGGGTCCTGTTTCTGGGAGGGATGTAACATTACTGTGCTCACTGCATCGGTGGCACTGGAACTGCCGAGTGGCAAACTGACTCGGGACCGAGCGCCCATCCCGTGGGCGCTGGAAGTGCAGACCACGGTATAGCTCTGCTCTTATCTGTCCGCGAGCTGGAACACTGAAATATTTTAATTGTCTCCATCTCCCCCACCCCATTTTTAATTAAAAAATTAAACAAGAGGACCAGAAAGGAAAAAGAGATAGAAAGGGGAGAACTTTGATATCAAAGCTGAAAATTAAAAAAAAAAAGTTTAGGATTCATTTAAGTAAAATTTCATTTTCAGTAAAAGGCTTTCTTATTAAAAGAAATTCAATTAGCATCAGTTCTTTGCAGCAGAAATTAAGCGCATGAAAAAGTATAAGCCTTCAGTGCACTGGGAAGGGTAGGCTGCTTTTGCTTTTCTGTTGCTGTCTTTAGTACAACAGATCTTAAAGAAAACCCAACGATCAGCTGCAGAAGTCATAGTGTTGGCGAATGGGTGCAGTGGCTGCGGTGGCTGTGGAAGCGCTGCCTTCGCCGGGTTCCCAAAGGTCCGCGTCCCTCCGTGGAGGAGCCGGTCGCCTCACCCTGTCACGGGGGGCTGCAGAAGCCTCTCCTCTCCTCTCCTCGCAGTTAATTCAAGGTGGTTTGCAGTCCTTGGCTTTCCGGGGCCTCTTCCCTGGCTCATCCTTCCCTGGCCTTGGGTGGCATTCCGCCGGGACCTGCCCCACCGTCCCCATCCCTGTCCCCATCCCCGGGGGACGCAGGGTCCCTGTTTCAGCTGGGCTTGAGCCTCTGGGTGTTCGCTGCCGCTGTAGCTAACGGGCAGCCCCTCTGTCAGGGAACAACTCGGGCGTTTTCCTATTAAACTTTTCTGCTAAAAAATGCCATTTTTGGGGAATACAGAACGCTCTGCTCAAAATGGTTCAAGTTGGATGACTTTTCCTTACGCTTGGGACAAGTTTCGGAGTGTCCTGCCCCAGGGTCATGGAGCCTGCGGTGGTGTGCCGGGCATGGCGAGCCCGCCGTGCGCAGCCCGGGCCGGGGGCTGGCCGCCCTCTGGGGATGCTGGGGACCCCCGCGCCGTTCCACAGGGTGCTGCGGGTGCTCGCAGGGGGGAGCAGCCCCGTCTGCATCCACCTCTCCCTTCCTCTCGCTCCCCCAGTAAGCCTCGGGGCAGCAGGACGACACGGGGTGTGGGAGACTGGAGCGGACGGGGACGCGCCGGGTGGTGGTGGTCCCTGCGCTGGCGGCACCGGGGCGCAGGCAGCGGTCGCGGGCGGTGGGCTCTCCGCCCCCCCCTGCCTCCCTCGCCTGAGCTGCTTTCTGCCGAACCTGCCGGGGTCGGTGAGTGGGATGTGACGCGCACCACATCACAGAAACACTGTGCCTGGGAGCCCAGGAATGAGAAGTGATGCATTTTTAAAGAGGACATTCTGGGGAGAGCAAAGTACCTCCTTTGATTTCTGTGCATAATTTAAGGATAACTCAATTAGCTTCAGTAAAGTCATGCTAATTTACCTGAGGTAAAAGTTTGAGGTTTCTTGTTTCTACAAGCGTTTTCCTGCATCGTGCTGCTCTTTCTCCCTTTGTGAAAAGGGAACTGCGTAGTTTTCCTGATATTAATTAAGATAAGAGAGAATTATACCTAAATGTATTGAATGGAAAATAAATAAGTTTAAAACGTGCCTGAACTCCGGATTAAAATCACTGGCTGGTCACTGGTTGAGCCCGGGCGTCCCGCACAGCGGGGGTGTCTGTGGCTAGCGGGTGTCTGGCTAGCGGGGGTGTCTGTGGCTAGCGGGTGTCTGTGGCTAGCGGGGGTGTCTGTGGCTAGCGGGTGTCTGTGGCTAGTGGGTGTCTGTGGCTAGCGGGGGTGTCTGTGGCTAGCGGGTGCGGTGACATTGCCGGGGCGCAGGTGGCGGAGCCGCTCGGGGTCTGCGTGGACTTGGGTTTTCTTGGCAGACTGTGGGGAGCGGGGAAGGCTCCTGCAGGGAAGAGCCGGGACAGAGAGCGGCCGTGCTGTGACCACCGGGAGTTGAGTGACGCCTGCGCTGAAGCCACCGGCGTCCCGCCGCGCTGGTCCCCGTGCGGGCCACCGGCTGTCCTGCTGTGGGTGCGCGTCGCCGTGGCCGGTGGAGCTGCTGGCCTGCACTGTCCCCTCCCAGCATGGCACCGCGCGGGCAGGCCCGTGGGCTCCACCGCCGCTCTTCTGAGCTGGCAAACTGCGGATTGCGCTGCAGTTCCAGCGGGTTTCGGTCACACCTGGTGTCACACAAGGGTTGCCTGCCGTGCCCCGTGCCGCTCCTGCGAGCAGTGGAGATACCGCTTGGGCGGGAAGGTGTGGAAGAGGTCAGCAAGATCTCCCAAGACCTCTGTCTGCTCCCGGCCGCTATCGACAGCGGCGATGGGTGCTGGCTGGAGGAGCCCCCTGCCCGGCGGCGGGGCGCGCGGCGCGGCACTCACGGCCCGGCGTGGGCCATGGCAGCTGCCGCGTGGGCTCCCGCACAGCTGGACCACAGCTGGGGGTGATGAATTACGGCGGCAAACCAGTGCTTCCAGGCGCGCAGCCCTCGCTGGGCATTGCTGGTGACTCGAGCCAGGATTGGTCTCCACTTGCCGTAGGGGTGGATTTGGGGTGTAGGTGTGCAGCTATCAGCGTTGGTTTCACGAGTTCAACAGAAATCTTGCGAGAGCAGCACGCCTGGTCAATTTTTGAAGCAGCAATTAAAATCTAAACTTCTTTGCCAAAGCCTTAAGTATGTCTCTTATCTAAAATGCTCAGACACATTGCTGAGTTAAGAACATTAGAACCAAGAGACCCATTAAATTATCTGGCACAGAAGAGATAGCTATAAAACCTGCAAACTGACTGGATCTCACGCTGCAGATTTGATGGTATCTTCTTTATACAGTAAGATGTAGAAAAGGAGGGAAAAGACCTTTCAGAGTCATTCCTCTGGGCTAGAAGTTTTGAAAGCGGCTGAGGATTTCATTTTCTTTTTCCAAAAATCTGTGTAAAATGTTTTTGATCTTGTCCAGCTGAAGGGAAACCCGCTCTGTTTGCGTATTTTTACTTTTTTCATCCTACGAGAAGTTTGATGTGTCTTTTGGAAAAAGGCAAAAAGATACAGCACTGTTCTGTCAACCCTTCCCCGATTAATTAAAATGATCTGTGATAATTAGATTCAGAATCTGTTCAAAACTCTGGCTCGGAGATGAGGTAGGGTCATAAAAATAATCACTGTACAGCTTCTCCGCGTTTCAGCGATGCTGTCCATCAGGAACCCGGTGTCTTTGCAAGTTCTGAGTTGCGGTTTATTAAAAGAAATAGCCTGGCGTAAGTTGTAGGCTGTATTTATTACCCAAAGCTCAGGGCTTAATGACCAGTAAACACTTGTGTCGACACTACCCCGAGTAGCCCAAACAACGTGGTTTATTAATGCGAAGCAACAGAGGATGGAGAAACGGCCAATTAACACATGAAATAATGATGTTACCATTAGGCTTAGGCGACGGCTTGTTTAAAACGCTGGGCGCAGAGCAGCTGTCTGGGAGCTGGGGTGCTTTTGGGGTGCTGGGAGCTGGGGTGCTTTTGGGGTGCCGGCGGAGCCGGGGTGCCCCATGGCTGGGAGGGGCGCGGGGCAGGCTGGCCCGTGGGTGAAGGGCAGCGGGTGCTGCTGGGGCGCCCTTCTCCCCCTCCTTTCACGAGCCGTGCTTCTGCCAGACCATGGATTTAATTCTCCACCCTGCTCCCCAGAAAAATTTCTGCTCGCCACGGGTCTTCGTCTTGTAGCGGCGTGTCTGTCCTCTGAGGTCGGTGGGAGTTTTCTAATTAAAACGTTAAATACCCTTGGGTCGGGTACCAGGTGCAGAAGGAGACATTTCAGGTGCGTGTAAGACGCCTGTGGTAGCGCTGGACCTAACTGCGCAGAGAGAAACACCGTCAGGGGTGATGCAGAAGAGAAAAGTTTTGAGTGATTATTTCTGTTTGCCATTTGCAAAGAAGCAGAGAAATGCAAACTCACGGAGACAGTGAGATATTTTCTACCTCTACAGGAACTAAGAAAAAGGTTAAAAAGTGACAGTTTAAGTAAGGCATTTTAAAAGTGACAGAACTGGATAACTGGTACCCAGGGGTATTAAAATAATTGGCCAAGGAGCTTCCCGAGACGGTAATGGTTTATTTTTAACAAATCCTGGGACACTGTGGACGAACCGGAGGAATGGGAAAAGGCTAATGAAAATTGATAGAAAAATTAAATATGATTGGGTCCGGGGGGAATTGTGCCGTCAGCTCCTCCCGGGCCGCAGCCCTCTCCCCTCCCCGCCAGCCTCCCGCTGGCTTTGCCCTCCTCCCGCTCACGTGCCCTCTCGATTCCCACCGCGGGCTCTGCCCGCACAGCTGGCGATGCGAAGCCGGTGGGTCTCCTGCCCCTCCTGCTCCGGGAAGGCTGGCCGCTGGGATGTGCCGCGGGACCGCTGTGCTCAGCCCCGCGCCCACTGCCTCCCCATCCCTGCCCTCCTCTGCTGGGCTGGGGGACGGATTCCTGGGCTTCTCCGGGGCTTCCCCAGGCCACCCTCGGAGCATCCGGAGAACGCAGAGCCGTCTGGGACGTGTGCCCACCGCTGCCACAGCAGTTCCCCGGGGGCCCTGCTCGCTGTGCCGGTGGGGCGGGCGGTGTGTGAAGTGCCCAGTGCTCTGAACGCGGAGTCGCAGGTGCCACCAGCGCCTCGGCCCGGGACCCGCTCTCCAGCTCCCCACCTCACGCTGGTGCCTTTGGCTGGAGCTCGGCTCTCCCAGGTGAGCGCCTGCTCCTGGCGTGGACACCCCTGGCAGCGGGAGGTGCTCTCCAGGTGCTCTGAGTTTTGCCGTGCTGTTTCGGGAGCGTTCCCAGTTTTACGGGGCCTTGGGGTCTCTCGCTGTCAAGCCCGGCTCCCGATTCCTCTCCGGGGTTACCCCTGAGGCTTCAGTCCCATGGCTCCCCCCCGAGCTCCGCTGCGGGTCCGCGGTGGGGGGCTGCTCGGGACCTGGCGGGCTGCACAGCGTGCTGCCGCTGCCCTGGCTCTGGGGAGAGTGTCACGCCTGATCGATTGGTGGCTGTTTAACTGGTGTTGGAGGCTGTATGAGGGAGGCTCAGTCCGTAATCCCCGGCCGCTGGTCCTGGTGCAGCCCCGCAGACCGCTGCCACACCGAACTTGGGGTGTCCCGTGCCCAGTAGGTGCCGACCGGGCGTCTGTGTGACGGGACCGTGTGACGGTGCAGGCACAGGTACAAACCCGGCACAACAATGGGTCCCTGTCCCTAACCGTAAGAACATCCGAGGCCGGTTTGAAGGTTCTCGCGTGTCCCGATCTCGCTCACAGGCCTTCATTCGAGAGCAGGGCTTTGTTTCACATGCTCCCGCAGGTTCTCCCGTCTCCATCCTGCCCAAGGCAGCCCTCCTTACACACTCCCCTGTACCCAGGGACCTCATAGAGTCCCCAAAGCACACCGGGTTTTTAAGCCCTTCGGCATCATTATTCTGTTGCCTCTAAATAGTAAGCTGGCAATTATGGAAAGAACCGATATGAGCTGATAGTGGGGCTCGGTGTATAATTTCCTGATCGCACTACAGATAGGCTTAATGACTTTCTGCAGTCTGTTATCTTCTGCTGTGTCCTCTGCAAATTTGCTTTTCACTCTTTCTGGGAGGGTCAACTCCCAGGTTTTTGAATCCAGCGGATGCGCAATGAGTTACGTTGTGTGTCACCCGAGGGAGCAGCTCGCTGGGTGCCGCCGGGATGGGGCCGCTGGCACGGTGCTCCTCAGTCCCGACAGCCTGTGCAGCCCCCGCTGCTGTGTGCTGCCGTGCCCGAGGTCTGCCTGCCCCCTCCGGTCCCTAAAGGGGCTCCGGAAAAGCTGGAGGGGGACTCTTGATCAGGGAGGGGAGCCATAGGACGAGGGGGAATGGTTTTAAACTGACAGAGGGGAGATATAGATGAGATATTAGGAAAAAAAATTTCACTATGGGGGTGGTGAGCCCCTGGCGCAGGTTGCCCCGAGAAGCTGTGGCTGCCCCATCCCTGGAGGTGTTCAAGGCCAGGTTGGACGGGGCTTGGAGCAACCTGGGCTGGTGGGAGGTGTCCCTGCCCAGGGCAGGGGGGTGGCACTGGGTGGTCTGTAGGGTCCCTTCCAGCTCTAAGCGTTCTGTGATTCCGTGAGCACCCCTGTGGGCGGGCACCCCTGCGCTCGCCGGGGCTTCAGCGCCTCTGCCCGAGTAACCCTTTCGGTTTTGTCTTCCCACTGACTCTGCCGCTGATCCCGATCCCCAGTTTGCTGTCTGTCCCGCTTCCAGAGCACTGCTAACGTTTTGTGCATCTTATCATTACTTTCTTCTGTTGTTTTTCCCTATATCAGGAAACCATAAATATGTATTTTGGCGCTGTCAGTTTTTTCAAGCGTGTGGAGCACTACCTCCTGAAAAAATCCCAGCAGCAGATTTTGAGCCAAAGGGAAGACTGCAAAAATAGTTTCTCCCTTATGGCACATTGAAAGTTTCTCTTAGAGGCAAAATTGCCCAACCCTGACAGATGTGTCTGGAGTTTTTAAAAAAATATGGGTCTCAGTATTTCACTGAAACGGTCGTCTTGGTAGGTGAGGGAAAATACTCCTTTTAGTATGGCCATTGATGTCCTTTGGATCTAAACGCGGACCAGAGCGCTGTGTCCCCTGGCTGGCCGTGGGAGCCCGCACGGAGGTCTGAGCACCGGCTGCCTGCGTTGCGGTCCTGAGCCTGCGCGGTGCACGCGCGCTGAGTGAACGTGGGGCGAGGCAGGGCGCTCTGCTTGGTGCTGGCTTTTTCTTGGGCGCTAAATCACCTCCATTTCTTCCCTGACCTTCAGCTGAGGGGAGGCAGCCACCGTTCCAGGCCTCACCCCGTGTCCCCAGGGTCCCCGTCAAGCCGAGGTGCTGGGACGGGACGTGCACTGCCTCTCCTGCCCTGGCTGCATCCCGGTGCGTGGGAACCCCTCCTGGGGCTGGGGGCTGCCCCGGCACTCCCCGTGCCCCGGCACTGCCCCGCTGGTGGCAAACACAAGCCGTGTGGCGATGGTGCCATTTGCGGGTGTCATGGGGGTTTCAGATGCTGGGTGGTTGCTGAGTCGTGGGGTCTCCTGCATCCCAGGAATTTCCCATCTCCTGGAAGCACTCGGAATGCACTCCAGGGTCGGTCAGAGCCTCTGCCAGGGACTCACCTGCTGGGGCAGTGACACCTCAAACTGTCCCTTTGGGGAAAGGGATCCCTTTCCCTGGGACGTGCCATGCTTAGGCTGCAGCATCACGGCTCGGGCAGTTAACGGCTGAAGCAGCCGGTGGCTTTGGGGCCGGCAGTTCCCAGGGGAGCAGGTCCCTGCTGGGGCTCTCTGCCCTGCCGGACCCTGGCCACTCGCGCAGAGGTGTCCGGCTGGAGGGGGACTGTCACCCCCAGTGCCATAGCTCCTGTCCCTGCTGTCCCCTTTCTTGGGCTTCATTTCTCTGACCACGCAGTTCCTCCTGACTCTTGGTACTGTCTGGTCCATCACTCCCTGTTATGGTTTGAGAAACCCACAACAATTTATTGGCATTTAGACAATTACTCTATCACCCGATGACCCCTCCCCACCCGGGAAGGGGAATTGGGAAAAAATAAGGAAACCGGGGGTTGAAATATAAACAGTTTTAATAGAATAAGACTAGATAATTAACATTAACACCAAAGAACCAATATTGATCCTGATACTAATATAAAATACACAAGGATTATACTCAGCCCATTCTCTCTGTAGGAAGCTGTGCACCCCCAGCAGCGCACAGCAAATGTCATACACTGAGTGCCGCGGCTTCGGGAGGAAGGGAAGGGCTCAGGGCTCCGACATTGGCAAGAAGTTCTCAGGATTGCTGCCGTTAGGGGAGAGAGAGCACTTAGCAGCAAACTTTTTGATTTATATTGAATGTGACATTCATGGTATGAAATAACCCTGTTGGGCAGCTTGGGTCAAGTGCCCGGGTCTCGCTCCTCCTCATCCCTGCACCTGGCGAGCTCGAAAACACTGAGACCTTGAAACCCACACACCATAGCTGGCTGTAAAGTAAATATTTTCACAAATTCAGACACTGGAGTCTTAAGTGCAGTTTTCCCAAGCATTAGAAGAGAAATTAGTCCTGTGTCGCTCAAACCAGGACAGTCCTCCAAGAGGGGGCCCTGGGCTGGGACCCTGATGGTGCGCTCAGCGTCTCGGAGGATGCGCTGGGCTCCTCCGGGCAGGTTGGTTCGGCTGTGGGGGGCCGTCCGGCCGAGCGCCCTGGCACCCACACGTGGTCGGCCACCGGCCACCGGCGCTGCTGCCCTGCTCCGTAATGCTCTTTCTGAACCGTGGCTTGGGGCAGGCTGGGGAAAAGCGGTGTCGTCACCTCCAAGCCCTGGGGGTTTCCCAGGGGGAAACTGGTGGGGGGCTGCAGATCCCCCGGGCAGCAGGGTGGTCTCGGTCTCAGTCTTGGTCACGTTATTGCTCCGAAGCGCTTTCTCGCTGTATTGACCTGTGCCCCGAGGCAGCCCCAGCGCTGGACTGCGGTTGGACTGGTTGTGCCTTTAGGACAGTGAGGAGCGGAGCAGTCTCGGGGCTGGGGAGGGACGGAGGCGGGAGCAGCGCCGGGGGCACCGGGGGCTGTGGGCAGGGGTGGGCAGAGCACGGCCCCGCAGGGGCTCCGCCGGGTGCTGCCTGCCAGGAGAGAGCGCGGCCGGGACCCCCCACCCTTCCCCTGCCACCGCCTCTGTGCCGGGAGCCGAGCCGGGGCCGCGGCCGTCAGACCCCTTCCCGCGAAGGGGGATTGCTTGGGCTTCCAGGCAAGATAATGCGGTGGATTAATTAGATAGTTAAGTGCTAATAGCAATTGAGAAGAGATGTTCTTGCTGTATGCCCCTAAGTTTGAATTTATTAAAACTCCTTTCTGTATGGCCTATTAATTTTTGATGACTTTAGATAAATTGCACTCAGCTTGAAAATAAATTAAAATAAGTGCATATAAATCATTTACTATTCTTGGCTCCTGCAAAACAAATTTCCATTTCAGCTCTTGTTGTCCTTCTTTTACTACATGTATTCTGCTGGAGCACATCATTCGTTATTGTGATGAAAATGTTTTATCTCCTTGAGATTCCCTGGTTTTGCCTTTGAAGTGTCGAGGCTGCTGTAGACGTGGCACACCTTATATCATTTCAGTAGCTAATTTGACCACGTCCGTTTTGATTTACCAGTTAACAGGCCAAACCTAAATACTAAATAGGTGTTCCTTCACGAGAGAGATCTACGGTTTGTACCTGGTATTACTTGACATTAAATTAAACTTCAGAACTTAAAATCCAGTTTATGTTTTATGACTCACATCCACAAGTGATGTTCAGGCAAGTGTAGAGGCAACCCTAATAAATGCCCGTCTGGTTTTAGATCATTTAATTTACTATATGTTTATATAAGAGTGCGGTGACTAAGAAGAGAATTGGCCTCAGTTAATCCCGCAGTGATTGCACGATATTATTACGGGGATAATAAACGTCCATCTGGAGTAAATCATTGTTAGTTTACTTTTCATTTCATATTGTAGGCAGTGCAGAAGTGGGGCAGTGGAAGAAACGAGTAATTTTTACAGCGCTTGATAAAACCTGCAAACTGTTCAGGGTTGGAAACCTACCTATGATTAACCCCCCAATTTTACTTTGCTGTGTCGCACTGATGACTGTGTTGTACTGATGACGTCCCTCCTCGACAGAGCTGCTCCTCCGCTGCCGATCTCTCCCCATCACACTGCGCCCTGCGCCCGTGTCCCCGGGCGGTCTCCGGGCTGGTGCCCCTGCGGCAACGCGGGTGTCGGTGCATTAAAAACCCGGGTGTTTGTTCGGTGAAGGAAACCTTGGGAATAATTTCATTACATTTTTGTCACAGCAGCAAGTTATAAATTGTCGAAGCTGTGCGCCCTGTACTGCCGCGCGATGGCAGCGGGGAGGGGCGGGTTTCGGGCGTTAGGCAGGCTGTGTGGTGGGCTCTCTCAGCAGGTTCACCGCCCGCCTCTCTGCCCTGGGGTCCGTTTGCTCACCGTGGCTGGAGTCACCCGGCGCCTCACGCCCTCGTGCGTGCCCTCGTGCCTCCCCGCACGTGGAGTCACTGCTCCGCTTCCCTGGGGAATCTGTGGCTCGATGCCTTCGAGCCTACCCCTGCCTTCACCGCAGGGCGCTCCCTGCTGCAGTGGGGCGTCACAGAATCACAGCATCCCAGACTGGCAGGGGCTGGAAGGGACCTCTGGAGATCATCCAGTCCACCCCCCCTGCCAGAGCAGGGTAACCCAGAGCAGGTTGCACAGGAACGCATCCAGGAGAGGTTTGAATCTCTCCAGAGCAGGAGAGCCCACAGCCTCTCTGGGCAGCCTCTTCCAGTGCTCTGGAACCTGCAAAGTAAGGAAGTTTTTCTTCATGTTCAGATGGAATTTCCTGCGTTCCAGTTTGTGCCCGTTGCCCCTTGTCCTGTCGCTGGGCACCGCTGAAAAGAGTCTGTCCCCATCCTCTTCACACCCGCCCTGGAGATATTGATAAGTGCTGATGAGATCCCCTCTCAGCCTTCTCTTCTCCAGCTGAACAGCCCCAGGGCTCTCAGCCTCTCCTCAGCAGAGAGAAGCTCCAGTCCCTTGAGCATCTTCNTCAGCCTTCTCTTCTCCAGCTGAACAGCCCCAGGGCTCTCAGCCTCTCCTCAGCAGAGAGAAGCTCCAGTCCTCTGATGATCTTTGTAGTCCTCTGCTGGACTCTCTCCAATAGTTCCCTGTCTGTCTTGAGCTGGGGAGCCCGGAACTGGACACAGCACTCCCAGTGTGGCCTCACTGGTGCAGAGCAGAGGGGGAGGATGACCTCCCTTGACCTGCGGGCCACACTCTTTTTAATGCACCCCACGATGCCATTGGCCTTCTTGGCCACAAGGGCACATTGCTGCCTCATGGGCAACTTGTTGTCCACCAGGACTCCCAGGTCCCTCTCCGCAGAGCTGCTTTCCAGCAGGTCAACCCCTAACCTGTACTGGTGCACGGGTTTATTCCTCCCCAGGTGCAGGACCCTACACTTGTCCTTGTTGAACTTCATTAGGTTCCTCTGCTCCCAGCTCTCCAGCCTGGCCAGGTCTCGCTGTATGGTGGCACAGCCTTCTGGTGTGTCAGCCACTCCTCCCAGTGGATCCAATGGCATTCTGTCCTTTATCAGGAATAGTGGGGCCAGCAGGATTAGGGAAGTGATCGTCCCCCTGTACTCAACACTGGTGAGGCCCCACCTCGAATACTGTGTTCGGTTTTGGGCCCCTCACTACAAGACAGACATTGAGGGGCTGCAGCGTGTCCAGAGAAGGGCAACCAAGCTGGGAAAGTGGACCGGGAGCTTTGCAGCGTTGAGTTTATGTGTGTGCTGCAGTAGCCAGAGCGGTTCCTGTCGGTGCCCTGTTTAAAGACAAGGGGCCCCTGGGTGCCCCTGGCCATTTGCACATGGATGTTTTTGGCTGTGGATAAATCTGAGTTTCTGTGCCCCGATAGCCCTCGTGTGACACAACCCCGAGTAAGGTAAAGCTTTCTCCATCCCATATGTTTTTTGCAGTTTCCAGGAGTGATGCAGCGACTCTGAGGTGAATCCAAGGCTTGGTGGAGATGTTTGCTTTGCTGTTTTCAGGAGGGGATCCCCACAGCCGGAGTGCTCGCTCGGGGGAGCGGAGCCTGCCGCAGCACCTTTGGCGCGCACTCGCTGGCTCTCTTGCTGTGGCTTTGTTCTGCACAGCAGTGTCCGGGCTGGTGGGGCCGTGGGTGTGGGGGGCTGCACCCGGGCGTACCGGCATTTCTGCCTTGTGTCCTGATTCCTTTGCGGGACCCCATGGCCAAGAGCCTCCGCTACTGGTAGACATCATTCTGGCTTTGCCACTTCCTCCGTCTCTTCCATGTACCTGCTCACAGTGATGCGTACCAGGATTTGGCACGCTGTATTTTGGTTTTTACCGTGCCGTGGTGCCAGCCGTTTGTCAGGACCTGATCATGGATGGAATAATCCTTCTGGGTGATTTTCATGCTGATCCTCCTGCTCGTTCTCGTGTGGAGGGACGAAAGGACTTCGTGGTGTTCTCATTTTTGGGATGTTTAGTTTCATGCTCCCTTTTGCTACCCCAGGCCCATGGGGATACCTGAATTAAATTGCTATCCTGACTATTTGGAAGATAAATGATCAGAACCCCACGTGTGTTTGTGTGCCGTCTGGGGTTTCCCCACCTTGCTCGCTGGCTGGGGCTCTGGGCGCTGCACTGGGGACGGGAGTAAGAGCCTCCCAGTCACGCACCGGGACTGGGCTTCCGCCTCCAGACCACGGGTGGGGGAGGAAGATAAAGCTGAGCCTGAGGCACCATCCAGCAGCGAGCCGGGGCACAGAGCGTCGTACAAGGGCACGCCGAGTCGGCTGTGCTTGGGAGATGCCAAGGCATTTTCTTAGTCTCTGTTTGGTTAAATAGAAAGTATAATTTCAAAATTTTGTGAATTAAACAATGAGGCATGTTGTTTGGAACTTTTCTGCCCGTGAGCCTGTCTGGTGGAGTGGTTTGTGCTGCTGCGTTCGTTCCTGCCCCGCGGTGGCAAGGAGATGTAGATGGTGGCACTGGCGGTGGGGTGGCGGTGGCTGCTCTGCCCCTGCGTCAGCCCCACGCGGCACCGCCGGCCGCAGGCGGCACCGGCCACTGCTCGGCACTGGGAGCTGCCGCTCGGACGGGGAGGCTGCCCGGACACGAGCCCGGGAGCGGGAACGGGCGTAAGGTCAGACCAGGATGCGGCCGGGGGATTGTTTGGCCTTGCTGGACTGCCGGAGCAGCTGCCACCCCCCTGTCCCCAGCGCTCAGCCCTGCCCCTGAGCTGCACTGCCCCGGCGGGGCTGATGGCGTTACCTGGACAGGCGGGAGAGGTGGGCCCGAGCCAACCTCATGCCGTTCAACAAAGCCGAGTGCAAGGCCCTAGATCTGGGTCAGGGCAATCCCAAGCACAACTCCAGGCTGGGCGGGGAATGGCTGGAGAGCAGCACTGAGGAGAAGGACCTGGGGGTGCTGATCGACGAGAAGCTTAACATGAGCCAGCAATGTGCGATCGCAGCCCAGAAGGCCAACCACATCCTGGGCTGCATCAAAAGAAGTGTGGCCAGCAGGGCGAGGGGGGGATTCTGCCCCTCTACTCCACTCTCGTGAGACCCCACCTGGAGTACTGCGTCCAGCTCTGGAGTCCCCAACAGAAGAAGGACATGGACCTGTTGGAGCGTGTCCAGAGGAGGGCCACGAGGATGATCCGAGGGCTGGAGCACCTCTCCTATGAGGAGAGGCTGAAAGAGTTGGGGCTGTTCAGCCTGGAGAAGAGAAGGCTCCGGGGAGATCTTATTGCGGCCTTCCAGTCCCTAAAGGGGCTCCAGGAGAGCTGGGGAAGGACTTTTTACTGGGGCATGGAGTGATAGGACGAGGGGGAATGGCTTCAAACTGGAAGAGGGCAGGTTTAGATTGAACATGAGGAAGAAGTTTTTCCCTGTGAGGGTGGTGAGGCACTGTCCCAGGTTGCCCAGAGAGGTTGTTGAGGCCCCATCCCTGGAGGTGTTCAAGGCCAGGCTGGACGTGGCCTTGGGCAGCCTGGTGTGGTGGGAGGTGTCCCTGCCTATGGCAGGGGGGTTGGAACTCGATGGTCTTCAAGGTCCTTTCCAACCTAAACCATTCTATGATTCTATGGTGTGCGTGGATCCAGCAGCCGGCCCTCGCTGGGTGCCGGTGGGCCTTTGACAAGAATAATAAAGTTGTGGATTTCCCCACGGCGTGACTGGGCAGCGTGTGGAGCGTTGCTGTCAGAGTGGTTGGTCACAGCTGTTCGCAATGGCAGGCAGGGCCGCGGGGAGCGTGCGCAGGCGAGGGCAAGCCGGTGCCGGGAGAGGAGCGCTGTACCCGTGTGTCAGGGGCGAGCGGCAGCGGGGCAGCGGCGGTGCCCGAGTCTGTGCCCGAGTCTGTGCCTGAATCTGTGCCCGAGTCGGTGCCCGGCAGCCCCTCGTCCTGCGGAGCGGGGTCCGTGCAGGGTGGGCGGCGGGACCGGGACCCTGCCTGGCGTTTTCTCAGAGAGGTGAAAACGCTGGGGCTGTCCGGCAGTGGGAAACGTCCTGATTGGTGTCCAAACAAGCTGGAGCACAGTGTCTTGGTTTGGTTCTCTGAATGGCAAGCCAGTTTTTTTAATAGAAATAATGAGATTTTCCTCGTGGGAAAATGGGATTTGGGAAATGCTGTTTGCTGTCAAAAGCTGTCGAGGTGGGAACTGCCTGGCCAGCCGCGGTGCTCAGGAGAGCCGCTGTGCCACCACAGCCCTGGCGGTGGCCGAGGGCGGGAGAGGCGGTGCTGGGGCTCCCCATGGGGGTCCCTCCAGGGCTTTGTAAAAGGCTGCTTGGGGGGCGAAAAAAAAAAGGAAATCAGAGAAATTTATTTTGAGGGCTTCTTGGTTAAATTTTCTATGGAGTTTTGTAATGTGGGATGAAAACTCCAGCAACGCAGATCTGCAGCTTTGGCAAAAGTCTGCTCTCTTAAGAATAGTTCTAACAATTTGATTTCAGAAACTCATGTTAAGGAAGAACCTGTGACTGTCCTTGTTAGTAGGGCTGTCGGACTTTTCCATATATTACCCTTATTTTCGCTAGTTTATAACAATGTTTTACGTCAAGTGTTCAGGCTGTGTTTGGGATGAAGCGCTGGATATCGATTGCCTACCTCCAGCTGAGATCTGTCTTATTTGATACGTGGAATCACAGAATGGTTTGGGTTGGAAGGGACCTTTGAAGATCATCTAATAGTCTAGTAAAGTGCGTTTCAGCAGTTTCTGAGATTACTTTTAAGTAGAAGACAAACTGGTGACTTATTCTGGGGAGGGCTTTGCCAGCTGCCTTGCTTGATACCCGGTAAAAATCCGCAGCAGCACTGTGCAAGGAGGAGGAGCATCACGGTGTCGCACACGCTGTGAACCTCACTGTCCCTCCTGGCCAGGGCCGGGCCATGGGTGAGGGGTGCCCCTTGGGGGACCAGCCCCACCTTCTCCTGCACCACCAGAAGGTGCCTGTGCCTCTGCCCCCCGCAGCTGAGACACAGCGGGCCAGGGCAGGCATCTGCGGTGGGGCCAGGACCAGATTAAGGGGTCTCTGTGATTCCAGATCCTCCCTGTGAACCAGGGATGGCATTACCTTCCCTCTCAGGGGAGCAGAGAAAATAGACGAATGTTGTAGGACATCATTCAGAAAAGCCAAAGGAGAAGATGATGACTCTCTTCAGAGCAAGGCCTGAACAGTGAGCAGTGAATAAATCCTGATGCCATAAGTGAACAGTGCAGATAAAACAAAATATTTAATGGCTAATTGTTAGATGGGCAACATCCATCCTGATTCCACACAGGACAGGGTCCTTTGGCAGGTACCAAGCACACACGTGGTGGTGTGTCGGCAGGGGAGGAGCCGATTCCTGGCATCAGTGTGTCTGACCCCGGCGCCCTTGCTCCAACCCATGCTTTCTGGGCTTTGGTGTTTCATGAATCACAGAATGGTTTGGGTTGGAAAGGACTTTAAAGATCATCCAGTTCCACCCCCCCTGCCCTGGGCAGGGACACCTCCCACCAGCCCAGGTTGCTCCAAGCCCCGTCCAACCTGGCCTTGAACACCTCCAGGGATGGGGCAGCCACAGCTTCTCGGGGCAACCTGCGCCAGGGGCTCACCACCCTCACAGCCAAGAATTTCCTCCTCAGATCTCATCTCAATCTCCCCTCTGTCAGTGTCAAACCGCTCCCCCTCGTCCCATGGCTCCCCTCCCTGATCCAGAGTCCCTCCCCAGCTCTCCTGGAGCCCCTTTAGGCACTGGAAGGGGCTCGGAGGTCTCCGCGGAGCCTTCTCTTCTCCAGGCTGAACCCCCCCAACTCTCCCAGCCTGTCCTCCCAGCAGAGGGGCTCCAGCCCTCGCAGCATCTCCGGGGCCCCCTCTGGCCCCGCTCCAACAGCTCCGTGTCCTTCTGCTGTTGGGACCCCCCGAGCTGGAGGCAGCACTGCAGGGGGGTCTCCCCACAGCGGAGCAGAGGGGCAGAATCCCCCCCTCGCTCTGCTGGCCACGCTGCTGGGGATGCAGCCCCGGATGCTGGGGGCTTTCTGGGCTGCCAGCACACATTGCCAGCTCATGGTGAGCTTCTCATCCAGCAACACCCCCAAGTCCTTCTCCGGAGGGCTGCTCTCCATCCATTCTTTGTCCATCCTGGATTTGTGCTTGGGATTGCCCCGACCCAGATGTCAGACCTTGCACTTGGCCGTGTTGAACTCCATGAGGTTGGCACGGGCCCCCCTCTCCAGCCTGTCCAGGTCCCTCTGGATGGAATCCCTCCCCTCCAGCGTGTCGCCTGCTCCACACAGCTCGGTGGTGTTGGTAAACTTGCTGAGGGTGCACTCGATCCCACTGTCCGTGTTGTCGACAAGGACGTTAAACAGCACTGGTCCCAGTACCGACCCCTGAGAAACGCTGCTGTCACTGGTCTCCACTTGGACATTGAGCTGTTGACCACAACTCTTTCAGTGCGACTGTCCAGCCAGTTCCGTATCCACCAGGTGGTCCATTGGTCAAATCCGTGTCTCTCCAATTTAGAGACCAGGATGTCACTGGGCAGACATTTATGAAACAACCACTTTGTGCTGAGTTTTCAAACCTGCATTTCCTTTAAAACAAGAGTAAAAAGAAGAAGGGAAAGCTGAGTTCATGTTCAGGGGTCATCCTTCAATTTGTGCCGTGAGGCCGTGTCAGGGGAGCCCGTGCCCTGCCCCAGCCGTGGCAGTGCCAGCCCCGCTGCCGCTCAGCGCTGCCGCTCAGCACTGCCAAGGCCGCCCGCGGGGGAGACGGGTCTGTGCGAGTCACGCGGTTTGTTGGGAGAGCGGCCGCTGCTTGGCCAGACATCCCGGGCTGGGGCGGTCTCCCTTCTCTTTGGCTTCCTGCCGTTCAGCAGCGCTCTGTGGTTCGGGTGAGTCTCTCGGCTCTCTGCGTCCTTTCGCAGCAGTGGTTCGGGTACGCTCCCCGAGAACGGGTACGGAGGATGCTCCTGCGCGTACGGGACTGTGCCCGTGCCCGCCTCTGCCCGGCAGGCTCCACGCCAGGGAGGGCTCTGGGGCGGTGGTGGCCCGAGGAGCCTCTTCCACCGCATTCGAGCTTGCCACTCGCCCCTCCGTGCACAGACCGTGGCCGCTCCCTCGAACTGCGCTGGCCGGGAGGCGCGGGGGGGGGGTTCGCAGGGGCGAGCGCGGCAGCCCGGCCTCCCCGCGCCGCTGGGAACGCAGTGTTTTGGCAAACTCGGTGACAGAGAAGTGTCAAAGCAAATCCCTTCACGTTTGTGTTGTGTTTTGATGTTGCAAAAACATTTAGTTTTGAAAATGCCACGGTATTCCAATTCAATAAAAATGTTTTGATAAGTTAAAAGCTGGGTTTTTTTAAACAATTATTCACTTTATTCACTTAGGCTTGCTCGCATTTTTAATCTGCGCAATTAATGCCGATATTACAGTCAGCACTTAGCATATTTGTGTAGTGTGTAGTATGGCAGTACCTCAGGAGTTGGAAACGCACCAGTTCGGTGTTTCTGACTGTAAAACCCAACGTTCGCCTGCTGACGCTGATGTACCCGAGGTGGCTGTTGGTGAGGTCCCCCTCTGCGGAGCGCAGTCCCCGCGGGCGCTGCTGGCCGGCCGGGGGCTGTGCTGTCCCTGCGGCGGCGTGATGCACGTTTCATAGGGGGGGAGCGGGGAAGACGGGCAGTCTGTGTGTCTGGGCCCAGCCGTGTTTGCCGTGTTTGCCGGGACAGCGGGCGGGCGGCCCTGGCTGCTCGCGGTGTGTCGGTGCACGCGTCTTCCTACCGGCGCTGAAGCAAAGTGGTGTGTGGCGGTGGTGGACAACCCGGGCGGTGAGGCTGGTGGCTGCCGGTAATCGCTGCTGTACGCTGGTTTAGAGTTGCCGTGGGAAGTTGGCGTTTCACTGGGAGGGAACGCTGCTGCGGGACCGAGAGGATGTGCTGCCGAGGGACTCTGTTTCAGGGACAAGGAGGAAATACCATGAAAAAAGCCAAAACAGGCTCTCAGCTGTGCCTGCTTGAGCCCAGGGTAATTACGCGTTAACAAACATAGCTTGTTGGGTTTTACACTGGACAAGATGGGAGTGTGAATATCTCTCTTAATTTTTATAGGTATAAATGAAGCCAGGAGGTGATTTCCTCTACGGGTTCAATATCTAAAACCGGAGGCAGAACGCTCAGCAGACGGTGCTGCAGGAGGGGCCGGGCCGTGCGTGGCCAGGCGCTTTCCCGGCCGGGTGTGTTTCGGTGCCACGGTCAGCCCCTACAAAGGGGGGAACTGGGTGGGAAGCGGTGCTGCTGGGAACCCCCCACGGGATGGAGGTGCTGGGGGCGCCCATGTGGGTGCACCCACGGGGCTGGGGCTGGGCGACCCCCTGGGACTCCCACTGCCCACCCGCAACCACAGTAGTTTCTTACTGTTCTCCTCAGTGTGTTTTTGGCACAACATTCTAACCAGGTTTTTTTTCCTCAGAGGCTGCTCTGGTTTGTGCCTGTTCAGGTATCCGTCTCCCCGAGCCATGGTGGAGCCAGCGAGAGGTGCCCCCCCAGGCCCCGCGTATCGGGGGGCTGCGGGGGATCGCCCAGCTCGTTTTTCTCGCGGCACAGCTATTAATAAAGTGCAGAGCCGCAGTCGTGTTCCTGCGCTGCCGCGTTGAGTCATCCCATGTATCACTCTCGGCTCCTCGGCGGCGGTACAAAAGCCTAATGAGCTGCCTCCGCCGCAGCCCCGCGCGTCGGAGCTCTCCTTCCTCTGTGATTTGCTCAGCGTGTAATTCATGGCGTTTCAGACACGTTCGTTTTAGCCGGCGGTGGTGGTAGCGGAGCAGCGTTGCGCGTAGCTCTCGCGCGTGGCCGTGGGCTCGGGGCTGCGCCAGCAGCAGGCGTGCGGGAAGCGTGCGGGAAGCGTGCGGGAAGTGTGTGGGAAGCGTGCGGGAAGCGTGCGGGAAGCGTGTGGGAAGCATGCAGGAAGCGTGCTGCCGCCCTGTCTGCCCGGTGCAGGGCACTCGCCGTGACGGCCGCGCCGGGCTGCCGTGGGTGCGCACGGCAGGCAGCCGGTGCCGAGAGTGCCGGTCCTGGTGCGATCAGAGCGGCTTGCGGGGACACGTGTGTGTGCGAGAGACAGTCAGGGGGGGAGTGGCGGGGAGCAGGACAGAAATGGAAAACAACCCAAATCCCTGGAAATCCCCGTGTCCCTGCTGTGTTACTACGCTCAGCCCGGTGCCAGCGGGGCGCACGCCGCCGGCGCAGCTCGCGCCCCGGGTGAGGCTGCTGTGAGCCAGCAGCGAGCGGGTGCTGAGGCTGGGGGCTCGGGGCTCGCTGGTGGGGGTGGCGAGCACGGGCAGCCCCCCCTGTGTGCGGGGCCAGCTTCAGGCTAGGGGTCCTGAACTTCCCCACGCCTCCCGGGAGCTCCAGGACTCCCGTGGAAATGCAGGACGCAAAGAGCTGTGTCAGCAGAAGGGAGGGAACCCAATGCCTGGAAAGCGTCGGTGTTCCCCGGCTCCTGCTGGAGACTCTTTGGCCGTGACTCGGGAGCCATGCTCCATTGGCGCTGGCGCGGGGAACCCAGTCTTAGTTTTATCTTTTTGAGGACTTGGCGTTTTTGAGTGTTGTCTGCTCCAGACAATGTGAAGCACATGTGAAATCAAGTGCTTTTAAAGTAAATAGAGGATAATTACCCTATTTTTCTCCTCAGTTTCTGAGCTTTAGGAGCACGTTTATAAGCTGTACCCTGCAAGGGCAAGAGCTGAAGCATTTTGTCATGTAGCAGACGGGTGAGAAAACCCGAAACAGAAACAGAGCTTTTGAGGAAGAAACATACTTTATGCGAGGAGACGCAGCATGGCTGTGTGAACCGGCAGCGCCGCCGGGACGCACGCTCGGAGCACGGGTCTCACCTCGCGCCCGCTTCAGCCGGGCTCGTGGCGCTGGGACATACCCGGTGCCTGAGGGACACGGCCCTGCTTAGCACGGGTGGGATGGACGAGGTGGTCGCCGGAGGTCCTTCCAGCCTCTGTGGTTCTGTCTTCTGCGGAGGGCTCTGCCTTCGCCCGGTTGAGTTTCCTTTACATCGTTTCCCGTTATTTCCTGAATGAACCGGACGGCTGCGATGAGGCGAGGGAGGTTTCTTGCCCGGGATGCAGGACTGTGGTACAGTATATGTGAGGGTCCTTTGAGGTCGGTGACCAAACAGGGGATGGGAATCAAGGAGGGATGAGTAATTTTGAAGTCGTTAGTGGCACTGCAGGCTGAGATAATCGCATCCCAGGTAGCAGGGCATGTCCCGGTGATCTGATTTTGTGTAGCAAATCCCACGTTCCCCGTTTGCGATACCGGTGTTCACCAGGTGACTTTGCAGCAATAACTCTAACAGTGCAAAGCAGCCGCGTCCCCGTCCCCCCCAGCCCCCGGCGCTCCCCACGGCCGGGTCGGGGCAGCGGGCGGCGCTGGGGCGGTCGGAGCGCTGAGGCACGGGGTGCTGCGGGGAGGCGTCTCTGCTGCTCGGGGCAGCGGCTGGCCGGGGGCCGGGGGCGCAGCAGGGTGCAGGGGCTCTCCCTCCCGCTGCTGTGGGTCCCACGGCCGGGGGGACTGCGCTCCCACGGGAGCCGTGCGGGGGGTCCTGCTGCGCGGCTGTGCCCCCCGCACCCAGACCACGGTCAGGAACACGCATCCTGGGTTAAAGCTGAAACAGGTCCGCTTCCCCGCCTCGCTGCGCTGAAGGGTTGTCTGGGCGCTGGGACGATCACAGGGAGAGGATCGCGCAGAGCCGTGGGGCAGCCGGATTGCCGCGGCGCTGCAGGCACGCTGGGTGGCAGGGCAGCGCTCTGCCCCGCCGCAGCAGGAGATCCCGGTGGAGGTGGTGCCCCTGATGCTGGTGAGACTTTGAAACAAACTATTATCTCAAAACACTCTGATCTTATGGGTTGTAGTAAAATCAGCAGACAAAACGCGTGCAAGTAACAACTTGCAAATTATGTCGAAGGTTACAAACAACTGGAGGCAATAGAGTTCCTCATGAACTGTGGGGAACAAAAATCCAAACTGCTGCAGCACCTCCGTTCTCTTCCGGCACGTGACAGCCCCTCACTGCTTGGCTCTCTCCAGGGCAGGCGGACAACTGAGGAATGTGTAAAATTAACAATAATAATGAGTTTAGTATCCTAGACACAACCTCTGTTCTAGCGCAGCAAACCCCCCGGGCTGCGTGGGGCGGTGGGGCGTTCGCCCGGGTGGGTGAGGAGCCGCACTCCCGCACCAGGCGGTGCTCCCCCGCGTGCCCCTGTCGGCCCCTGCTCCGCTGGGGCGCCTCTGGCCCCCTGCTCTGCTCCGCTGGGGCGCTCCTGACCCCCTGCTCTGCCCTGCTGGGCACTCCTGGCCCCCTGCTCTGCCCTGCTGGGGCACTCCTGGCCCCCTGCCTTCTGGTGGTCCTTCAGCAGGGACTGCAAACCCCTCCCTGAAGGCTCTCCGCCGGATCAGGCACTCGAGCCAGGGCAAACACCGCTGGCTGTTAAAAGTCTCAAGGAAATAAATTGGGAGACTCAAGTCCTGAGGGCCAGTGAGTAATTGTGGTTCTGTGCGCACATTTATAAAGGAAAACATCGGAAACAGTTGACCAACTCTGTGTGAACGTTTTGTCGCATGTGTGCTTCAAGTCCGCTAGCAACTCTCTGAACTACGTGTAATTGGAAACTTCAGAAATAAGATGTGGTGCGATACATGACGCCACACGCCAGACCCGGGCGTTAGGGATTAGGGTACCCCCAGCTGCCCCATCTCTCCTCCGTGCCAGAACACTGTGGGGGGTCTCAAGGGGTGCAGCGAGGGGGTGCTTCACACCCCACTGTGCTGTCGCCTGTCACAGCACGGCGGGGGAGAATTCAGGTGCGTCATGACACCAGACCTCGCTGAAGACGAGGTGTGCGGGGCTCAGCGTGGGGCCCCGCGCCGGCCGGGGCTGGGCCGTGCCGGCTGCGTGGGGCTGGCGGTGGTGGCAGTCCGGCAGTGTGACGGTCGCACTGGTACCTGTTGTTTCCATCGGTCCCACATGAGCTGTGGGGTCAGTCCCTGGTTGCAGGTGGCCCCCCTGGCTTTAGGGGACGTGCCCATCGTGCCCAGTGTTAGCTGCCTCCTGCCTGAAGGTGCTCCCATCCCTCCCCGAGCTCCTGGTTCTAGTTTGTGCTTGCCTGTTTGCTCCATGTCACCTACCTTCCAGCTCTGCCCCTTCTCCTGGGAAGGCTGTTTTCCTGGGCTGCAGCTCGCCCTGTGCCGGACAAGCCATCTCGGTGTCCTCGTGCTGCGTCCCCACGTGCTCCGCGCCTTGTCCTGCAGAGCGGCGGGTGCAGCCAGCGCCGCTCTCTGTACTCGCGCACAGGCGACGTTCTCGAGAGAGGGGTTTTGCTTACAAAGTGTCTTTAGGACGTTGGTACGCGGTGAGTGAAGGACTTCCTGGTAGTTTGCATAATCACTCCTTCCTTCAGGGAGAGCCTTACTGTGCACGGGAGAACACAAAACAAGCGCACTGTGCTTGGGAGTGAAAGCATTAATCACTTGGAGATGGTCGGTGCTTCATGGGTTTGTTTCCGTGGATGCTGCGTGTGGTAGTTTCAAGCTACTCTCCACACTCCGTACCCTAGATGGTGTACGGTTTTTTCCACTATTGTTGTGTGTAACACTTCACAGAATCACAGAACACCAGGTTGGAAGGGACCTCAAGGACCATGTGGTCCAACCTTTCCTGGCACAAGCACGCTCCAGACAGGATGGCCCAGCACCCCGTCCAGCTGAATCCTAAGTGTCCCGTGTTGGGGAATCCACCGCTGCCCCGGGGAGACTATTCCAATGGCTGATTGTTCTCATTGTGAAAAATTTTCCTCACGTCCAGTTGGAATCTCCCCTGGAGTAACTTGTACCCATCACCCCTCATCTTCCATGGGACTCCTTGGAAAAAAGGAGTCTCCATTTTCTCTGTAGCCACCCTAAATACTGGAACGTGGTGATCAGGTCTTCCCTAAGCCTTCTTTTCTTACGGCCGAACAAACCCACTTCCTCGTGGAAGACCCTTCGTCCGGGTGGTTCCCGTGGCGGGATGCCAGGGCCAGGGGAGCGGGGGAGGGAGTGCGGCCGCCCCGTGCTGGGGCCGCCCTGCGGCGCCGCAGGAGCAGACGTGCCGGCACGGACTGTCGTTCTTATTATGCAGCAGCCAGTGTTTTTTCTAGCAGGTTAATATTTGCACTATTCCTCAGAAAATTAGCCGTGCCAATTTAATAAATGGTTAATTGATTAGTAAAGCAATTAAGAAGTTAATGTACTGACAGGGTGGGCATTTTGTCGGGCTATAAAGTAATGAGTGTTCCGTTGTCACGGCCGTTTGGCTGAGGCGGCCCCGGACTGCAGCCGGGGGTGGCTGGAGTTGGGGTACGCGAGCCGGGCTCTGGCTGCCAGCCCCGCTCTCCGGCATGCCGGGCTCCGGCCGGCGGCTGCCGGGTGCCACGTGGTGGTGTGTGCCCCCACGGCCTCGCTGAGCACTGCTCAGGCAGCAAAGCACCGACGGCAGCGGGCTCAGGTTCAGAGACCCGCGGCTGGCGCCGGCGCAAGCACGGCGGTGGCTCAGCGCGTCGCTCCCGTTCCTGCGCGGTGCTGCAGTGCTCCGTGGGCCGTGGCGGGCCGGGACCCTGCCACGGTGGGCTGGTGCAGATCCGCCTGTCCTCCTGTCCATGCTGGGCCGGGCAGAGTGGGGAGCGTCACCTTCGCCTCCCCGCGCACCCCGTCTCCTCTCCTGCCTTGCCCTCCCTGCTGTGTTACTCGCTGACTTAAGCGTCCTCTGCCTCCGGGAAGCTCTAGTCGGCAGTTTTGCTGTCCCCACCGCAGCATTGTCGTCATCGTATTCCCTTCTGGAGAAAACCGGTTGATTTTCTGCCACAGAGAGAAGTGGAGAGAGGGACTTTGTGGCTCAGGTGCCGGGTCACTCTAAGCCGTGTTTCCAGCTCCGGCTCTGAGGCTGCTCACAGAAAGCCGCGGTGGGTGGGATGTGCTGCTGTGGTCCTTCCTCAGCAGCACCTTCCCGCCCTGTGCAGGCGGCGGGCGAAGGATGCCCAGGGCTGCATCCAGCCACCGCGCTGAGCCCCGTCCCCCCGCGGGGCAGCGGCTTCTCCCCGGCACTTCTGCTCCCTCCACCGCCACTGCCGCCTGGGGAGGAGCCGGTGCCAGCCCCGCCGCTGGCTCCTGCTGCCGGGGAAGGGGCGCAGAGCCCCGCCAGCCCCGGGGCAGGGACCACCTCCCCCGTGATTCCTGGCTCGGGGCTCTGCCGCCGGCTGTGAAAATGGCAGCTGCGCGCTGGCAGACGTCAGCCAGGCGCGCACCGCGGTCTAGGGCTTGTGATACCGGTTCTGCTTTCTCTAGAAATCTCTTTAATTAAAATAATTGTTATTGTTCACTTTAATCTTGCCAGTTTAGACCTCATTATGGGGAGAAAAATCGCCTCCCAGAATGCATTGCTTTCATGCATATCGTTTGCGGCTTAAGGCTGGAGGCAAATGAGCGCAGCTCGGCGGAGCAGCTCGTTAGCCGGGAGCCTCCAGCGCGGGGCTGTGGGTAGTGGGGTACAGGGCTGTAACTCCGGCGCGCGCCTGGCCACGGCCGGCACCGTCGGGCGCACCCAAGGAGGCCCTGGAGCGAGCACGGTTTATGTCCTGCAGCTTTTAAATTTCCCAGAGGTTCGAGGGGGCGCAGCTGTGGTCGTGGCAGTGGTTGAAGCCCTTTAACAAAGACTGGGCTACAGCATCTCCTCGGTCGCGTGCTTCCCCGTGGTGGAACCTGTTCGGTCCTACAGCAAGTATGAGGGGCGTCAAAGAACCAAACCAGCACGTCCTCCCCGCAGAGCAAAGACGCAGGGTGGGTGTCAGGGGGAGCTCCCTGCTGCCCGTACCGCCAGATGCTGCTCCTCGCCGCTGTGAGAGGGCTTTGCGCCTGGCGGGGAACTGCAGGCTCTCTGCGGGGGCGAGACCGGGGTCCTGGCCCGGGGTGCTGGCCCATGGCCCGGGGTCCCGGCCCTTGTCCCGGCCGGCGCAGCGGCTGGGCAGCCAGCAGAGCCCCCAGGGGAACCGGGCTGGGGTTCTGCGATCTGAGTGTTTCTGTTTGCTTAGGTGCTGTGTTTCCGACTCAGCAAAACACTCAGGCGTGTTTACAAATCATTGACCTTTGTGAAATTGAAGGTCCTTGTTCTCTGCTTAAGCAGTTTTAGCAGCTCCTATGCCATATATCACAGCATCTTCATTTCTGTGCACCCATTTTAGCACGGCTGCGGGACGCCGTTGGTGACTGGTGCCAGCTACTTCCCCATCCTTCAGCCCCAGCAGGTGAATGTCATCAACTTCCAGACTTTTTCCCACCACGAAATTGCATTTGCAAAGACCTTGAAAACCGCAACTTGTGCTGAGGCGTGGAGGGGTGGGAAGGGCAGTCCATAGCTCCTGTCCTGACCTTAGTGATGCCAGATCAGGGCTGAGCCAGGCACGGGGTTAGCAGTTGGCTCTGAGCAGCTCCCGGTGCGCCGCGTCGGGTTTCCCTGGCACGCCGACTGCGTAGCACCTTCCGTCTGAGCAGGATCGGATGCAGTGGAAATCGTTTGCTAATTAATTACCGTCTCCTGGATCCCGCTGCTTCCGTGTGTTATGCAATTCACGATATGCAAATGACCCTTTGTAGCACTGGACACACGGGCAGATGCTGCACTAAGTATCATCAAATCTGTTGCTCCCGGAGAAGATGGGGGCAAAACCCCCCCAGCAGCCGCGCATCAGGAAGGAGAAGCAATCTCAGCCGGGCATACGTGGCATTTCGTTCCCGTGTCCCTTGGATCAATTCCAGGCAGAAATTGCAAATTCATTAGCTCTTTACATGACCTCAGTTTGTTGCCAGAGCTGGTGGGTGGTCATGTATTTTCATAGCCCGCTGCCGACGGGGCCCTTCGCGGCGTGCGCGGGCGCTGCCGCTCGCCCCGCAGGCGGGAGGGAGGGTGCGCAGTGTCCCCGTCGCTCCGGCCGTGCCCCTGCGCCGCACCTCGCCCGGCAAAACCTGCGGCAGTTTCTGATTGGGGTCTGCCCCCCTGGGGCAGCGCTGGAGGGCCGGGTCCGTGCGCCCCCAGGGCAGCGGGGTGCCGGGGGCTGCTGGAGCCCGCCGTCCTCCGAGGGGAGCTGGCTCCTGACGGCGGTGCCGTGGGTTCTCTGGGAAGGGGTGGCGGAGGGGTCCCAGTGCCAGGCTCGGTGGCAGTGCCAGGCTCGGTGCCAGCAGCCGTCCTCCTCCGGCAGGTCCTGCCGTGCAGTGTGCGGTGCCGGGGGGCCGGAGGGCCTGTCCGGCTCTCCCTGCACCCGCCGAGCGCGGGGTACTGCCTCCGTGCTGGGACGGCTGTTGCGCAGCCCCCGGGACCGGGGCGGTGGGACCCCCACGTCCGTGCTGCTCAGGGCGCAGCTGAGACGGAGCAGAAGCCCCGTGAGAAACACCCGGCAGGGGAAGACGTGCTGAATTGTGGGTGCCCATCGCACTGGCACGTCCCGCCTGAGAGCTGCCAGGGCAGAGGTGGGAAGGGGGAGACAGGGGAGACGGGTCCCTGTCCCCACGAGCCCAGGCTGTGCCGAACCGCTGTCGGACCCGCTCGGTAGCTGGGAAAAGTGAATAAGGGGAAGGTCTGGTGGGAGGTGTCCCTGCCTATGGCAGGGGGGTTGGAACTTGATGATCTTCAAGGTCCTTTCCAACCTAAACCATTCTATGATTCTATGACTTCCTCTGCTGTGAAGCAGAAGCAGCAGTGTGGGGACCGTGCCTTGGTTTGTCCGGCACTGGAGGTCAGCAGGAGAGCACGGGCAGGTCTGCCCCGGCCCGAGGGCAGCGGGCACTGGGGTGGGGGGAGGGATGGGGCTGTTTGCGCTTGGGAGACACAATTTTCGCATCTGTATGGCCGTGAGCTGTGCAGCCTGCTGTAATGTGTGGTTAGTTTTTATAGACAGATTGAATAACTCAAATTATCAAACGTAGCAACAAAAATGATTTAAAAATTTGTATTGGAGAGCCTTATTTTGCACGAATCACAGATGTCACACGAGGAGCTGTGACTGTCCCTATCTTTCTGCAGACACAGAGTAGTAAATGAAAGCAGTGAGCACCTTCCTAGGAAACTAGCACTTCACTGATTGTTTTATGGTAATAATGTGCTTTCTTTTTCTTCTTTTTTATTTTTTAAGCGAGTAAGGAGAATCAGAGAGTGCTTTGCTTAGTGGAAAAGGTGTTTTCTGCAAGGAGCTGTGAGCTGTGTCAGCGGTGCTGCCGCTGTGAGTTACCTGTGTGTGGGACGGGGTGTGCTGGGAAAGGAGAGGACATTTGGCCTGGCTGACGTTCAAGGGACACGTCTTCTTACGGCGGCTGTTCTTCTAAGCCCCCAGACCCTGCGGTTCCCGCCGCCTTCTGGAGTATCTCAGCTGTGGGCCGTAGCCACGAGACAGCGCGCTGCGCCAGCACCCCGCGAGGCAACCCTCGGCGTTCTTTCAGCGAGGTGGTGAAACGTTTTTGCTGCCCCTGTGGCGAGGGGGTGACATCCAGCCTGGGGAGGACGGGCTGTCCCCGTCTCTGCGTGGCAGAGGCACACAGGCTGGACACTGGCCTGGTCATTTGGATACAAGTGTGGTTTTGGGGTTTCTCTCCATGGCAGTACCCGGTACAGCTCTTCAGCTGCAGATGTTGGTTCATCTCGGCATGACACATAGACCTTAGAGCACCTGTGACCATTTGGGCAAACGCACAACTTTTTTTAAGCTTCGCTCATATTTCGATCACAACTTATGTGACACTTAAAAAAAAAACCTGATAAGGGCGGATAAGGAACTATTTCCCAGGAACAGATGGACACTGGGCAGTGGTGGGAGCCCAAGGGCGCCTCTGGCTTTTGTAAAGACAGCTCAGTGTGGAGGTAGGCGCCCATGCAGGGCTCAGACAGGGGCCAAGAGAAGCGGTGTCCCTGCTCTTCTCTGCCCTCCTCGTTTCTGCCCCAGCACCTGCCCCCAGCAGTTTCCTGAGCCGCAGTGCGACAGCACTGATGGACTCGATGTCCGGGTGGAGACAAGTGGCATTCCTCAGGGGTCAGTACTGGGATGGGGGCTGTTTAACGTCTTTGTTGGCAACGNTGAGCCGGGGCAATCCCAAGCAGAAATCCAGGCTGGGCGGGGAATGGATGGAGAGCAGCCCTGAGGAGAAGGACTTGGGGGTGTTGCTGGATGAGAAGCTCAACATGAGCTGGCAGTGTGCGCTGGCAGCCCAGAAAGCCCCCCGCACCCCGGGCTGCATCCCCAGCAGCGTGGCCAGCAGGGCGAGGGGGGGATTGTGCCCCTCTGCTGCGCTCTGCTCTGCTGTGGGGAGACCCCCCTGCAGTGCTGCCTCCAGCTCGGGGGGTCCCAACAGCAGAAGGCCACGGAGCTGTTGGAGCGGGGCCAGAGGAGGCCCCGGAGGTGCTGCGAGGGCTGGAGCCCCTCTGCTGGGAGGACAGGGTGGGAGAGTTGGGGGGGTTCAGCCTGGAGAAGAGAAGGCTCCGGGGAGACCTTAGAGCCCCTTCCAGTGCCTAAAGGGGCTCCAGGAGAGCTGGGGAGGGACTCTGCATCAGGGAGGGGAGCCATGGGACGAGGGGTAATGGTTTTAAGCTGACAGAGGGGAACTTTAGATGAGATATTGGGAAGAAATTCTTGGCTGTGCGGGTGGTGAGCCCCTGGCGCAGGTTGCCCCGAGAAGCTGTGGCTGCCCCATCCCTGGAGGTGTTCAAGGCCAGGTTCAGGTGAACTCTAACTGCCAGGGATGCTCCACTCAGAGCTGCAGCTTCGACACCAGGCAGCTCCCTGCAGGGACGGGCTCCTTCTCCCTCCCGCTGCCGTTGCACGCGGGCAGCTGCCTGCCCTGCCCAGAGCTGACCCTGCCCGGGGCGGCGAGGCTGCTTCCACGGAGGGCTGGGGTGTGCTGGGAGAGGGCCGGCAGGTGGGTCAGGTCCCAAGCACTGAATCCGCATTTATCCTTGTTACAGTTGTCGGGGCTGGTGAGTGCCCAGCGCTGATCCACCAAGTCCTCTCCAGAAGCCCCCTCTGCCCTCGAGGGGCTCAGTGCCTCCTCCTAATTCGGTGTCACTGGCAGACAAAGGTGGTGTGTGCTCATCTCCCTCTCCGCGTCACTGATAGAAACACTGGAGAGGACAGTCCCTAAACCTGGGGGGCAGTTGCTGGCCACCAGCCAGGTGTTGCCCCATTTGCTATGACCCGCTGAGCCTCACCCTTCAGCCCGGTGTTTGCCCGTGGCACGGTGTCCAGCTCTCGCCGTGTGCCGGGCATTTTGTCCAGAGGATACTGTCAGAGACACCATCAAAAACTCTGCTAAAATCCAGAAAACCCCACTTCCACGGGTGGGTAACCTCGTCATAACCTTGTCGTCCCGGCTATGGTTTTAGTCTACATCTCCTTACGCCGCCGTTTCATCTTGTAACTGTATTTCCAAACTTGTAAACGCACCTCGCTGCTCTGCTTTTAATCTTGTATAGCTCTTCAAATGAACTTGGCTGAATCCAGGCACATTACTTTAATCACAGCTACAAATCTAAATTAGCAGTATTAAGTTAGCAAATCTAAATGAGTGTGGTGTCCCCGGCCAAGGCTGCCTGGGGACCCCGGCAGTCGTGCTGCGGATGCCCCGAGCTGCCGAGTCCATTCGAATCTGGTACGTGCCAGATGTCCCTGAAAGGAGAAGAGTCCTGCTTGGAAAGGGTGAGTGGCGGCCCACGGCCGTGGCTGCGGGCGGCGCGTCGGGAGGTGGCCAGCCCGGCGTCCCCAGCGGGGCGTGGGGGCTGGAGTGGGCGCTTTGCTCTGCCGTCCTGCCTCCTCCGCTGCTCGGCATCGCCATTCTCCTCCAAGTCCGCCTCACCCGCAGGACCTGCGGTGCTGGCACGGGCCGGACGACGCTGAATCCGCAAAACGGATTGGAACACTGCCCGGGAAGTTTGCTTTCTGGTGGCAGTGATGGTAATGGCTCTGGTACGGGCTCCGGGTACTGCCGCAGCGATGGGCCCTGCCTGAGCACCGTACTCCGTTGAAGACCTCTTTTTTTGTTTGTTTCCAATGGGGGCTTAAGAGTTGGAGCGAGGAGCCATGATTCATAGCCAGTACCAGGAAAAGAAATACCTGGCTAGTGCTGAAGAGCTGGTGTTCTCACTCATCCTTCTGGCACCTCCTCGGCTCCTCTCAGTTTGCACGGCACTGCGGATGGGTTAGGGATGGACTGGACAATAGGAGCCGTAATTGTTCTGACGTTAAATGCCTTTAAATATCCATGACAGTTCAAGACTCCTGCTTAAGGCTAGCTGGGAAACTTTATTTTATTTTCAATGAGCTTCATGAGTACATTTCTGGGACGATAATGCGTCTGAGTAATCCGATCTGCACACGTATAACTTTGTCAGTCCCGAAGGGTGCCGAGTGCTTCATTTCCGACGTGAGCTCCGTTGCTCACGACTGCACAAGTTCCCTCTCGGACACGTAGGTGCTTCTCGGCAGGACTGTGCTCCCGCTGCGTGGAGGAGCGTCCTCCTGCCCACCGCCGCCCGCGCCGTGGGGCACGCTGACGCAGGGCTGCGCAGGGACCGGCGCCGCCGCTCGCGCCGAGCTTTCGGCGTAGGCACTGATGGATGATTTCATTTAGCTGGTGTGGGCACTGTTGTTATCTTCCTTGTTTCCATACTCCGTGAGGCTCCTGGATCTGGCACCGTAAGAGATAAGGCTAATTGAACTGTCAGGCTTTCGGGGAGAGGAGCGCAGCGCTGCTGGCTGTGGCAGCCGGGAAAACAGCAAGGAGCTAAAATTAGCCCATGTTCCATTTTTATTTAGATCCCTGTTGTTGTGGGGGCTTTTCTTGGGTGGTTTTTTTTTTGTTGTTTGTTTTATTTGCATTTTTGGGTTTTGAATGACATAAAATTAGCTCCTTCTGAGTTTATTCTGAAAATAGCATTAAGAGCTTAAACGGTCGGTGGAGATGGCTGTAAACCCATTGAATTGCCATGATTTAGAGGCCACTGAGAGTTGTAGCTTAGCAAGTGAAGCACACGTGAAACATCCCTCATTTGCAATACCTAAATGGCATTATGGCAAAGTGACTCCAGCCCGTGCGGTCAGGAGCATCTGTCGGAAAGCTGAGCGCCCGGAGCGGAGGTGCGTTGGACGGCGGGGGTGAGCTCTAGCAGGAGGGGCCCGGAAGGCACCGCTGACGCCGTGTGTGGTGCCACCAGCTGCTTCCAAATCGCTTTGTCATTTGTATTTAGGCATCTGGGTGTCTGCATATATCTGTGTGTGTATGCAAACATACGTATCTCTCAATGGTTCTTCTGGAAGGCAGCTCAGAAGCTCTTGTATTGGGGTACAGAGAATGATAAAGACATCAGGTAACAAGATGAGGATGACGCACCGTGACATGAACCTCAGGTTCACGGTTTAACCACGGACGGTTTGTCTTTGCTTTTTTATTACGGCATTTGCTTCTCTCGCAGAGACTAACAGACGTTTGCTCTCCCTTACAGGCTCTTGAACCTGATCTACAATGGAAAAACTGCTTTTGTTTCTGCTGTTCATTGGCATAGCGGTGAGAGCTCAGATCTGCCCAAAGCGCTGTGTCTGTCAGATTTTGTCTCCGAACCTTGCCACCCTTTGTGCCAAGAAAGGGCTCTTATTTGTTCCTCCCAACATTGACAGGAGGACCGTGGAGTTACGGCTGGCAGACAACTTTGTTACAAACATTAAAAGGAAAGACTTTGCCAACATGACCAGCCTGGTGGACCTGACGCTGTCCAGGAATACAATCAGTTTTATTACACCTCACGCATTTGCCGACTTGCGCAATTTGCGGGCTTTGCATTTGAACAGCAACCGATTGACTAAGATCACCAATGACATGTTCAGCGGACTCTCCAATCTTCACCACTTGATACTTAACAACAACCAGCTGACTTTGATTTCTTCCACAGCTTTCGATGATGTTTTAGCTCTTGAGGAATTGGATTTGTCTTACAACAATCTGGAAACCATCCCCTGGGACGCAGTGGAGAAGATGGTTAGTTTGCACACTCTCAGTCTAGACCACAACATGATTGACCATATTCCTAAGGGGACCTTCTCCCATCTCCACAAGATGACCAGGTTGGACGTCACGTCTAACAAACTGCAGAAGCTACCGCCTGATCCTCTCTTCCAGCGGGCTCAGGTACTAGCAACCTCAGGAATTATCAGCCCCTCGACTTTCGCGCTGAGCTTCGGTGGGAACCCTTTGCATTGCAACTGTGAGCTTTTGTGGCTGAGGCGTCTTTCGAGGGAAGACGACCTGGAGACCTGTGCTTCTCCCACGCTCTTGTCCGGCCGCTACTTCTGGTCCATCCCCGAGGAGGAGTTCCTGTGCGAGCCTCCTCTCATCACCCGGCACACCCACGAGCTGCGGGTGCTGGAGGGCCAGCGGGCAGCGCTGCGCTGTAAGGCCCGGGGGGACCCCGAACCAGCAATTCATTGGATTTCGCCTGAGGGCAAACTGATTTCAAACGCAACGAGGTCCGTGGTGTACGACAACGGGACGCTCGACATCCTTATAACAACGGTGAAGGATACGGGCTCCTTCACCTGCATTGCTTCCAATCCGGCCGGGGAGGCCACGCAGACGGTGGACCTGCACATAATCAAACTGCCCCACTTGCTGAACAGCACCAACCACATCCACGAGCCTGACCCCGGCTCCTCGGATATCTCCACTTCCACCAAGTCAGGCTCCAACGCGAGCAGCAGCAACGGGGACACTAAAGTCAGCCAAGACAAGAAGGTGGTCGTCGCGGAAGCGACGTCCTCCACCGCTCTGCTGAAGTTCAATTTCCAGAGGAATATACCCGGGATACGCATGTTCCAGATCCAGTACAACGGTACTTACGATGACTCCCTTGTTTACAGGTAAGGCGGCCCCGGCCCCCCGGAGCGGGGCCCTGCCAGGCTGCTCGGCGCTGCCGTACTGCCTGCGACCAGAGCCGCAGGTTCCCGCGCCGCGGGGCCCGGCAGAGCCCTGCCCGTGGCAGCAGACGGTGGGAGCCTCGGGAAACACTCCTGCCATTTTCTACTCGCAAATAGGGAAATTACCTTGAACGGTGTTATTTTTAGATAATCCAAACGGACCTCTAATCCTCTGAACTGATCTGATTGGCAGAAAGGCTGTAAGGGTACATGGGTTAAATGGATCTTCACGCTCTCGGCTTTATGAAAGCACGGGGCGAAAGGTAAACGCGTTCCTCGCAGCGCTTGCCGGCGGTGCCCGTGCTGCTGTGCCGGCGGAGCGCGGGGAGGCTCTGTGCTGCCGGCTCTAACGGTCACACCGTTCAAAACGCGCTTTTCTTGGTAGTTTCTTCTGTGCTTTTGAGGTGGTCGCTCTCATGGGGGGCTCTGCCGTGCCGAGCCGTGCCGGGGGGCTCGGGGTGACTGCTGCCGCCCCAAGCGCAGGGCAGCAGCTGGTGCGGGGCGGCAGCGGGAGCGGAGGAGCCGAGCCCTGGCGGTGGTCACCGCGGCTGGGGGCTGTGGCCCACGGCGGGGAGGTGCCCGCGGGTCGGCCGGGTTCATTCACGCTGGTTTCCTTCTCCCCCAGAATGATACCTCCCACAAGCAAAACCTTCCTGGTCAACAACCTGGCGGCTGGGACTGTGTACGACCTGTGCGTCCTGGCCATCTACGACGACGGGATCACCTCGCTCACCGCCACCAGGGTGGTGGGCTGCACGCAGTTCACCACCGAGCAGGATTACGTGCGCTGTCACTTCATGCAGTCCCAGTTCCTGGGTGGGACCATGATTATCATCATCGGTGGGATTATCGTGGCCTCCGTGCTCGTGTTCATCATCATCCTCATGATCCGCTACAAGGTGTGTAACAACAACGGGCAGCAGAAGGCCACCAAGGTCAGCAACGTGTACTCGCAGACGAACGGGGCTCAGATCCAGGGCTGCAGCGGGGTGCTGTCGCAGTCGATGTCCAAGCAGGCTGTGGGGCACGAAGAGGGCATCCAGTGCTGCAAGGCTGCCGGCGACGGCGTGACGCCGGCGCCGGAGACCGTCTCCAGCCAGGACTCGGCCACCACTACCTCCGCTTTGCCTCCCGCCTGGACTTCCAGCGCTTCTGCCTCCCAGAAGCAGAAGCGGAAGCCGGGGCCAAAGCCAAGCAGCGAGCCGCAGAGCGAAGCTGTCAGCAGCATCGAGTCCCAAAACACTAACAGAAATAACTCCACTGCCCTGCAGTTAGCTAGCCGTCCCCCCGACTCTGTCAAAGGGGCCCCCACGTACAAAAGAGCACAATCAAAGCCAAGTAAGTTCCTCACTTTGCCAGCTGACGCGTCCCGAGCCAAGCGCAGGCTCTCCCTGGGCGGCGAGCTGATGGAGTCCCGCTGCCCCGGCAGCGCCCGGGGCGCAGGTGGATTGCGGTCCAAAAGGAGCGTGTCCATGAACGGGATGCTCGTCCAGTCAGACAGCTCTGACGTGGATAGTGGAAAAGCAACTTTCTCCAGTTCTGAGTGGATATTGGAAAGCACTGTGTGACCTGCTTTTTTTTTTCTTTTTTTTTTTTTAATTTTAATTTTTTATTTTAATGAAAAACAAAACACCAAACGTTGTGTGAATCTCCCTCTCCCGGGGAATTGGATTTGGAAGTCCACTGTTGTCTCGCTGATTAATGGCTCGTTCATGCGGGGTTCTGTATAAGCCACCCAGTGCACACAGGGTTTTATTTAGTTTTCATTTGATTTTGTTTAATATCAAAACCGAAGGCAACATTCAGAGATTAAAAAAAAAAAAAAGGAAAAAAAAAGATTAAGGGGTGAAAAAAAGCATGAAACAGCACCAGTGCCTTCCCTACTCTAGGACTGGCTTCCTGGTTCTGCAGTAGCAGAAAACAAAAGAGAGAGTTTTCACAGAAAAAGCCTTTTATAAAGGAAATGAAATTTCCTCTGAGCTAACAAATAACCACTTCTGGATCAATCAGTAAAATGATATTTTTTAAAACAGTCAGACTGTATATTTCTTTTCCGTGACAATGGTGTTGCCTTTGTTTTTAGGCGGATGCTGTACAGAAACAACAACGCTGTGTTGTTATGTTGTGTAAAATAAAATATTCACTCCGTACACCAGCCAGCCTCGCGGTGACTGCCCGCCCAGGAGCCGTGCCCGGCGCCCGCGGGTGCCGCTCGGCGAGTCCCACCGTGGGGCCAGGAGGAGGAGGAGGAGGAGGAGGAGGAGGAGGAGGAGGAGGGTGCCGGGCGAGGGGTTCCTCTCCTCCCGCTGGGGTCCGGCTGGCTGGCGCTGGGCGCCGGTGGAGCATCAGGGCTCTGCCGCCGGGTGTCCCCGAGAGGGTGCCCGACCCGCGGTCCCCGAGCACCCTCGTCCCGCGGCACTGGGTCCGGCGGCGGCAGCGACCACCCACTCTCCGCACACCCTCCTTGGCCCCGTCCGAGAGCCTGGGGCTGCCGCGGCAATGGCTTTGCCTGGTGCCAACGCCGGTGAGACACGGCGGCGCGCGGCCCCAGCGCTCGGGGCAGGCGTCTGCCCGTGGCTGCCGGCCCGTGCAGGCTGGTCTGCGGCTGCCTTTGCGGAGCCGGACCTGCGCTGGCAGCCGGCGCGGTGACGGCCGTCCCCTTCCCTGCATGGAGGTGTGAGACGTGGGCCAGGGGAGCCTGCGGGAGACGTGGTGGCAACGCTGAGGTCCTGCAAGCCGCCTTTGGGGCAGGGAAGTGGGGCTGCGTGGAGCTGTGGCAGAGCGCGGGGTCCTCGGGGTGCGGGCGGAGAGCGGGGCAGGGGCAGGGACAGGGGCAGGGGCAGGGGCAGGGCCGGCAGGCTGCCCCGCAGAGCGGCACGTGGCCGTGCAGCGGCTCGTGGTGATGGTGGGGACGATGACGGTCGTCTCCTCCTTTCCTAGACGCTTTGGGGCATAGTTCCTGTAAACGCTGTGGTTTGTTCCAGCTCCCTTAAATCCCCGTGCACAATGAAGGGACGTGAAGACGGTCTCATCTCCTGCCTGCTGTTTGATGGCGGTGCCCGTGGGATAGAGTCGTTTCAGGCCGCTGTGTGAGGACACAAACAGATGGCAATAGGTGACAGCAATTGAGGACCCCACGCTGAGGACGGCAGACGTGCTTCTGCCGCTCTGCTTGTTCTAAAGAAAAGTCTACCATTAATATTAATTAA